>QRDG01001625.1:552857-743203 GCA_012064385.1 Puccinellia tenuiflora
ACAAACATGATCATTGCATACATTATCACAAATCACATATTGGCCATACCACATCACATGACCCCTCTGCAAAAACAAGTTAGACGTCCTCTACTTTGTTTATGCAATTTTTACGTGGCTTGGGTCAACGAGATAGAACCGTTCTAATCTACGCAAAACCACAACGGTGATATAATAGTTGCTTATTTACTCATCCTTTTGAAAGGCCTTCCATTGAAAATTGCATCTTCACTAAAGCAAGAGAAACAGACACCCGCCAGCCACTTATGCAAAACAAGTTGCATGTCAGTCGTGGAACCGGTCTCTCGTGCGTGGACGAGTAAGGTTGGTCCGGGCCGCTTCATCTCACAATACCGCAAAGACACAAAGTGCACGCGAGAAGGTAGCAACATAAAATATCAACGCCCACAACACTTGTGTTCTAATCGCACCAACATCTACGAATAGATCTAGGCTCTGATACCACTGATGGGGTCGTTGCATAGAAAACAAAAATTTTCCTACGAAACAAGCGGAAGAAACCCCAAGGATCTAGATCTATTAGACGAAGGTAGCGAAGTTGAGATCCAATCTCTTACCCTTGAAGATCAACAAACGCGTTTTGTCGGTGCAGGGGTTGGCTAGTCGATCCCCGCAACTAGACTCATCTAGTCGCGAGGAGATGTATTTCCTCGAAGTCCAATCCGACGAAGTGCCACAAGGGGTAGCACCTCCGCGGTATCCACACGTACGGCTCGATGTAGATCTCCTCCTTCTTGATCCCGCAAGCAAGGTGGAGATGGCTAGATGGATCTCGGCACCACGACGGTTGTGGTGGCGTTGATGGTGTAGTCTCCACGAGCAGGGCTTCGCCAAGCCAAGCAAGAGGAGAGGGAGAGGAGGGCATGGTGCAGCAGCCCTACGGCTAGGGGTGGTGCAGCATCTATGGTGGAGGAGATGGCGGCAGCCCTTCGGGGAGGGGTGGCGCCAAGGGAGAGGTAGAGGTGGCGGCTAGGGCACCAAGGGAGGGGTGCGGCTAGGGCAGCCAAGGGGTGCACACAAAGGG
This sequence comes from Puccinellia tenuiflora, assembly GCA_012064385.1. Lineage (NCBI taxonomy): Eukaryota > Viridiplantae > Streptophyta > Magnoliopsida > Poales > Poaceae > Puccinellia > Puccinellia tenuiflora. The sequence goes on from QRDG01001625.1 coordinate 553,903, forward strand.
TGCGGCAGCCCTTCCCCTGCCCCTCCTTATATAGGAGGCCAGGGGGGCTGCGCCCCTCTCCCTTCTAGGGCCGGCGGCTGGGGGGGCTTGGCCCCCAAGTCAACCCCTTAGGGTTTTTGGGGCGCCCCCCCTCTTTTGGGCCCCTTTGACCAACTTGGCCCATGTGGGTCTAGGGCTGGTGCGGCCAGCCCACTAGGGTTGCTGCACCACCCTTTGGCCCATGTGGGTCCATACGATATGGGCCCCACTTCTAGACTCTTCTAGAACCTTCTGGAACCTTCCGGTACCCCGCTGAAATATTCCGGAACTTTTCCGATACCTCCGGAAACCACTTTCCTTATATGAATCTTATTCTCCGGACCACTCCGGAACTCCTCGTGACGTCCGGGATCCTATCCGAGACTCCGAATCACCATTCGTTCATTCCATCAAAATATCTCATCGCTAACCCTAGCTACATCGGAGCGTTAAGTGTGTGACCCTACGGGTTCGAGAACATGCAGACATGATCATATCAATAATCAACAGCGGGACCGGGATGCCCATATTGACTCCTACATATTCAACGAAGTTCCTTTTCGATTGAACCACGATGCCGGAGATTCTTAATCTCATATACGATTCCCTTTGTCTCACCGATATTTAATTTGCCCGAGATTTGATCGTCGATATCTCCATATCTAGTTCTATCTCGTTACCTGGCAAATTCTCTTTACTCGTCCATAATATAGGATCTCCGTGATTAACACTTAATCACATGGTTGCAACCTTTCTGATGCTATATTACCGAGAGGGCCCAGAGATATCTTTTCCGTCACAAGGAAGGACAAATCCCAGTCTTGATTCATGTCACCCAACAAATACCATCGGAGATACCTGAAAGCCACCTTTATAATCACCCAGTTACGAAGTGACGTTTGATGTCCACAAAGTATTCCTCCGGTAAACGGGAGTGACATAATCTCATGGTCTAAGGAAACTATACTTGGCATACTAAAAGTGTTGGCAATGAAACTTGTTGTGACACGATCAATTGCAACTCTTTATTATTTGGGTCTTGTCCATCACATCATTACTCCTAATGATATGACTCCGTTATCAAGTGACTATAACAAGTCCATGGTTAGGAAACTCTAACCATCTCTTGACTAACGAACTAGTCCGGTAGAGGCTTACTAGGGACACCTGTTTGTTTATATTCCACACATGTATTATGTTTCCGGTTAATACAATTATAGCATGGATAATAAACTATTATCATAAACATGAATATGCTAATAAACCATTTTATTATTGCCTCTAGGGCATATTCCCAACAAAAGGTTGTCCAAATTTATATCAAAATCCAAATCAACACATGATTGAAGAAAGAAACAAATCAACATATGAATGATTCCAAAACACATCAACACATGAAGTGTGATATCAATAGGAATCAAATCAAACAACACATGAGAGATAAGACACCAATTTGAAAAATAAGATACCAACTAGGAGACAAGATACCAAGAAGAGGATAATACTTGACCGGAATCAAGTAAAGTAAAATAAAGTAGTAAGGTATCAAAATTCTTACAATAAATATCAATTGAAACAAATATCTATGGAGGAGATATTAAATTCCAATTAATACCAATTGAAGGTACCTAGGCAAGGCCAATGAGCATATAAGATGAAAGAAAAAGATATGCTCAAAGGGTTTTGTCATTCTATAGGATAAACATAAAACAAGAGATGAGAAGGCAAGACTCCCAAAAGAGAGCGAGGTTACACTAAATAAACCAAACACCCTCTATACTTTTCATGATGGCACAAAGCATCAAGAGAAAAAGATTTGTCTTCCATAAACACATACGATAGAAATCAAATGCCAATTGAAAGGATCAAATAGTGATAGATAGGATAGTGTTCTAAATGAAATAAATGCTCCCCCAAGATTCATGCATTATTTTGATATTTGCATTTGAATACAAAATGCATGCACAAAGGATCATTACTCTTCATATTTTATTTACAACACTAAACACTACCAATTTGAAAATTAGGATCCATGCAAGAGGCAAGGAAGGCAAAGGGAGTCAAAATAAATATTTTGGCAAGAGATGGGACACATGAAAGACAATGCCAATGTAAGGATAATAAAAAATATTCTATCACAAACATAAATATGGATTCTCCAAGGACAGTGACCATTTGGAATTATTTTCTTGGTGATAAGATGTATTCACGGATATCCTCTCAAGATAAAACATATGGCAAGAGATAAGAAATAAAACACCATGTTTTAATAAGGTTTGTTGGTAGTTCCAACTATTCAAACCAACCGGCAAGGCCATGGTTAGAATAATATGGAACAAATGGTTTCTCAACTAATGTATGGAATCACACCAAGCGAACTTCACACAAACAAGAACCAAAAGATAGCTAAAAAGCAAATTGGAACTTGTTCGAGCTAATATGCCACATAGGAATAAGATAATTTACAATATCAAATCTAAGTGGCAAACCTCAAATGTTCACATTTTGTAGGATTGTAATATGCACATAGCTTATTACTCCCCCACAATGTGATAATTCATTTCTTCTTAACAAGAGGCAAATAAAATCAAATAGAGATAATTAATAGACATTATAGAATTTGAATTTCTCATAAGCATGACACACCACATAGTTACTAGATAATCGTGATATATCAATACTAGGTGGTGTTACTCATATACACACATTTTTAGGTTAGTGAAGTGCACAAAACATATCACTCCCCCAAAATGGGATAGTCCATTAATTTCTCAAAAAGAGCCCATTGAAATCAACACAAGATCCAATAAGGACTCAACACAAAGTTTACACATATATGGAGTGCACATTAACATACACAAACTTGATTGCTCAAGGTAAGTAATAAGCACAACATATACAAGCACATGCTAGGAACAAAACTCACACATGCTAGGGGGCAAGCAACTTTCAATATATATGTAATTTAAATATAAGTTACCGCAAGAAGGAGCATTGGATATGAGATATGACAATATAATCCAAATGACTTGGCTTGTGGAAATAATCATCAAGAAGATCCCTTAATTCTTCAAGGATAGCCAAGTCTCCAATGTCCTTCATCACAACCTATTGATCAAGTTTGAGCTTGTTGGTCCCCAACCAAGTTGGGTCCTAAGAGGTTAGTCACAATAGGCTTGGCAACCCAAATGGTTCTTTTCTTGACACCACTTTGAGTTCCCACATATTTGGCAAACACATTGCCAACCCTATCCTTTCTAAGAGAATAAACATCATCAATAATTATGGGGTTGGATAGAGTACCGTTTGTGCATGAAGAAGCCAAATGGCCCTTCTCACGGCATAAGTAGCAATATCGACTCTTTTCTTTCTTCTTAATAGGCGCCTCAACTTGAGGAGCAATGACTTGAGTCTTCTTAGAAGGTTGCCTTTGTTCAACCCGAGGTTGAGCAAGAGATTGAACAATAGGCCTCTTCCCTAGTTGCTTCTCACTAAGAGGCTTCTTCTTCATTGGGCAATCTCTAACATGATGCCCTTCAATTTTGCACTTGAAGCAAACAATCTTGGCCGAGTGATTGACTTGTTCTTGGCCCTTCTTATTGCTACTCTCGGACTTGTTCTTGATATTGGAGTTGAATCCAAGTCCACTCTTGTCATTGGGGGATTTTTGCACACTCAACATGTTGTCAAATGTGGCCTTCCCTTTATGACGTTTCTCCACATCTTTCTTCAAAGAAGTGGCTTGTGCCTTGTGCTCTTTAGTCTTCCCTACAAGGTTAGTAGCTACACAAGTACTAGCGGAAGTTGAAGCTTCATTGTTAGAGCAACTAGGCACAAAATATAATTCAATATATGATTTAGCATTAGTGTGAGATGAAGAATTACAAGGACTAGCACATGGCATTTTAGCATTTTTATTAGAAGTTGTGCCATTGTCCACATGAGGCTCACTAGGTATTACCTTGATAGCATTAGCCTCATGAGCTAACTTTAGCTTATCATGAGATACGAGAAGATCTTCATGAGAGCTCGAGAGCTTCTCATGGCTTTCTTCCAATATATCATATTTGCTAGTTAGCAATTTAAGTTGAGCCCTTAGCTCAACATTCTCCTTTAAAATGGATGCTTCACAAGAGATAGAGTTAGTAGCACAAGCATCAACATTAACAGCAATGGGGGAACAAGTAGGAAGCTCTTTTAGTAATTGAGCTTGGAGTTGATCATGAGACTTAGTGAGATGTGCAAGAGAATCTTCCAAGGACTTGGCATCCTTTTCAAATTTCACATTAGCCTCAAGGAGTCTAACAATTTCAACAACAAGCTCATCATTTTTAATTTTAAAATCATTAGCCACCTTGAGAGCTCTATCATGGGTTTCATTTACTTTAGATAACTCTAGAGTAAATGTCTCCTCAAGAGATTTCTTGGTGGTTTGGATTTCTTCAAGAGTTTGCTCGAGATCCGCAATCGTGTTTGCATAATCACGTTCACGGCGAAGGCTTTCATTTTCACGAGCTTCCAAATTTTCAATAGTAAGCCCTCGCTCGACAAGGGTGCTCATGATTTCATGTAGGTTCTCACAAGCATTTTCATTCTTTGAAAGAGCATTAAGAACCATTAGACCTTTCTTATTAAAGTAAGCATCATCTTCTTCATTATCATCATTATTGTCATGATCTTCACTACTTGACGATTTAGAAGATATGCAAGGACTATCAACACAACCATGTGAAACATTTATAGTTCTAGATGTGTTTAAGTCCAAAGATAAATCATTGCAATAAGATAGAGATGAAATATCATCTATAGGAAGCTCACTATCATCATTGCGAAATTTATCCCTACTCACCATTGCATTGTTTTGCGGCTTGCCACATGTAGGTGAGGTAGAAGAAGTTGAGAACTCATTACGCCCGGAGATGGAGGAAGAACAATCATTCTCACTATCAATGGACACACCATAATTGTCTTGAAGCTTGGTCCATATCTCATGAGCACTCCGATAAGGAGTGATCGACAAGGCAACTGCATTTCTTAAAGACATGAAAACAACTTTAGAAGCTTGAGCATCTAGATAAGAATTTTCCTCATCCTCCAAAGATAATCTTTTCGGATCCTTTGGAGGAGGAAAACCCATATCTAAGATTTGCTCTATAGATGGATCAATGTCCCTAAAGTAATTTAGCATGTGATTTCTCCAATCATTATAATTAGTGCCATCGAATGTTAAAGAGGCATTGTGCACTAAACCACTAGACGACATCTTTACTCTCTAGGCCGTGAAGCCCTATAAAGAGAGAACCCGCTCTGATACCAATTGAAAGGACACGGATGTCGCCTAGAGGGGGGGGGGGGGGTGAATAGGCGATTTAAAATTATTACGGTTAAGGCTTGAATAAATGCGGAATAAAACTAACGTTTAATTTATCAAGCCAAAACCTAAACTAGCTAGGTTCACCTATGTGCACCAACAACTTATGCTAAGCAATATAATCAACTAGGTGATAGCGAGGTATATGACTTTAAGCTCAATGTCTATCACAAAGTAAATAGCATAAGTAAGAAGCTCGGGTATAGAAATACCGAGGCACTTGGAGACAATGATTTATCCCGAAGTTCACTTCCCAATGGAAGCTAGTCTCCGTTGGAGCGGCGCGGTGTTCACCAATGTGAAACACCGAGTAGCCTTGATATGGCACACCGTATCTCCGTTGTGTCTTACCACCAATGTGGCGAGGCACTTGTCACTATGTTGCCGTTGAGGTTGACAACTAGAACCTTTACAAGGGTGAAGCTCACTCCACAAGTTGGAGGGTCTTCACCAAATGCACCGAGCCACCAAGACTCGATGCCCAAGGCCGAGGGCTCCCGGCAATGTCTTCGTAGCTACCAAAGCTCCGAAGCTAACAAGGTTGAGTCACACTCCACAATTGGAGGCTCCCAACAAATCCCGTGAGCCACCAAGACTCCGAGAAATCAACAACCGTCTAGGGTACCAACGTGCCCTAGAGGAACAAGCTCTAGGACACCACCCAAGAGTAACAAGCTTCTCAACTTCACTTTCCACGAATCACCGTGGAGAACTCAAACCGATGCAACTAATGCAATGGCAAGAACACACTAAGTGGTCAAGCTCTTCCAACCCGAATCCAACCAAAGCAACTAATGCTTGGGAGGGATTAGGGAGGAAGAACAAAGGAGGAACACAAAGAAACTCCAAAGATCTAGATCCAAAGTGTTCTCCTCACTTAGTGGAGAAATCAATTGGTGGAAACGCGGATCTAAATCTCCTCTCTCTTTTCTCTCAAAAGGTAGCAACAACTATCGGAGAGATTGAGAGAAAGCCAAGCTTGAGAAGGTCAACAATGGAGGGAGAGAATAGCTCAAGAAGTTGGCAAAAGGTTGTAGTTCATTTGGGGAAGAAGCCCTTTAAATAGGGGCTCCAAAAATACAACCGTTGTGATATTTCATGTGCAGGAAAAAGGAAAAGGAAAAGGCAAACAGGCAGGCCGGCCTGGCAGCCGGCCCAGGCCGGTGAGGAGGCCGGGGCACAACCCGAGTGGGCCGGCCTAGGAACCGGCCCAGGCCGGCAGCAAAGCCGGGGCGACGGAAGGGAGTGGGGAGCACCCGGGTGGGCCGGCCTGGGAGCCGGCCCAGGCCGGTGGAGAGGCCGGCGGCCCACCCGAGTGATCCGGCCTGTGACCCGGATCCGGCCGGCAGGGAGGCCGGGGGGGCGCCCGAACGGGCCGGCCTGGGAGCCGGCCCAGGCCGGCGGTGAGGCCGGCTGCCCTCCCTTTTCTTTTTGTTTCTTTTATAATATTCTGTCTCGAAAACTACCGATACCGAAAACGCAATAACTTCCACATACGAACTCCGTTTTCGGTAATCTTGGACTCGTTGGAATCGTCACAACGAGCACAACAAGATTATGCAGAGAAACATCATTGTTCAATAAGATATGGTCAAACCAAATGATGAGAGGTAAAACCTTTCTATTAAAACTGGAAGACCATATCTTTTGCAAATGAAGTCCGAATGACATGAAACCAACTTTATTGGAAAGAGGACGAAAAATGCTACCCAATAACATGTGAGAATATTGAAACCAAGCAAGGGAGATTTTGCTAATAAATGGAAGTGTGAAACCTTCCGCATAGATGGACCGACAAAATCTTCGACACCGAAAACTCAATAGGGAACATATATGAGAACCGTTTTCGGTGACCTTGGGCTTGTCATGACAAGCACGACAAGCATCAATACCATACCACGATAAGATCCAAATAGAAACCAATAAAGATGATGCCAAGGATGCAAAGGTTTGAGCTCTCTACGACCGATACGCTAAATCTCACTTGAGAGCCCCTCTTGATAGTACGGTTACCTATCCTAAAACCTGGTCTGCCAACTACACCGCGAGACCGGTAAAATAGAAACCCTATCTAGATCATACCTTTGCCTTGCGCATTACACTTGAGCTAGATGATGACGATCTTGATCTACTCTCAAGTGGATCACCTTTCTTGATTTGCTCCGCTTGGTGAAGACACGCATATTGCTCCCCCATACACCAAGATGGGAGAGACACTCTTCGCCATATCTTCACATGGCCTTTATCTTGATGATGATCACCATGTGACGCCATCCACCATGGACAACATAGGATCTTGATCAACACAGATGATCACCACGTGACGCCATCCACCATGGACAACATAGGATCTTGATCAACACAGATGATCACCACGTGACGCCATCCACCATGGACAACATAGGATCTTGATCAACAAATGATCTTCTTCTTCACATGCCCTAATCTTGTACGTTGATCAAACTTGCACTTAGCCTTGATCGATATATAGTCTTCTTCTTTTAGCCTTGACTCCAACATATGGAGTCAAAGCATTCCTTATGGACCAACACTGCAAATATAACTCAAAGCACACATTAGTCCATAGAGATTGTCATTAATTACCAAAACAACACATGGGGGCAACCATGCTCTTTCACAAGACCGTCGCATCATATGGTGTCCCCTCCTCATGCCAACACCAACATGGCGCCCATGAGAAGCTCAAGCTCCAAGAAGGTCAAGCAAGCCCCCATTCACATGGCGCCCAAGCTCAAGTCAAGGTCGATGAAGGATGACCCTCATCATACGGTGTCTCTTCCTCGTGCCACCACCAAAAGGGCGTCCAAGAGAAGTTCATGCCACAAGAAGGACAAGGACATCCTCGCCAAGCTCATGAAAAAAATGGACACCTTCTGCAAAGGAGCTCCATGAAGACATCAACAATTGCAAGTCCTTCGGCGACACTTCTACGAGCATATGGCCAACTACACTTTAAGATGGAGGAAGACAAGGCCCCATATATGATGATGATGTCGGATTGAGACTACTTCCACCTGACCTCCTATGCCCTATGTGCAATGGCCATGATCACATCATGTGGGATTGCCCCAAGAGCCAAGACACGATGGATCAAGATGGCGAGAAGATGGTCGAGCATGGGATTTTCCCTTCGACCAAGGAGGCGAGCATGGAGGATGCTACCACTTCGGACGTCGAGTCAAGTGGAGAAGACGAGCATGGGATGTTCCCTTTGGCAAAGGAGTCGAGTGATGATGCCCATCCTATGGCATTCATCTTTGGAGGCGACATGGTTGAGGAGGTTGAGCATGGGAGTTTCCCTTCAACCAAGGAGGCGAATGGAGTTGATAATATCGAGCCTATCCCTACAAGCTTGAATGATGAGATGGTACCAATCCCATGTGAGCATGAGAGCCACCTAGCCCACTTGAGTGAGAGTGCAAGTGAGTTGAGTGCCTCCACCATATGTGAGATTGAGTGCTTCCACTTTGAGGGAATGAGTGATACACCACTTGAGTTGCGAGAGGTAGTTGATAGGTCAAGTGAGGCCATTTCGATTTCTAACAACTTAACCTCTACCTCTAGTGTGTTCTCTCATTGTGTGCTAGGCTCCATGGATGAAGATGCGCCAAACCTCGACATGGCGGAGCCTCAATTCAAGAAGATGTACATGGAGGATGAAGGCAATGCCACCCCATGTCTACGTGATGAACAAGTCGACAACATGGATGCTGCTACTTCTACCACAACACCTACATCTCATGAGCGGGACTACAACGGTATGTATATGGGTGTTGATGATGCCATGATCCCACTAGTGGACATGATGACGTGTGATTGCTCGCATGATGTGGATGTTTCTTTCGATGTCACCTATGATTCTTTCATATTCCCATGTGATACCTTGTTCCAAACCAATGTTGATCATGTGGAATTTCCTACGTGTGATGATCTTGCCACATGCATGTTGGGAATATGCCCTAGAGGCAATAATAAAATGGTTTATTAAGCATATTCAAGTTTATGATAATAGTTTATTATCCATGCTATAATTGTATTAAATGGAAACATAATACAAGTGTGGAATATAAACACCCGGAGTCCCTAGTGAGCCTCTACAGGACTAGTTCGTTGATCAAGAGATAGTTAGAGTTTCCTAACTATGGACTTGTTATAGTCACTTGATAACGGAGTCATATCATTAGGGGTAATGGTGTGATGGACATGACCCAAATAAAGAGTTGCAATTAATCGTGTCACAAAAGTTTTGTTGTCAACACTTTTAATATGCCAAATATAGTTTCCTTAGACCATGAGATTATATCACTCCCGTTCACCGGAGGAATACTTTGTGGACATCAAACGTCACTTCGTAACTGGGTGATTATAAAGGTGGCTTTCAGGTATCTCCGATGGTGGGTTGTTGGGTGATATGAATCGAGAGTGGGATTTGTCCCTCCATGTGACGGAGAAGATATCTCCAGGCCTTCTCGGTAATATAGCATCAAAAGTCTGCAGACATGTGATTAGGTTGTAATCACCGGGATCCTATATTATGGGCGAGTAAAGAGAACTTGCCGGTAACGAGATTAAACTAGACATGGGGATGTCAACGATTATATCTCGGGCAAGTAAAATATCGTGAGACAAAGGGAATCATATATGAGATTAATTGAATCTCCGGCATCGTGGTTCAATCGAGAAAAGGTTTTCGTTGAGTGTATAGGAATTAATATGGGCATCCCGGTCCCGCTATTAATTATTGATATGATCATGTCTATGCATTCTCGAACCCGTAGGGTCACACACTTAACGTTCCGATGAAATTAGGTTTTGCGATGAATTATATGATGAAGTGAATGAATGGTGATTCGGAGCCTCGGATGGGATCCCGGACGTCACGAGGAGTTCTGGAGCAGTCCGGAGAATAAGATTCATATATGGAAAGTGGTTTCCGGAGGTTTCGGAAAAGTTCCGGAATATTTCATAGGGTACCGGAAGGTTCCGGAATGTTCTAGAAGGGTCTAGAAGTGGGACCACATATTTTGTATGGGGCCCACATGGTGCAAAGGGGTGCTGCCACCACTTGGGTGGGGCGCACCACCTAGGCCCACATGGGTGGTGCGGCATAGGAAAAGGAGGGGAGTCCCACTCCTAGTTGGACTAGGAGTTGGGCCCTCCACCCCTTTAGGAAAGGGGGCCCAAGGAGGAGTCCTAGATGGACTCCAACTTGGGGGGCAAGCAAAGGGGGGGGCCGGCCGGCCCCCTGCCCTGACCTAGCCGGCCTCCTATATAAAGGAGGGGAGGGGGGCGCACCACAACCTTGGAGGCTGCCCCTAGCCGCACCCCCCTCTCTCCCTCAAACCCTAGCCGCACCCCTTGCCCGAAGGGCTGCCGCTGCCTCTCCTCCACACCTAGCCGCACCCCCTAGCCCTAGGGGCTGCGCCACCTTGCTCCTCTCCCTCTCCTCTTGCTTGGCTTGGCGAAGCCCTGCTCGCGGAGATCGTCATCATCACCGGCACTACCGTCGTGCTGCTGAGATCATCAAGGCCACGTCCTCTCGCTTGCGGGATTAAGGAGTCGACGTCTTCATCGAGCTGTACGTGTGGACGCCGCGGAGGTGCTGCCCGTTGCTGCACTTCACCGGATTGGATCTCGAGGATAACACATCTCCTCGCGACTAGACGAGTCTAGTTGCGGGGATCGACTAGCCAACCCCTGCACCGACAAAACGCGTTTGTTGATCTTCAAGGGTAAGAGATTGGATCTCACCTTCGCTATCTTCATCTCGTAGATCTAGATCCTTGGGGTTTATTCCGCTTGCCGCGCAGAAAATTTTTTGTTTTCCATGCTGCGACCCCATCAATGCATGCCTTGCTTTGAATCTTTCCAATTTTCTCCCATTGTTGCATGCAATATGTCGAACAATTTCTCTTTCATATATGTTGCTTGCAATGATGATGAAATTCTTGACAATGAGTTTGCCCCCATAGCATTCTCAACTTTTGGAGATGGTTCCTTTTGCTTTGTTGATTTTGCTCCTTCCTTCATTTTGCATGTTGACCATCCGCACACTTCACACTTTCATTTTGAATTTGGTGCATTTGGTGATGTGCAAATGAAGAGACGCATCATGATGGATGATGTGTTCGTGTACCATGCACACAATTTCTTTATGTGGAATTTCGTGTGTAATGGTCCCCGCATGCTAGTGTCAACTTCAATTGAGCATGAGTTGACAAAACGAGCTCTTGAGAGCATCATACTTGTGAGTTTCGGTTTGAACCCGGCTCTAATACCTTCCGCATGTTGTGCATCCAACAAATTGAACAATTGCTCTTTCTTTTGGTTGGTTTGCACACATGTGAGTGATTTTCGTTCCCCTTGTGACATACATGTTTCCATAAGCTTTCATCTACATGATTTATGTGTTTCCACAAACTTGATGAGCAATTTCTCTTTCCTTATGTTTGTTGGCCACCATAATGATATGTTGAGCATGTTTTGTCACAAGTGCTTCCGTTTTTGGCCCATTGGTGATGATGTTTCGATGAGTTACTTGCACTTTGACCTTGCATTTCCTATGATTTCCATATATTTGTGTTGTGCTAATTGTGTAATGAACAAGATTGGACATGTCATGGATGATGTGCTCCACTATCATGCACACACATTTTTTGCTTGGTCTTTGGTGTGTGTAGGTAAAAATGACGGGATGGTGACTTCCACTTCAACGGCGAACCATCTACCCCCTTCACAAGGTGCTGACGTGCAAGCGTCGAGGACGACGCTTTTCGAAGGAGGGGGAGATGATGTATCCCAACCCAACGTCACCACCATATCAAGCATTCCAACATGTGACAAGTCACCATGGACTTCAAAGGTGAACTCAATCCTCTCTACGAACCTCAATGCACCGCCTTTGGATGGTATACTGCATAAGCCCCTACCCTTGCATATTGATAGGTGTCACACGACGAGTACGGACGCCAAGGGAGGTGCCAAGGATGCCCAAGAGTCGAAGCCATCCAAGGCGTACGCGTGGAAGCGGAGGAGGAAGAAGGCGGAGGCAGCCTGGCCTAGGCCGGCTCCCAGCCCGGCCACCCGGCCCGGCCCCCCAGCCCGGCCTAGGCCGTCTCCCAGGCCGGCCACCCGCCAGAGCCTGCCGGCCTCCAGGCCGGCCTAGGCCGGCTCCTAGGCCGGCCTCCTAGCAGAGGCAACCGGCCTCCTGCCCGGCCTAGGCCGGCTCCCAGGCCGGCCACCGGACAGAGCCTGCCGGCCTCCCTACCGAGGCGCCCGACCTCCAAGCTAGCCTAGGCCGGTTTCGAGGCTGGCCTCCCGCCAGCTCCTGTTGGCCTCCAGGCCGGCCCAGGCCGACTCCCAGGCCGGCCCAGGACGGCTCCCAGGCCGGCCTCCCTGTCGACGCAGCCGGCCTCCCTGCCGGCCTAGGCCGGTTCCCAGGCCGGCCTCCCTACCCAAGCGCCCGGCCTAGGCCGGCTCCCAGGCCGGCCACCCGCATCCTGCACCCCCCTTTTGTACTAATGCTATAAATAGCACTTTCCCTTTCCATTTTCGGACATGATAGGCATAGGCATAGACTAGAGAAGAACTTGGGCTTGTGCTCATCCCTCCCTTCGTGGAGAAGATCCCCTCGTGGATTCAAGGCTCCTCCTTAGATGTATCTATTGGAGTGATTCAAGGTTCCCTTCTTGCGCAAAGTCTCTCGTGTGGAGGATTCTACTTCACCGTCTCTCCTCCCCATGATTCTACCGCGCGCTTGCCGATCTTTCACATAGGGATTCTACCTCGCGGTCTCTCCCTTGTGTGATTCTATTGGGCCGGTTGGACCGACCGGTGAGGGCAACGCGTCAATTGTATCGGGTTTGGGTTCTCTTGTTCTTCGTGTTCTTGCGTGCGTTCGTCCACTCATTCATCAATCCGTGAAGATCGGGCCACCCTAGAGGGCTTAGCCCGCACCACTAGTCATATGTGAAATTCATACTCCGTGCCTCACATATTATCTTTAGGATTTTTTTTTCATATGCCATATTGTGTTCTTTGTTTTGTAGGCTCTGATGCCAAGATTTGCAAAGAGCAAAGCAAGACCTATACCTCTTCGAATTGTCGTGATGATTCATGTGTTGAGGCCTGCCACAAGGATGGATTTATTGATGGGACATGTTCAGTAATCTGGGTACCACCCCTTTTAGTGAAATGTTTCTGCAAGAAACAGTGCTGAATAAAAACATGTTGAAACTACCGCATGTTGTGTAATTCAAAAAGTAATAAGATCCTTTTTTTAGAAATAACTGGAGATGGGCAATTTAAAAAATGTGGCTCTGCAAGATATTCCTTAATTTTTTTGGTAGAAATTAAATTTCTAGGAGAACATTGCTCTGTATACATGCCGGCAGAAAGACGTGCTCTAGCACACCGTCGTTGGTTACCTTTACTTTGCCATCCATCTCAAACATGTTCAAGGTGAACTTAGTTCTACACCCTCCTCCACCTCGCGGATAAAAAAGACTGACGCACTACCGTAATCCTTCTCTCCATCTGGGTAGTACCTGATCATCCAATCGTAACCACCGACACCGAAGACGGTCGAGCATACCGCATACTCCTCCGTATCAAAAAATATAAGATGTTTTAGCATTTTTGGACCCACATGTATCTACATGAATCTTATGTCTAGATACATGTGGGTCCAAAAATGCTAAAATATCTTATATTTTGATACCGAGGGAGTACGTGTGTCATGGTATGGACATATGCCTAAGTGTAGGCTTGTGAGGTGTGGGAGAAACTGACACAGCCGGCGGCATCTGCAGGCGGGATTGGGCACAAACATGCATACTGACACACGATGTACCCAGGTTCGGAGCCCTCATGGTGAGGTAACACTCCTACTCCTGCTGTGTTCTTGTTTATTCATGGTGGATAGGTTACAAACTTGCTCCTAGAGCTGTATATCACGGTCCGGCTGAAGTATCCGGGTGAAGTGGTCTAGGGTTTCCTGGACTAAGTGACTGATCGATCGACCCCTTCCCTGGAGGCCGCACCCTCCCTTATATAGGGCTGAGGAGGTGTTGTACATGTGTGGGTCCGGCTTATTACACACTGACTGGTGGGGGCCGGCTGCCCGACCCGGACCCGGCGGGTCCGGCTACAGTTTTCTTCCTCCCCACAGTGTTTGTCACATCCCGAATTTTGGCCCTATAAAATTTTCTTTGACCAAACCAAAATTTGGGTTTGAATTTGGATCTTCTGATCTTCGCCCTCTATTTTATTCCACATTTCCAAAACCCTCAAGGTTCACAAAATATTTGTCTTTTCCTTAATACAAAAAGGGGCCTAAACCCTAGCCTTCCAAAGGAGCTATACCAAGGGTGACTTCAAAAATTCCCCAAAAATTCCAGAGTGATCCCCATCTAGCTTAGAACCAATTTATGCGAAAATATTGGGTGACTTGTTAGGAAAATATCTGACTTTTCCCCTGATTTATTTTCTGCCGAAAACCCCAAAACCCTAGCTTTCCAAAGGAAGTAGGTCAAAAACATCTTCAAAAATTCTACAAAAATTCAGGGAGGATCTCTAACCAGTGTATAACCCAAATATGTAAAAATATTTGATACCTTGTTAAGAAAATATTTGAGTTTTTCCCTGTTTTACTTTCTGGCCTAAACCTCGTTATTTTGGAAACTCTGACAAACCTTTTCCAAAAATTCCAAAAACCCCAGGGTAGATGATCCTAACCAACCCCTACCTCTGTGAATTTTCCTGGCCAAATATATTTTATTTTAGTTGCCCAAAATCCAATTTCCATTTTCAGCAGAAGGTGTTCGATGAAATTTTTGAATAGGGGAAGTTTGGAATTTGGAAAAACATTGTTCTGCAAAGTTGTAGTACTTTGAATTTGGCACCTAGTGACGCGAACGGTTTTGCATTTAGAGCTGTTACCTGACGGAAACATCTCCATGCCGATGTCGGCATGGCCATGACATGGGCATGCCCGCACCCGACGGCGCCGCCCCTTTATGGTCGCCGCCGGTGACCCCCTCCCTCGCCTCCCCTCGTGTTCCCCTGCCTTCCCCACCTCCTCCATCGACTCCAGCACCCACGCGTCGCCCCTCCCTCGCCCCGCACGCCGCGGTCCGCTAGACGACGCGCCGCTCGGAACAGCGCCGCCACGGGAACCCCTCCACCAGTGCCCCTCCACAGCCTCACCCGCGAATCCCATCGACCAGCAACCACGCTGCGTCGCATTGCTGCTACACCATCGACGCGCCGCCCGTCGACTGCCCTGCCCCGGCCGCCCCGTGTCGCCGCCCGCCGTGACCACCCGGACCCCCCCACCACCGCCATATGCCACGCCACCCCGGGTCCTATCCCCAGCCCCGATTTCGCGTCGACAGCAAGGCCTGCAGCTACACCGATGACGCGAAGCTCGCCGTCTCGCCACTGCAGCTCCGAGACACCTCACCCGCCACCTCCCTGTGCTCCCGTGATGACCACCCCGTCGGGAGGCTATAAAAAGTGCACCCCGGCCTCCTTCGAGCAGCGCCTCACCACCCTCTCCCTCTCATCCCTCTCCTCCTCCGGTATCAGCTCCTGGGGAGCACCAGAGAGCCGGTGATGAGCCCGCTCCCGCCGCTCGGTCTCCGAGCAATTCCCCTCTCCAGAACCACCCCGCCGCCAATTCGCCACCCCCTCCTCCAATCCAAGACCCCAAGAAGCCGATGACGCCCTCGCCGGAGTGATTGGTGGCCGGAGTCGTCGTCTGCGTCCTCGACCGCAGCTCGGCCTCCGCGGTCACCGACGCCGCCGCTGCTCCAGACCTCCCCGCCATCCGTGAGCACGCCGACAGGAAGCTCCGCACCTCCCTGAGCCGCCCTGCTAACTCTCCCTCCCCTCTCCGACGCCTCGGCCGCCAGGAAACGCCGCCGGTGAGTTCACCGTGCCGGCGACCCCGTTCTCCCCCCCTCGGGTTCTTTCTTTTTTTCCTTCGCGCGTACCGGTTCGGCCCAGCAGCCACTGACCAGTGGGTCCGGGCCGTCAGAGTTTTAAACTTTTCTGAAAGGTTTTTCTTTATTTGTTTCTGTTTTTGAAAAGGGCAGATTTTAGGGTTAACTTTGAAAGGGTATATCTCTCTCAAAAAAATTCAGAAAAATGTGATTCTTTTTGCACTGGCTTTGTTCTGAAAATATCTATCCTATTCCACTGGTTTCAATTAATTTGAAGTTCATTTGCCCACTGAACCTTGGAATGCTTTGCGAAAGGTCTTAACCATGTTTTTAAATTTCTTTAATAGATTCCAACCATTTTATTGAAGGAGAAGTTGATCCCATACCAGAAGGCAAGCCATCAGCCCCCAACCACCTGTTTCCAAGTTGTAGAAGCCTTGTTTAACTTGTTTGCTATTTGCTTGAGCGATAGTTGCATCTCACCTGCTTATTATTTCATGCTTATGATTTCATGCAATCTATTGTGGTCACCTTTATTTCATGTCTATTATTTTATGTGATCTATCAATGCTACTTTTACTTTCTGCAATACGATAAACTCATGTTCCGTGAGTTGAGTTCCGGTCGGCGACTAAATACATGTTGGGCACCGCCCACGTGGATTGAATCTCGCCTACTTTCAGTATTATTATTTCATGTACCTTTACTTTCCTGCAATACGACAAACCCATCAAGTGTGGGTTGAGTTCCGGTACCCCGTCTAAATACACGTTGGGTCCTGCCCAAGTGGATTGAAGCGGCTACTTTTCCGTAGAGTTGTGGTGTTGCGTTGGACGGTACCATGCACCACTCCCCATTCCGGCGACGATGGACTGGGGGAACCGCCGCAGTCAATGGAATGGTGGAACGGGATCGCGTGGACGCCTCCACTAACCTTGTAGTCGATCTGTGGCTGTCACTGGCCGGAGGTATCTCCGTCATCGCCCGATTGACGCTAACCGATTGTTTTACTTTATTTTCTTACACAACCCGTGGCTGCTACTGGCCGGAGACATCTCCGTCCTCGCCCGGTTGATTTTGTTATTTTATCTTTACCCAACCTGAGGCTGTCACTGGTCGGAGAAAACTCCGCCATCGCCCGGTTGACCTTATTTTACCTTGCTGAACTACTATGTGATTATTTGATGCTCATGTATATCTTGTGGACTAACGTTTGCTGTTGTCTTATGGCCGAGAAATTTTTTTTTGACTAAAAAGATAACCACCTCCGTCGACTAGATTGAGTCAAATAGTGTCACTCGCCAAACACACCCGCACAACCATGCGTCGTTGAAATGGGAAGACCGTAGCTTAGTAGCCTACCGAACCTCTTTTGATGCTACCCACTTGGCAAGTCTAGTCGGATACTGCATAGTTGTGGTCGGGGCTAGTCTTGTGAAGGTTCCGGAGCTAGGCGTTGCTCATGAGTTGGGGACGTGCCGGATTCACTTCGTCATAAGACTTAGCCCGAGTGGTAAGTCGGTAGCTATACAAGGAGTGTCTTGGTAGAGCGGACGGCTACGGGGGAATAGGTTTGTGCGGCAGGTACCGGCCATACAAGCTTAGACCCCAACGTGTGGATAAAAGTTGCAACCTCTCGAGAGTGTCAAATCTAGAATCTAGTATTGTTCCTACCTAAGGAACGGTGTTGGGTCCAGTCACACTAGAGTCAGTCCAGTCGAACACGGAGAAATAAATTCACCAAACGGCCAGAGTTGGCCAAAGTTGAATGAGCTGAAAAGTGGACCATAGTTGGTCAAAGCTAAGCCCAGAAGTGGACCAGAGTTGGTCAAGCTTGAGAACCTAAGTGTTGAGAATATTGTTGTGTGGCAATGAGACCCGTTCTCACAAGCCACGGTTTTCGTCACAGGTAAGTAGGTAAGTTAAGTCCAACCGTTAAGCTTGGACTCGCACCTGCACCCATGCCATGCCATATAGGACCGTTGGTTACGGTTGATTGAGGATTGATGTCTTGCGAGTACATTCCATGTACTCACCTGGCTTTTCATGTGGCCAGATCCTCCTACCCCCGTCGCCGAGTACCCCTTGTACGAGAACTATACCCGGTATCCAGGCAGAGCCCTGTGGAGTTAGGCCCTCTTCGTCACATGCTTCCGCCAATCCGCTGATGCCCTCTGATGAAGTCATGTTCGATAAATAATGTACAGACTGTTGTGTGCGCTAGGGCGCCGCCTTGCAATGAGACCCTTGTAATCCATCGTCGGTTCCCCAACCCCTTAATAAAGTGGTTATGTTCTGTTATCAAGTTGTCATATATCCAGTGCTCCTGGGACTGATATATGGGGCGACTCGATCTCTCGGATCGGGGTGCCACATCTTCCATCAGGTACAGTGGACGCTGCACGGTATGAAGGTGCCGCTGTCGGGGACGTGCGAGGCCGGGTGGCGCGCTTCTGGTCTGGTTGGCTCCGGCTTCGCCGGGTGCGGGTCGGCGACCAACGGCACGCCCGACACTGTGCGTCGTGGAGTCTGGCGGCCGCGTCGTGGGCGACATGGGAGCGGTACTCCCCCATGCTGTCTTGTCGGCGACCCTGGCCGGCTGGAGGCAGCCGGCGTGTGTCCGATGGGACGCGGACTTCTCCTCGCAGGTGATCCGACTAGCAGATGGCCAACCGGCCAAGTCCCAGCCGACGTTGAGCTGGTCCGGCTGAAGGATCCACCCGGATACGTCCAGCCGGATGCCTTGAAATCTTGTCTTGTAAACTGCTATGACCGCCCGGGGGTCATTCCCTCGACACTAGCCCCCGAACATGTTGGGGTTTGTCCGGGTGGCACGGCCGGGTAAACGTCTGCGTGTTGATGTAGTTTCAGTCCTTGAGTTTGTCGGTGTAGAGGTTGTCGCCGGCTAGAAAACGCCGGCTCAAGTTTGCTAGCCTAGGTCGGCCAGCTGGGCGTCTTGAATTCAGCGTCGGGCCGGCTGGGACTGACGTCAGGGATGACGTCTAGCCGTCCCGTCTGTCTGACACCCCACTACCCGGCTCGGCCGTGATGCTTCGGGTTCCGGCTCGGGATCTTCTGCGCCGGTTGCCGCGTTTAGCGGAGGTAGTGGGATCCTTTGTGGCTGTAACTGCCGCGCACGTTCGACGGTTGCCCTCCACGTGGCCCAGATCGTGAGGATCATGGCAGGAGCCCAGGAGGCGGCCTCCACCCTTAAATAGGCCACCCCGGCCTCCTTCCTCTTCTTCTCCACTTCCCTGCTCCCTCTCCCTTCTTCTGCCGCCGCCGTTGCAGAGCTTGCTCCCTCCTTCTCCCGCTCCTCATCGGCGACAAGAGCGCGGCTCCCGCCCCGGTACGTCACGGGCCCGCGCTCCTCCGCCCTTCGACGTCGTGCAACCAACGTCACGCTTGAGAGCGAGATGGCTGCCCGCGAGGGCGACGGCGACTGGCGGGTATCCATCGTGGATGACGAGGCGGTCGCCCAACTCCGGAGTGACAGGTTGCTGGGCACCGAGGATGATATCGCGGTGCACGTTCCCACCGGCGATGAGATCCGGCCCGCTCCGCGCCACGGCGAGGCCGTCATCTTCGTCGATCACCTCGAACGCAGACTCGCCCTCCCGGTGAGCCAGTTCTTCCGTCAATTCCTCGATTATTTCGAGCTCCAACCTCACCATCTCGGGGCGAACTTCATCGCCCAGCTGAGCTTCTTCGCCACCCTCTGTGAGGCATATCTGGGCATCTAGCCAAACCTCGACCTCTTCTGCCGGTTCTTCTTCATCCGCAGCCGGCAGAAGACCTTCGTCGATGGCCGAAAGAAGGCCGTCGACTGCGGCAGCGCCATCGTCTACAAGCGGCGGGACACCCCCCCTGCCGGCTTTTAAGACGCCGGATTCCATCAAGGGGTGGCAGCGGACATATTTCTACGTCAGCAACCGGAAGTCGAACCAAGAACGGATTGGTCTGTCGGCCTTCACCTTCGCGCCCTCCTCCAAGACCACCTGGGACGGGAAAGGCCGACCCGGCGACAAAGATGTCGACGCGATGGTGAAGCGGGTGGGCGGCCTGGTGGAGGAGGGCCTGCTGGCTGAGGACCTGACGCTGGCCTGGCTGTACCGCCGGGTGTGTCCTCTCCAGAGCCGGGCGCATAAGATGTGCTACATGTCGGGTCGGTACGACCCGACCCGGCTGTCCCCGAAGAACTACACCACCGAGTCCCTGTACTCCTGGCTGTGGATGATCACCAAGGGGCACGCGGGCGCAGACTGGGGGTTTGGGCTCCCATCCTATAACCGCAAACACCCGGCCCCCAAGGTAAATCTCTTCGCCATTATTACTACTTTTAACAACCGCACTCCGGCTGATGTTGACTCGGCCTTGCTTGCAGCTCTTCCGGCTCCAGACGGTTGAGGACGGGCCGAATGGCCCCCAGTTCCTCCCCGACTTACCGAGGCCGCCTCGGCGTTCTGCTGCCGAAGAGGAGGGAGGCGGCGCCGTGACGGGCGATGAAAATGACGGCGACGCGCCGCCCGTCCACGGCGAGGGACGCCAGAGGCCGGCTGGTGCCGGCGAGCCGTCCGCCCCGGCTGGTGCGGGCGAACAGTCCCGGCCGGCCGCCTGTGGTAAGCCGGATGATGCTCTTGGTGCGACTTCTGCTGCTGGCGCTGAG
Organism: Puccinellia tenuiflora; assembly: GCA_012064385.1. Taxonomy (NCBI): domain Eukaryota; kingdom Viridiplantae; phylum Streptophyta; class Magnoliopsida; order Poales; family Poaceae; genus Puccinellia; species Puccinellia tenuiflora. Next base: position 574,922 of record QRDG01001625.1, read on the forward strand.
ATAATTGACCTTGTGGACTCTGACACGGATGCAGAGACCCGGGGCTCATCTCTTGTTGCCGCCGTGAAGCACCAGCGGCCGACTGCGCCAGCTGACAAGCCGGTAGTGGTTCCGCCGATGCCAGAGCCGCGGAGTCCTCGGCGAAGAAGAGGTGCCTCCGGGTGCCGAAAGTTCCAGGGAACCCCGTCGCGTAAGTGTCTTCGTTTTGCTTATCAACTTCCTCGTTTATCGTTCGTTCACGTTCTTTCCCCTTTAGTCCTCCTAGGTCGCTTGTGGGCCAGAAAACTAGTGACGGGTCGGCTGCGCCGGGGAGGGCGGAGAAGGCCGTTGGCGCCGCGCAGGCCGATGCCGGCTCGGTGGAGACGACCCCTCTTGTTGACCAGGCGGAGGCGCCAGCTGGCGGAGATGCCGGAGAGAACCAGGGTGCGAGGGACGTCCCGCCCCAGCCGCAGGTGGACGAGACTCCTACCCTGCCTCAGCCGGCCGCCGAGCAGTCGGCGGCCCCCGAGCCGCGTCCAACTCCCGAGCCGAGACTGGCTCCTAAGGAGCAGCCGGATGTCGAGGCGACCCGGAAGTCGCCCGCGGCCGACCGCGACGCGTCGCGGGAGATCGTGCTGCATGAGGGAGGAGGCAGCCATCTGGAAGGACGGGAGCGGAAGCCGACCGACCCCCTCGCCTTTGCCCGGGAGGTAGAGAAGGACCTGGAGGTGCAGCTCTCGGACTTCACGTGGTTCCAGTAGGTGCTTGAGGTACGTCTTGTGGTTCATGAGTGGTAGGCCGTTGCTTGCCGGCTCTGACCTTGATTTGTCTTCTTTCAGCACTCGGTCGGGGAGCTCCGCGGCCGCGTCCAGGAGCTTGAGCGGGAATTGGCGGCTGCCAAGAGTAAGCAACCGATGCTCGCCCGATGGCCTTCCCTTTGGGACTAACTCTCTTTGTGGCGAGTGCAGGTGTTGCGCAGCGCCCGCAGGCGGATCCGGAGGTCGTCAGCCGGCTGGAGGCTGAGGTGAAGCGGCTTGGGGAGCAGGATCAGAAGCGCCAAGCCGAGCTTGATGACCTGGCCAAGGCCAAGGATGCCGCGGACAAGGAGCACGCCGAGCAGCAGGAAACCGCGCAAAAGGAGATCACCCGGCTACAGGGCGAGGTCACCCGGCCGCAGGGGGTGGAGGCTGAGCAGCACAAGACGGAGCTTCATCTGAAGGGCCAGCTCGGCAGTCTGGCCGTGGCCTTGAAGAGTACGTTACTTTGCTTTTCTTGAATTTCCTCTTTCCGGTTCTTCCCTCCAGCTTCCTTTCATTTGGCTTCTTTCCGGCTTCAGGCTTCTACCCGGCCGTCAAGAAGGAGGCGAAGAAGATCCACCTCACGTCCATCGGGTTGCCTTCGACCCCTGCTGCTATGTCCGCCTGCCAGCCAACGCTGCGGGAAGTGCTGGCCCAGTTTGGCCGTGAGAGCGCCCAACTAGCCACGGCGGCTCGCGAGCTGCTCCAGGTTCTATTTCCCTACGACACGGCCCTGCCAGAACTCATCTCCCGGCTGGCGCGTCAACTGGCCGAAGCGCCGGATCGGATCCTAGAACTGCAGGAGTCCGCGGCTCGCGGTGGTGCACAGTGGGCCTTGTCGCTGCTGCTGTCCTGGTACCCGGACGCCGACTTCGAGGTCTTCAACGAGGGCCCTCGAGCCGGCACGGAGTACTCGAAGCTCCGCCTGCTCGATGGAGTTCACCACACCGCCTCCACCATCGCCGACTTCGTCGACTTTGACGACTTCATCCCGCCGAATGAAGATCCGAAGGGGAAGAAGAAAGTTGATGACGGCAAGTGCGGTGGTGACGAGGCCGGCTGCTCCAGCCAGGCGGCCAAGGCTGACGAGTGTGGGCCCCGGAATGCCGGGTGTAGTTGTTCTGGTGACTTGAACTTATTTTGCCCCCGGGATGCCGGGCGTAACTATAGAACTTGCCGTCTTACATCTTATAGACTTTAATCTTATGGGTCAGCTGCTTGCTAGCCGGCCGCCTTTTGTTTTTCTGAATGTATTGCACTTAGTCTTGCACTTACTGACCGGGTGGAGGTCGCGATCCACCCACCGGGTCCTGCCTCGCACTTATCGTCTTGCACTTACGTTCACTTTCTGACCGGGTGAAGTTTTAATTCCGTCCACCGGGTCCCGTCTCACACTTATCGTCTTGCACTTACTTTCACTTTCTGACCGGGTGGAGGTTTGATTCCGCCCACCGGGTCCCACTAGCCCCCGAAATTGGGGCCGGCTTGCGCAGAGAGGCGGGCCGAATTTGCCAAAAAAGGTCTTTCATCTTTTACCTGCACGCCTTTCCGGAGTGGCCGGGTGAACACTTCCTTGCTTTCTGAGGACTAGTCCCCAAAATTAGATCTGGCTCGCGGAGGGAGTCGGGTCGAATTTATTCTTTTGTCCTTAGAATCTTGCCTTAGCTTGCACGAGAGGACGTAAATGTCGTTAAATCGTTAGTGCTTCAAGTCAAAAGGTTGGCACTTTTACTTTTCACCTTTTAGTCGGTTTAAGTGCCGGCTTGCCCTTGCCTTACCCCCTTAGCCATTTTCTATGCACCCGGACGGTCATGACCGCTGCTCTTGCCGGCGTGTCAGCCGGGCTACGGTCTGCAGCACGGATCCGAAGAGTGGGCCGGTTGGTCAAGTGCATGGTCGGATTTTTAGGAGTTTGACTTAGGCGAGTGAGGTGAGGTTTTCGTGGCCGGCTGGTTGCTTATTCTTTCCTTTGATGTTTTTTCACACGTGAGCCTTCCAGCTTTTGCTCTGGCTAGCGAGTCTGCAGCGCGGAACCGTAGAGTGGGCCTTGGGCGTCCAGCACGCTAGTAGGCCATCGCGAGAGAGATTAAACAGCCGGCTAGCCACAGTCGGACGATAAACCTTAAACTTGCATTGATACAAGGTAGCCCCCGAGATGCGTGCTCAGGGCTACCGCCTTACATAAAAACGGTAAAGATACAGGGTGTTACTCCTAAGCGTGAAAATGGCACAGCAGGTCTGCATTCCACGGACGCTCTGTCTCCTCAAAGGAGGTGTCCGCCTGGTCCTTCTTCAGCTCACGTGCGTCGGTGAGGTAGTACGCGTTGTTGAACAATGCCCGGCTGATGATGAAGGGTCCCTCCCAAGGGGAGGATAACTTGTGCCGGCCCTTGGTGTCTTGGATCAGCCGGAGCACGAGGTCACCCTCCCGGAATGAACGAGGGTGAATCCGGCTGGCGTGATAGCGACGTAGGTCTTGCTGGTATGAGGCCGATCTGGACTCGGCCAACTCGCGTGCTTCCTCCAGCAGGTTCACACCGTCTTCGTTCGCCCGCCTCGCTTCCCCCTCGGTGTACAGGACGGCTCGAGGGGAGTCGAACTGGATGTCAGCTGGCAGGACGGCCTCCGCCTCGTAGACGAGGAAGAAGGGCGTGTAGCCGGTCGATCTGTTCGGAGTGGTCCGGAGGCTCCAGAGGATGGATGGCAGTTCTTCTATCCAGCACCCGGCTGCCCGCTCGAGAGGGTCCACCAGCCGGGGTCTGATGCCGGCTAGGATGAGGCCGTTTGCTTTCTCCACTTGCCCGTTCATCTGGGGGTGCGCAACTGATGTGAGGTCGAGCCGGATGCCGTTGATGCCGCAGAAACGTGCGAAGGCGCCCTTGGCGAAGTTGGTGCCGTTGTCGGTGATGATGCTATTGGGGTAGCCATACCGGTAGATGATGTCGCGGAAGAAGCTGACCGCGGTCCGGCCGTCCAGTACCTTGATCGGCTTTGCCTCGATCCACTTGGTGAACTTGTCCACCGCCACCAGAAGATGGGTTAAGCCGCCGCGAGCCGTCCTGAACGGGCCGACCATGTCGAGGCCCCAGACGGCGAAGGGCCAGGTGATTGAGATTGTCTTCAAGCCGGCTGACAGAGTACGCTTCTGCTTGCGGAAGCGCTGGCAGCCGTTGTAGGTCCGTACGAGTTCCTCGGCGTCGGCCAGCGCAGATGGTCAGAAGAAGCCGTACCGCATGGCCTTCGCTGCTATGGATCTGGACGACGCATGGTGGCCACACTCTCCCTTGTGGATGCTCTCGAGCAGCCGGCGTCCCTCTGCCGACTCGACGCAGCGTTGGTAGACGCCGTCTACGCTGCGTTTGTACATCTCGTCGTTGATGACGGTGTAGCCTTTGGCGCGGCGCAGCACCTGCCTGGCCTGCAGCTCTCCCTCTAGGAGTATGTCTCGAGCGAGGTAGTCAAGGAAGGGTTGTGTCCAGGTTGGCGTTGTTCGTCCGTCTGGAATGACGGGTTGGTCTGGCTGTCTGGCGACTAGCATGACGGGTAACTCTGACGGCTCGTCGGGGTCCAGCTGCGAAGCCCCCGGGTCCGGCTACGGAGCCCCCGGGTCCGGCTGCGAAGCCCCCGGGTTTGCCTTAGCCCTGGATCTTGTGACGACTGTCGCTGCGACCCGGCTAGCCCCCGGGTCCATGGATCTGGCTGGCGGGCTGGGGTCGGTCTTCAGGATGATGGAGTCCGATTATGGCGAAGGTGTGATGGACATTAGGTAGAGGTGCTCGAGGGAGACGCCAGGTGGAATGGTTTGCTGGGTGGAGCCAAGCTTGGCCAGCATGTCGGTCGTCTTGTTGTTGATCCGGGGTACGTGGCGAAATTCGCACCCCTCGAAATGTGCGGTGAACTGCTGCACGAAGAAACGGTAGGACGCCATGTTGGCATATTTGGTGTCCCAGTCTCCCAACACCTGCTGGATCACCAGGTCCGAGTCGCCGAAGCACAGGATGCGCTGGATGCCTAGCTCCTTTGCTAGCTTGAGGCCGTGGACGAGTGCCTCATACTCGGCTATGTTGTTGGAGGCCTTGAAGTGGATTTAGAGTGCATACTCCAGCCGGTCACCCTTGGGAGAGGTGAGGACGATGCCGGCTCCCAGTCCTTCTTCATCTTGGAGCCGTCGAAATGCAGCCGCCAGTATGAGCTATCCGGACACGGTGGCAGGTACTCCGTTTCTGCCCAGTCGACGAAGAAATCGGCCAGGATTTGGGACTTGATGACCGTCCTTGGCTCGTACAGTATAGAGTGAGCCCCCATCTCGATGGCCCATTGGCGGCGCGTCCGGTTGTGTTCTTGTTGCCGATGATGTCTGCAAGCGGAGCCGCACAGACGACCGTGATGGGGTGCTCCTGGAAGTAGTGGCGTAACCTTTTGGCGGCATAGTGCACGCCGTACACCATCTTCTGGTAGTGGGGGTAGTTCTGCTTCGACTGCAAGAGGACCTCGCTCAGGTAGTACACGGGCCGCTGGACCGGCTGCGCCTTGCCTTCTTTGCGGCGCTCCACCACAAGGACGACGCTGACGACCCGGCTGGTGGCGGCGATGTACATCAACATTGGCTCTTTTTTCAGCCGGCGGTGCTAGGACGGGTGCGGTTGACATCACCCGCTTGAGCTCGAGGAATGCCGCATCCGCCTCGTGGGTCCAGATGAACTTGTCCGCCTTCTTGAGTAGCTGGTACAACGGCAAGGCCTTCTCCCCCAGCCCGCTGATGAATCGGCTAAGGGATGCGAGGCAGCCGGCGAACTTCTGGATGTCTCGCAGCCGGGTAGGGCGCTTCATATTCTCGATGGCCGCGATCTGTCCGGGTTGGCCTCGATCCCTCGCTCGGAAACGAGGAAACCGAGCAGCTTGCCAGCCGGCACGCCGAAGACGCACTTGTCCGGGTTGAGCTTCATCTCGAACTGGCGTAGGTTGGAGAAGGTTTCTTTGAGGTCGTCGAGCAGGGTGCATGGCTCCTTGGTCTTGATGACGATGTCATCGACGTAGGCATGGACGTTCCAGCCGATCTGGTCGTGGAGGCACCTCTGCATGCAGCGCTGGTAGGTGGCGCCTGCGTTCTTCAGCCCAAAGGGCATGGTGGTGTAGCAGTAGGCTCCGTACGGTGTGATGAACGCCGTCTTGAGCTGGTCGGCCGGGTTGAGCTTGATCTGGTGGTAGCCGGAGTAGGCGTCCAGGAACGACAGGAGGTCGCACCCGGCCATGGAGTCGATGAATTGGTCGATGCGGGGTAGAGCGAATGGGTCTTTCGGGCACGCCTTGTTCAGGCTGGTGTAGTCAACGCACATGCGCCATGTTCCATTCTTCTTGAGGACGAGGACTGGGTTTGACAGCCAGTCCGGGTGAAACACTTCCATGATGAAGCCGGCTGCTAGCAGCCGGCCTATCTCCTCATCGATGGCTCTTCTTTTCTCTTCCGCGTAGCGGCGGAGTCCTTGCTTGACCGGTTTAGCATCTGGCCTGACGTGGAGTGAGTGCTCGGCGAACTCCCGTGGTACACCCGGCATGTCCTTGGTGACCATGCAAAGATGTCCCGATTCTCACGGAGGAAGTCGACGAGCTCGCTTTCCTATTTGCTGTTGAGGTTGCTCCCGATCGTGATGAGCTTCTCGTTTGGCTTGCTTGCGTCCAGTGGTATCTTCTTGTTGTCCTTCGACGCCTGGAAATGGCATTCTCCAGCCGGACGCTTCGCAGTCGGCATCTCCAGCTCCTCCATCTTGACGGCGTGCTTGATTTCCTTGAACTCCTCGGTGATGGTGAAGGACTCGGCTATCTTGGAGCCGGCTGTGGCACAGGCTATGGACCGTCTGTAGTCGCCCGAGACGGTGATGATGCCCTTTGGACCCGGCAGCTTCATCTTCAGGTATGCGTAGTGGGGCACCGCCATGAACTTGGCGAGAGCCGGACGCCCCAGGATGGCGTGATAGGCGCTGTGGTGCTCCACCACCTCAAACTGGATGGTTTCGCGGCGGAAGTTTGTTCTGTCGCCGAAGATGACGTCCAGCCGGCACATTCCCATGGGGGTACAAGCCTTGCCGGTACGATGCCGGTGAAGACTATAAGGCTGGGCTACAGGTCGGACTCGCGGATCCCATCTTGTCTGCGGTATCCTTGTACAAGATGTTGATGTTGCTGCCTCCGTCCACGAGTACCTTTGAGAAGGTACACTTGAGCCGCCCGGAGACGATGGTGGGGTCGAGGATGAGGCAGTAGCCCCCGGGTGTAGGCATGATGTCCGGGTGGTCCTCCGGCCCGAATGAGATGGGTTGCTTCGACTAGTTCATGAGCTGCTGCACATCCGGCATGACGGCATGGACTTCTTCTACCCGCCTACGTTGGCTGCGCTTGTCGTTGCGCTCGATGACGGAGATGACGCAGGTCGCGTCCCTGTTGGGGTAATTGTTACGGAAGCCGCCTGGGGCGTCAGCCGGCCGCTTGCCCCGGTTATCGCGGTCGTTGCCGCCTGGAGGTGGAGGCGGCATTCCTAGGACCCTCTGGACCTGTCCCATCCAACTGCAAGAGGCGGTGGTGTGCTCGGCCAGCTTTCCCGGCTCGCTGTACCACTGGCAGGGGCCACTCATTGCGTCGTCGAACATGATCATGGGCTGGGTGTATGGGCGGCCTTCTGGTATGTTCCCTCGGCGAGGAGGGTAGCGGTTTTCACCGCGCGGTGCCGGCTGGTTTCCCTCGGTGGTGGCGACGATGTATCGCTCGTCCGACATCACCCCACCCCTCTTCCGGTTGTCACGGTCATTCGGGTGAGAGTGGTCGTCGTAGCGGTCGCGGTTGCGGTTGGAGTTGCTGGGGCCGGCTTGATCTCTATCCGACTCGTTGGTGATCGGCTGACCGTTCTCGTTCACCCGGATAGACGTGACCATTGCCGAGTCGGCCGTCGCGTAGGCGTCCGCGATGGACATGAGCTCGGTCATCATCTTGGGGTTGACCTAGAGGAGCTTGTGCTTGAGCAGGGTGTTGTCGCGGCAGCCGTTGGTGAGAACTCGATGGCCTGCTCTCGCAAAGTTGCATAGGTTGGACCACCGGGTGAGGTACTTGCGGTCCCTCTCACTCGGCTTCTGGACACAACCGGCCAGGTGGCGCAGGCGACCCGGCCGCCGGTAGGTGCTGGCGAAGTTCCGGATGAACCTCCTCGAAGTCCAGCCACGAGTTGACGCTGCGTACCGGCAGGCTGTTAAGCTATGTGCGTGCGGAGTCCCGGAGCATTAGTGGTACGTAGCGCACCGCCACTCTCTTGTTGCCGCCTGCGATGGAGATGGCGCTGCCGTAGTCGGAGAGCCAGTCCTCTGGCTTGCTGGTGTCGTCGTACGTGGGCATGTCGCGGGGTAGGGCGAAGCCTTGGGGAAGACCTCCGTAGCGATGCGCGGGGCCGAAGCATGGTGGCCTCCGTTGTCTTCTTCCTCCACCCGGCTGGGATTATTCTAGATTGCGTCGATGCGGTAGCGGACGTCGTTGCCGGCCTCCGGTCCCAGCGGGCCGAGCCTGTCTTGGACTCTGTCTCTACCGGCTGCCCGTGGAGCCGGCTCACGATTCCTGCCTTGGTCGTTCCGGCCGCCTCCTGCAGCCAGCTCGCGGTTCCGCACGCCATTTTCGTTCCGGCTGCCTCCTGCAGTCAGCCCGCGGTTACGGTCTGGGTGTGGGCCTGAGTTGACACTGCATGCCCGGTGTGCGTGCGGGGAAGAGGCCTGGCGATCCTGCCGAGTCGCGCCGGCAGGCGGCGGGCCAGTTGGTCCGCCATCCGGCGGCATTTCTCCAACCAAATTGTTGGTAGCGGAGCCAGCCTGCCGCTGGTCGTAGGAGGCCTGCATCTGGTTGGCGGCGCCTACAAGGTCGAGGATGCATTGGTGTTGCAGTGGCAGTTCTTCCCCTTGCAGACCGTTGAGCTCAGCCGTGGCGGCTTGTGCCGCCCTCATGTTCTTCGCGGGGGTGCTGTAGACGGGTCGACGGAAACCTGGTGGAGCAGCCGGATTGGCATTGTTGTCCATCTCGGTCCCGAGGTGGCCTCCGCGACGCCTAACTTCCTCCGTCCGACTGGAGTGAACCGGCACCGGGGTGAAGCCCTGGGCGGTGTTGTACTCATGGACCTGCGCCTCCAACCAGCGTTTTGTGGCGGCGACGGTCTCAACGCCGTCGAGAAGACGTAGGCGTGCTGCGTCGAGCTCCGCCGCTGTTGCTGCCGGGTCGGTGCTGGCGAGGATGGGCGTGGAGAGGCCTCGGATGAGAGCCTCGACAAAGCTCGGGGCGTTGTTGTGGGTGATGCCCTGCGGGTCGAGGGGTGTGGCGGCGGTGACCATGACCTCCGCGTAGGCGCGAAGTGCGGGGCTACTCTCGCAGCCAGCCGTCTTGAGGAGATGGTCAGAGCAAGCCTGCACCACGGAAGGGTACTCAGGGGTGACGGCGACGCAGACGCGGTGCTCGCCGAAGCTTGATGACGGAGCCGCCCTCGGGGAAGGCGAGCCGGCGAAGCAGGCAGTGTTTGTCGGCGACGAAGTCGATGGAGCCAAGGTGGGACAAGGCCTGGTGGCAACTCGCTCGCGAGCCGGCCGCGGGATCCCGGTGCAGAATGTGACTCCAGCCACTGCTTCCTGCCCCACGGTGGGTGCCAAATGTCGTGGTATGTACATATGCCTAAGTGTAGGCTTGTGAGGTGTGGGAGCAGCTGACACTGTCGGCGACATCTGCAGGCGGGATTGGGCACAAACATGCATACTGACACACGATGTACCCAGGTTCGGAGCCCTCATGGTGAGGTAACACTCCTACTCCTGCTGTGTTTCTGTTTTATTCACGGTGGATAGGTTACAAACTTGCTCCTAGGCTGTACATCACGGTCCGACTGAAGTATCCAGGTGAAGTGAGTCTAGGGTTTCCTGGACTAAGTGACTGATCGATCGACCCCTTCTGTGGAGGCCGCACCCTCCCTAATATAGGGCTGAGGAAGTGTGTACATGTGTGGGTCCGGCTTATTAAACACTGACTGGTGGGGGCCGGCTGCCCGACCGGACCCGGCGGGTCCGGCTACAGTCTTCTTCCTTCCCACAGTGTTCTTCCATCAGGTACAGTGGACGCCGCACAGTATGGAGCCGCCGCTATCGGGGACATGCGAGGCCGGGTGGCGCGCTTCTTGGCTGGCTGGTCAGGTCGGCGACCAACAGCACGCCCGACACTGTGCGTCGTGGAGTCTGGCGGCCGCGTTGTGGGCGATGTGGGAGCGGTACTCCCCCATGCTGTCTTGTCGGCGACCCTGGCCGGCTGGAGGCAGCCGGGTGTGTCCGATGGGACGCGGACTTCTCCTCGCAGGTGATCCGCTGACAGATGGCCAGCAGGCCAAGTCCCAGCCGACGTTGAGCTGGTCCGGCTGAAGGATCCACCCGGATACGTCCAGCCGGATGCCTTGAAATCTCGTCTTGTAAACTGCTATGACCGCCTGTCGTGGTATGGACATATGCCTAAGTGTAGGCTTGTGAGGTGTGGGAGCAACTGACACAGCCGGCGGCATCTGCAGGCGGGATTGGGCACAAGCATGCACACTAACACACGATGTACCCAGGTGCGGGGCCCTCGTGAGGAGGTAAACCCCTACTCCTGCATGATCTGGTGTATATGGTGGAGTTCATATGGTGTTACAATGTGGCTCCTTGAGCTGTATATGAGAGGGAGTGAGCAGCCGGCTAGAACAGGCCGGCTAGAGCAGGCCGGCCGGCTGAGTGGAGGAGCGGCGCTTGGCCGGCTGCCCGGGGGGGTCTCCGAGGCTTGAGAAATCTCAAGAGTGAGGGCTGCCCTGGTGCTCCTAGTAAAGGGGAGCCCAGGGGACAAGGGGTGGCCCACGTGCCTAACTTATTCTATTCGGGGGACACGGCGCACTGTAGCGTATAGTGTCTACTATTTATCAACAGTGTTTTTCTATCAAGCATAGTGTTGCTATTCATCAATAGTGTTCTTTCATCAAACATAGTGCATAGTGTCCGACTGTCTCGTCGGCGTGTGTCCGATGGGACGCGGTGGTTGACTTCTCCTCACAGGTGATCCGGCTGGCAGATGGCCAGCCGGCCTGAACGCAGCCGGCCAGGCTCCTAGCCGGCTAAGCTCCCAGCCGACCAAGTCCGACAGCCTGCCGAAGTCGAGTAGCCAGCCAGCTGCCGGATCGTCGTCTTGTCTTGTTGAGTCGCGGACTTTGGCATATCGGGGGACCATTCCCCGACACCGCCCGGGGGTCATCCCCCCGACAACGTGTTTGCTGACACCTCATCCGTCGATCTGCGCGTAGGGTCGGGGTGAAGCTCTATGTGAAGCATCTGGACGACGTCTTGGGTTGGTGCTAACAACGTGAGAGGATGGATGACGGTGGGGGTGCTGGCCGTCGCCGACGCCTGACATTGCCGCCGCATGGGCTGTCGCCGATGCCTAATATTGCCGCCGCTGGGCTATCGTCGGTGCTCTCCTGCCCCTTGCCGGATCACTTTTCCGCCCGATCGAGATTCTTGTGCTTGCAAGAGGAGTCAGGGTCGGACGACGATGGGTGCTCGTCCCAGGCACCGTTTGATGCTGCGTTGGAGGTGCTCGACGAGGAAGTATCTCCGGTGGTTGTGACCCCAGAGCGTGGATGGATGACGGTGACGCGCAAGGGCAAGAAGACGGAAGCGGGGATCGCCCAGGAATTTTGTGAGATCGGATTCCCAACCCCGGCGTCGAGTTTCTGGGAGAGGTGCTCACCATCCCTGTTGCTGTCGGCTTGGCTGACATCCGTCAGTCTCTGACGAGTTCACCTCCTTCTCCAACGTGGCCGCCTCCGTTGTCCGGGAGAGCGGGGCTGGCTTCGCAGCGACGGTCTTCGTCGTCGACGCCGGTGACCAGGCCAGTCCGGCTTGGTTGGCGTGGCCCTCTACCTCGGCTGCGGGTCACGCCGCCGGTGGTCCTTGGATAGTTCATGCCTGCGATAGAGCCGGCAGCTTCTTCCCGATGTGTTCCGGCAGCCGCTGTGCCACCGTCGCTTTGATGAAGAACCATTTTGTCATTTTTTGTTCCTCCATGAGCTAGATGTTAAGATCGATCGCTTCTTAGCGACGACTCAAATAGTCGTTCAGTGTTTTCTCCCAGCACTAACCATGGCTCATGGCACACCTATTTACTACTACCATCGTTCCAAAAAGATGTCATTTTTTTGTCTAAATTTGAATGTATCTAGACACTAAATAGTGTCTAGATACATTCAAATCTACACAAAGAAATGGCATCTTTTTTAAGATGGAAGGAGTACAAATTAGGGCTTCCTTTGTTAGCCAAAATGATTTGTATGTTTCTTTGTGTTTTCCTCACATTTTCTTAGTGTCATACTCTTTTCTTCCAGGGCATTCACATATTTTTTACCAATTTTAGTGTTAGTTCTGTATGGTCATTTCTATACTCCAAAGTATGAGACATGTTTACTTTCTATCCCAAAGTTGACATGCCAAATACTCTTGTTCTACATTTTCTCAACGCTGAGCTTGGCTCATTGTCACAACTTTGACTTGAAACTTTTGTTAGCCCCATGATCTACATGCCATGGATTTAGTTTCTTTACAAAACAGGTAGCCACTTTGTTCGTCGCATTACTTATTCCAACCACAGTTATATTAATGTGGACGAGACGATCTCTCCAGGTCTTGGCTCTAGCTCACACATTTCAAGGCAATTTTGCTTATGTGACATGTAGTTAATGAATAGAGAAGTGTTTGGGGTATTAGGATATAGACATGTTTAGAAGACTATTTGGGTGGGAGCGATCGCTTTATTATGGTCGCTTTGGCTATGTAGAAATGACAGAGTGTTTAACGCTAAAGTTTCTTCTCCAATGCAGGTAATTTTTCGATGTGCTCACTATCTCCGGGAGTGGTCTATTCTTTAGAGTCCGGCTCACCGATACCTGTATTGTTNTGCGCCATTACGGCTCTGCAGAACCTGTAGAAGCACTCAAGGATGGTGGATTCGGCCATGCGCAGATAGTCATCCTGCGAATCAGCTGGAGCTCCATATGCAAGCAATCTCAATACGACCGTGCACTTCTGGAGCGAGGAAAACCAACCGTACCGGTGCAATCTTTCTTGCAAACGAAATAGTTGTCGAACTCTCGGACCCATGCAAAATCTTAAGGAAAAGGTGCCGATTCATTCTGAACGGCGCCGAAATGTCTTCTCGCCGTGTACTGGATCGTCGGCGAAGTAGTCGGCATATAGCATGCAATACCCCTCGGCACGCTGACGTGCCTTGCTCTTGCGCCGACCTGGTGCCGAACCACCGCGCTTCGGCTGTGCATCGGCGTCGTACAGGCCAGCCAGACAGGCGAGCATCAGTAAGTGCTCTTCGTCGTCGGCGGCGGCAGATTCGGCTTCCTCGTCCAGCAGAGCGGCGAGCATCTCCTCATCGTCGGAGTCCATCGAGGCAAAGCGTCGAACACCTCGCGGGCAGGGTGGATGCGGATGTGCGCGAAACTTGACCGCGACGGCGATTCTCGGGGTGGAGGCGGCTGGTGCGGGGAGGGATACTACAGAGGGTGTCGTCGCAGTAGTTGGCGGTGGTTTTGGTGGCGAGCTCGCGGCGGAATGGGAGGAGTCGGTGCCGGCGACGGGGAGAAGGAGAGGAGGAAAGGACGAACCCGTTCGTGGAAAGGTGCGTTCTCTCGCCGACAGTGGTGGCCCGCGCGGTTTTCCCCTTTCGCCGGCGCCCCACTGGGTTCGGCCTGGGACGCCGGATAAAATTTGGCCCAAATCCGGCGAAAAACGAGACCTTGGGGGGGTCCTGGGGGCGCGACTACGGGGAAAATGGACCGCCGGCGTCGAAAAGTTGTCCTGGGGGGGCTTCGTGGGGGGACGGCTGGAGTTGCTCTAAACAAGGTTCGATCTCCGAAGAAACCAAAACTTAAACTCAAGGTCGGCTGGATCCGAGTATTATATTGGATTCAAACATAGTATGATTATAAACTGCCAACACCAACCAGGGGTGTTTTTACCGTCTTCAGAGTTCTTTATATATTTATTTAGTGTAAAGTATTTTTAAGAAATTTGTTTTTGTGCGACAATTGACACGAACCAAGACCAGGCCAAACTAGTAAACGACGGGAATATCATTCTCGACAAGCAACCTCGGTAATTGTCGTTGTTTGGTCTTGACATCTGTGCAGTCCCGTAGCTATCAGTAGCTTGATTGGACAACAGGAAAAATTATACGATTCCTAAGTCTTATGACGACCTGGCCTTCGTGTTGGAATTTAGAGGCTCTTCCATGATTTGGTCTAACTATGAATAAATTCACGAACATAATATCTTCTCTGTCTTCTGGTGCGTGTGCATGAGCACGTGTGTTTTTCCCTTTTTAGACACGGCAAATAATATGGTTTATTTCTCTGTTGGCTAGTTGAGTTCCTAAAACATCTTTTTTTTTAGAGAGAAAACATATTCCTTGAAATTGGAACTCGGTCGAAATAACATATTCAGACTGGCTAGACATAAAGCTTTCAACACTTTGAACATCAAAGAAACTAATGGATTTTCTCCTACTGATTTACTTGAAGTTATCAAACATAGGAGCTTCATTATATAAAAATGTCTACAAAAGGCAGATTCATTCTTCTTTAGAATCTTTTTAGAATTCTCTTCAGTTTGTCTTGCACTGACTATCGCCATTTGTTTACAGGAAGCACAAGGACTGGAGCTGCTAGAATTTTAGCCATTACACTGCCAATAGTCGCTGCAATACTGGCTTCTGTTGTAATTTTCATTTGTCTGTGGACGAAAAAGAGCAAACCGGCACGGAAGGCATCAGTATCATGTAAGTCCTTTCAGTTAGTTCCAAATCCATTATTTTACACAAACAGAATCAATGCTTTATGACGTTCTATACAATTGAAACTAGGGCTTTGTTTGGAAGTGACATAATTTCCACATGAAAAAGCTTTCATTCAAGCATTACACCATCATTGAAGTGTATTTTTTCCTATGATAGATCCAACCAATCCGGAGGACATACAGAGTATTGATTCACTCATTCTCGATCTATCAACTCTACGAGCCGCGACAAATGACTTTGACGAAAGCAATAAACTTGGCGAAGGAGGGTTTGGTGTGGTTTATAAGGTGCTAATTATATCATTTTACATAATTTTTTTGTTCTGTATTTATACTTATAGAAATAAATATCTCCATTTGTACAGGGAATCCTTCCCGGCGATGAAGAAATAGCAGTTAAAAGGCTCTCGCAAAGTTCTCGGCAAGGGATAGAGGAGCTTAAAAATGAGCTTGTTTTGGTTGCTAAGCTTCAACACAAGAATTTAGTGAGACTTGTCGGTGTTTGCTTGGAAGAACATGAAAAATTACTAGTGTATGAGTACATGCCCAATAAAAGCCTGGACACCATTCTTTTTGGTAGAGTACTTCATCACCCTTTTGCAACAGTGAAAAAACATCTAAATATATTGTGTACAGTTCTGAGGTTTCTTTCTCTGTATGGCAGATCCTGATAGGAGCAGTCAGCTAGACTGGGGGAAGAGATTTAGGATAGTTAATGGGATTGCTCGAGGCTTACAATATCTGCATGAAGATTCTCAGCTGAAGATAATTCACCGGGACCTCAAAGCGAGCAATGTTCTGTTAGATTCTGAATTTATTCCTAAGATTTCAGATTTTGGCTTAGCAAGGCTGTTTGGCAGTGATCAATCACAAGATGTCACCAACCGCGTCGTCGGAACATAGTAAGACCTGGTGACATTGCCCTTATAAGATATTTAAAAGTGCAGGAGTCCATAACATAATGTTGTTATTGCAGTGGATATATGGCCCCTGAGTACGCTATGCGTGGGACTTACTCTATCAAGTCCGATGTGTTCAGCTTCGGCGTTTTGCTTTTAGAAATCGTTACGGGAAGGAGAAACAGTGGCGCATATGACTCCGAGCAATCTGTAGATCTCTTAAGTTTGGTGAGTTTTTTTGAGTATTACAAACTTCAGCTGTTACACAAAGCTACAATCAGTAATAATAATAATACACCTACGTATTGCAGGTATGGGAGCACTGGACAATGGGAACAATTGTAGAGATTATGGATTTGTCCATGACTAACCATTCTCCTGGAGACCAGATGCTGAAGTGCATGCACATCGGACTTCTATGTGTTCAAGATGACCCCGCAGACAGACCGTTGATGTCGGCGGTGACTGTCATGCTTAGCAGCAGCACTGTGTCCCTCCAAGCGCCTTCTAGGCCAGCTTTCTGCATCCAAAAGAGTGGCGCTAACAACTCATACATG
This sequence comes from Puccinellia tenuiflora, assembly GCA_012064385.1. Classification (NCBI taxonomy): domain Eukaryota; kingdom Viridiplantae; phylum Streptophyta; class Magnoliopsida; order Poales; family Poaceae; genus Puccinellia; species Puccinellia tenuiflora. The sequence goes on from QRDG01001625.1 coordinate 591,040, forward strand.
CACACGGAGCCATACCAAAGAGTTTCAGAGTCTACAAGCAGGTCACCTATGTCACCGAACGAAGTTTCAATTACTGAACTTGAGCCGAGATAAGTCTGAGAGTGATCTTGAATCATTTTGTGTGCCATTCTTGCCAAATATAACCATTTTTGATGTAGGGATAAGCCCTACTTCATATATTCATATGTATTACTAGTTGAATTTGGCGTGGCGTCACGCCACGCCCTTGGTGACTTTTTTTTTGTACAATATATATATTTTTTGTTCACCAAAATGTTTGCCAAATTGGAATGTTCAAACATGTTTTTATTTTATTATGAATAGGTAGCATTTTGTTGTGACTATTTTTTTGATATATTTCGTAGAATATTTAAATATTTAGTGGTTTGAAATTTTCAAACATGTTTGTATTTCGACGTCAATATTTAATTGAAATTATAAAAATCCATTTGAATTTGATTCCACATTTGGGGAAAGTGTTTTCATATGGTGTCGAAATATTGTTCAAATTGAAATGTTCAAATATATTTGCATTTTGCTATAAGTATATAGCATTTTTTGAGCATTTCCGATATATTTTATGGAATATCGAAGTATTATTTTTATATTGCTATGAATAGGTAGCATTTTTTGTGAGCATTTTTGATATATTTTATAGAATATGCAAATGTTCAAACATGTTTGTATTTTAGCGGCAATATTAAATTGAAATTAGAAAATATGCATTTGAATTACCTCCAAATGGTGACAAAATTTGAATATTCCAAAAAAGAAAAAAAACTTCAGCATAAGTAGTTTGTATGTATTTTTTCTTATATAGCGTTTTTTTGAGCATTTTCGATATATTTTATGGAATATCGGAGTATTGTTTTTATTTTGCTATGAATAGGTAGCATTTTTTGTGAGCATTTTTTATATATTTTGGTAGAATATGCAAATGTTCAAACATGTTTGTATTTCAGCGGCAATATTAAATTGATATTAGAAAATATGCATTTGAATTACCTCCAAATGGTGACACAATTTGAATATTCGAAGAAAAAATCTTTAGCATAACTAGTTTGTATGTATTTTTCTGATTGTTTTGATATATTACTCATATTTTTTTACAACGGATATATTCGGAGATATCGATTTATAATTTGTTTGAATCACAAAAAAATTGGTGAAAGTGGGAAGCTATTCGTTTTTTTTTCGTTATTCAAATGCTCAGATTTGGAAGCGTTTTTATTTTGCTATGAATAGGTAGCATTTTTTGTGAGCATTTTTGATATATTTTGTAGAATATGCAAATGTTTTATGTATTTTTCTGATTGTCTTGATATATTACTCATATTTTTTTCCAACGGATATATTTGGAGATATGGATTTATAATTTGTTTGATTTCCAAAAAATTGGTGAAAGTGGGAAGCTTTTCGTTTTTTTTCATTATTCAAATGCTCAGATTTGGAAGCGTTTTTATTTTGCTATGAATAGGTACCCTTTTTTGTGAGCATTTTTTATATATTTTGTAGAATATGCAAATGTTCAAACATGTTTGTATTTCAGCGGCAATATTAAATTGAAATTAGGAAATACGCATTTGAATTACCTCCAAATGGTGACAAAATGTGAATATTCGAAAAAAAAATCTTTAGCATAAGTAGTTTGTATGTATTTTTCTGGTTGTTTTGATATATTACTCGTATTTTTTTCCAACGGATATATTCGGAGATATTGATTTATAATTTGTTTGATTTCCAAAAAATTGGTGAAAGTGGGAAGCTATTCGTTTTTTTTCGTTATTCAAATGCTCATATTTGGAAGCGTTTTTATTTTGCTATGAATAGGTAGCATTTTTTTGTGAGCATTTTCGATATATTTTGTAGAATATGCAAATGTTCAAACATGTTTGTATTTCAGCGGCAATATTAAATTGAAATTAGGAAATATGCATTTGAATTACCTCCAAATGGTGACAAAAATTGAATATTCGAAAAAAAATCTTTAGCATAAGTAGTTTGTATGTATTTTTCTGATTGTTTTGATATATTACTCGTATTTTTTTCCAGCGGATATATTCGGAGATACGGATTTATAATTTGTTTGATTTCCAAAAAATTGGTGAAAGCGGGAAGCTCTTCATTTTTTTTCATTATTCAAATGCTCAGATTTGGAAGCGTTTTTATTTTGCTATGAATAGGTAGCATTTTTTTGTGAGCATTTTTGATATATTTTGTACAATATGTAAATGTTCAAACATGTTTGTATTTCAGTTGAATATTCGAAAATAAAATCTTTAGCATAAGTAGTTTGTATGTATTTTTCTGATTGTTTTGATATATTACTCTTATTTTTTTTCCAACGGATATATTCGGAGATATGGATTTATAATTTGTTTGATTTCCAAAAAATTGGTGAAAGTGGAAAGCTTTTCGTTTTTTTTGTTTCATTATTCAAATGCTCAGATTTGGAAGCGTTTTTATTTTTCTATGAATAGGTAGCATTTTTTTGTGAGCATTTTTTGATATATTTTGTAGAATATGCAAATGTTCAAACATGTTTGTATTTCAGCGGCAATATCAAATTGAAATTAGGAAATATGCATTTGAATTACCTCCAAATGGTGACAAAATTTGAATATTCGAAAAAAAATCTTTAGCATAAGTAGTTTGTATGTATTTTTCTGATTGTTTTGATATATTACTCGTATTTTTTTCCAACGGATATATTCGGAGATATTGGTTTATAATTTGTTTGATTTTCAAAAAATTGGTGAAAGTGGGAAGATATTCGTTTTTTTTGTTATTCAAATGCTCAGATTTGGAAGCCGTTGAAAATTTCAAAGTTTTAAAAAAATTCATTTTATTTTTCATTTTGCTACGAATAGGTAGCATTTTTTGTAAGCATTTTTTATATATTTTGTAGAATATGCAAATATTTACATGCCGCGCACGTGTGTTAAAATTTGGTAAAATTTGCCGGAATTTGTAGTGTGAAGTATTATCGGCTGGAAATTACCGCGGAGGAGACTGGGGGGTTTTTTTTTTGAACTAACAATGAGTAATATTTTGAATTTCTATTTTTGTCGCCAAAGTAGAAAAATTATCTGGGGCGCGGCCTGCCGCGCGGCACTTATTGGTTCTTTTAATATTTTGCCCGTAGTTATCACATTTTATACAGATTACTAAGGAGACGGATATTATTCTAAAGTCTAAGCTAAACAGAATTAAGTTTGGTAAGTATAAGCTAAATGATAGCGCGAGAGGTGTTAATCAATCACGCTTCGTTGGGCACCCCAAGAGGAAGGTTTGAGGAGCACAGCAGCAAGTTTTCCCTCAGTTAGAAACCAAGGTTATCGAACCAGTAGGAGTGAGGAATGCTTCAGAAGGTTGTCCACAACTGCAATGGCGCCAGAAAAAGAGCTGTTGCAGGCGAGACAGTGGAACCTGCAGAACACAATCAAACTACTTTGCCCCAACGAAGCAGTGAGGTTGTCAATCTCACCGGCCTTGCTGAATACAAAGGATTAAATGTATGTGTGGAAGGAAGCTTGTTTGCAGTAAATGAAAGCAGTAGAGCAGTTGATTTAATTGCAGATGTAAAAGAATAGACCGGGGTCCACAGTTCACTAGTGGTGTCTTCTCCATAAATAAAATACTACACATGCTGGGTAACAAATTACAGCTGGGCAATTGACAGAATAGAGAATGCATGACAATGCATGAACATTGCATAATACAGAGGATGATGATGTCTATATGAGATGCTTTGGGCATTACGACAAAATACATAGATAGCTGTTCCAAGCATACACCTATGCCTAAATAGTCCACCTTTGAGATAACATACCGTAAAATCTCTCCAGTATTAAGTTGCAAGCAACAGACAATTGCATGAAGAACTGTGCATAAAGTTTACTCCCTAGTAGCAACGGCACTCCCCCGTCCTTATATGTTTCTGTCACTCAAGCCAAGGCACACAGGGACCGAACCCACTATCTAGCATAAATACTCCCTCTTGGAGATACAAGCAACTACTTGATCAAGGCAATTACAAGTACCGGAAAGCATGCAAGATCACAAATAACATAGATATGATAATATCAATAATCAACATCACAAGGTACTTCTCTATTCATCGGATCCCAGCAAACACAACATGTAGCATTACAATAAGATGATCTTGATCATGATAGGCAGCTCAGAAGATCTAAACATGATAGCACAAGAGGAGAAGACTACCATCTAGCTACTGCATGGACCCGTAGTCCAAGGATGAACTACTCACACATCTGTCCGGAGGCGGGCATGGTGGTGTAGAGCCCTTCGGTGATGATTCCCCTCTCCGGCAGGGTGCCGGGGAGAGCTTCAGAACCCTCCCGAACTAGGGTTGACGACGGCGGCGGCGACGGATGTTTTTCTGGAATTTTGATCGGGTACTTAGGGTTTTCTCGTCGGGGGGATTATATAGGCGAAAGGGCGGCGTCGGTGGAGGCCCGAGGGGGCCACACCACCTGGTGGCGCGGCATACAGGTGGGCCGCGCCACCCTAGGGTGTGGTCGCCCTCTGGTGCGTCTTCGGCTCCCCTTTGGACTCCGTGTGCGTGACGAAATTATAAGATCCTGGGTTTTTGTCCCGTCCAATTCCGAGAATATTTCCTTAAGTACTTTTCTGAAACGGAAAAACATCAGAAAACAGGAACTGGCACTGGGGCATCTTGTTAATATGTTAGTTCCAAAAATGCATAAAAATGCTATAAGATGTAAACAAAACATGTAGCAAATGGTATGAAAACAAGCATGGATCATAAGAAATTATAGATACGTCGGAGACGTATCAGCATCCCCAAGCTTAGTTCTACTCGTCCTCGAGTAGGCAGAACGATAACAAATAATTTCTTAGGAGACATGCAAACTCACAATCTAGATCAACATAGTAATGCAAAACACATGATGTGAATAAGGTGATCCAAAACAATTGTCTATAGTTGACATTAAGCAAACAATGATTAACAAATGCTAGCTAAAAGAAGCTAGAACTTTTCATGAATCAGCGTGTTGGAGACTAGGAACCATACATAAGGTTTAGAAAGAAGAATAGTAAATTGTGTCTCCGATGTAAAATGTCAATCAATCTTCAAAGCATCAAATTCAGTTAATAATAGAAATAGTCAAGCTCAAGTCAAGTGTCCTTAATCCATCCACTTAACTTATCAACTGTTATGTAGTCCACTCAACTAATACAAGCAAGAAGAAGGCTTGGCACCATGAGGTTATGGCAAAGAGAATAATAATGGGGGTTTGGAAGGCCAAAAAGAAAGGCTCAAACAGTGGAAGAGGTAACCACAAGACAAGAGGAAGTCCCGTAGTAGACACTGAATGAGGAGTAGTGATTGCCATGCAACGGATGCACATAGAGCTATATGAATGGAAGCTCTCCAATGGAACTAGTGGGGGTGCATCCAACTTGCTTGCTCATGAAGACCTAGAGCTCACTTGAGGAGGCTCATCGTTGGAATATACAAGCCAAGTTCTATAACGTTTGGTCCCCACATAGTTATACTAATGAAGCATGAAAACTCACTACAATGATGTAGGTGCTACTAGCACAAGTGTGGAATAAAAGGATAGTAGTGTTGCCCCCTCTCTCATTTTATATTCTTTTTTCTTTTTCTCTTTTTTGCTTTTTGCTTTTTGAGGCCTTTGTGGCTCTTTTATATTTTTCTCTTATTAGTCTCTTTTGGACTCTTTTGATTGGCCACTTTGGACTCTTTTCAATATGCTCACAGGTAGAGGCAACACTCTATTTTACAAGATGATCATCACACTTTTTGGTGTACTCAAAACTCAAAGACTAATACATGGTGTATGGTGGATATGCAAGACCGAGCGTAGTGTGGAAAAGATGTAACACATGTGGAAAACCACGCATCACACTAACTCAAATGGTCAAGCAATACTATATGGTAATGAAGTAAAAATGACATAAAGTCATGTAATGTAAATGATGGATGTTGCATGGCAATGTATCTCGGAACAGCTATGGAAATGCTGTGATAGGTAGATATGGTGGCTGTTTTGAGGAAGATGGTTGGCTTATGTGTAGGAGAACAAGATGAAGATCTCCCACGGGGTTGGATGTACTTGCGAAGTATGCACCAATCTCAATGTGAAAAAGGGCAATGCAAAGTACCGAAGAGGCTAGCAAAATATGGAGGTGGAAGTGCCAAAAACCAAAAACTCACATAGCATGTCGTATATTGCAAACAACTAACAGTATCAAAGTTTTACAAATGGTTAGAGACACCCCGAGAGGGATCGTGGCGGCGACACAAGTGCCCCGTTGGCTTCCCCGACCGTTGCAGTAACTATACCATTAGAAACTTCTTTTCAACTAAGAGGAAATCACGACACTAAAGCACTATTGACTTAAGTTGTTTTTAGTTCAGAAAAGTACGTCTCCACGCTCTACTAACACATCTTCACTAATCAGCTCTTAACAACATTAGCCAACAAATTTTTAACCATTAGTTATTTTAATACCTCAAAACAATTGAAGAGGAGCAAGTTATCTACACAATGGTCTACAAGACTATGCAGCTTTTCTCTATTTCATACCACTATCACAAGCATAGCATTTTTCAATCTAACACATCAACCAAGCAACTAAAACAACTCTCTAACAAATAAGAGTGAAACACAAGAGAGCTTAACACAAAGAACTAGCAGCTCTAAACAAGATAACATGCTAAAAGCGAGAGCTTACTAGAAAACAAATAGTAGCTAAGAATACTCAACAAATATAAGCGAAGCACAAGAGTATTCATATGAAAAAGCGGAGCGTGTCTCTCTCCCACACAAGAATGCTAGGATCCAAATTATTAAGCAAACTAAAACACACACTCAAAATAAAAACAGACGCTCCAAGCAAAATACATAAGATGTAGTGGAATAAAAATATAGTATCACTAGAGATGACCTGATAGTTTTGTCGATGAAGAAGGGGATGCCTTGGGCATCCCCAAGCTTAGATGCTTGAGTCTTCTTGAATTTTCTGGGGATGACCCACCGGGGCATCCCCAAGCTTAGGCTTTTCACTCTTCTTGATCTCATCATATCGTCCCTTTTGCTTACTTGAAAACTTCCACCACATCAAACTCAAAGTAATTCTCATTAGGGGGTTAGTGCATAAACCAAAAATTCACAAGTTCTACTGTGACACAAGCACACATTAATGCATTATAACATTAGCTACAGCCACTGATGCTCAAAGAATCAAAAAGATCCAAATAAACATCGCAAAAGAAGCAATGCACAATAAAAGGCAGAATCTGTCAAAATCTGAACAGTCTGTAAATACGAATTTTGTCGAGGCACTAGAGTTGCTCAAATCGAAAATCACTGAACTAAAAGTTTCATACATATATGAAGATTCAGCACACAAAATCTCAAAGCATTTCGTCGCTTCTGGAATAAATGACGAATTTAACGGTGACAGACAGAAATCTGTTTCATGTGCAGAAATCCAAATATAGCAAAAACTTTCTACTAGAGACCTTACTTGGCACAACATTGCAAGAAAATAAAGATACAAAGAAGTTGCTACAGAAGTAAACAAACTTATTGACTCAAATAAAAGAAAAGATACTGAAAATAAAATGATGGGTTGTCTCCCATAAGCGCTTTTCTTTAACGCCTTTCAGCTAGGCGCAGAAAGTGAACATCAAGTATTTCCAAGAGAAGAAGCATCAAAACGATAATTTGATCTAACAATAGAGTCAAAAGGTGACTTCATTCTCTTCCTAGGGAAGTGTTCCATACCTTTCTTAAGAGGGAATTGATATCTAATGTTGCCCTCTTTCATATCAATAACAGCACCAATAGTTCGAAGAAAAGGTCTTCCCAAAATAATAGGACAAGAAGCTTTGCACTCAATATCCAAGACAATAAAATCAATGGGAACAAGGTTATTATTAACCATAACATGAATATCATCAAGCCTTCCCAAAGGTGTTTTTGTAGAATTATCAGCAAGATGAATGTTCAAACAACAGCTCTCCAATGGTGGCAAGTTAAGCATATCATAGAATTTCTTAGGCATAATAGAAACACTTGCACCAAGATCACATAAAGCATTACAATCAAAATCATTTACTTTCAGTTTAATGATGGGTTCCCAACCATCTTCTAATTTCTTAGGGATAGAAGCTTCAAGTTTTAACTTTTCTTCCCTAATTTTCATGAGAGCATTGGTAATATGTTTTGTAAAAGCCAAGTTTATAGTACTAGCATTAGGACTTCTAGATAGCTTTTGCAAGAACATTATGACTTCAGAGATATTGCAATTATCAAAATCAAAATCATTATCATCAAAAGTAATGGAAGAAGGATCTCCCATAGTTCAAAAAATTTCAGCTCCTTTATCACTAGCAGTTTTGGTATCTTTTGGCAGTTTTAAGCGTTTTTCATGAGAAGTGGAAACATTGACAACATTGTTAACTTTACCATTATCATTAATAGACTTGTTATCATGTGAAACCTGAACATTACTAGTGGTGGTGATGGTGTAAACTTTAACCATATTGTTCTTTTTAGTGGCTTCTCTTTCTCTTTCCCACCTAGCATGTAGTTCAGCCAACATTCTAATATTATCATCAATTCTAACTTGGATGGCATTGATTTTAGCAAAAGGCTTGCTCTCTTTATCATTGTTAGGCATAACTTTTAATTTTAAAAGATCTACATCAAGAGCAAGGCTTTCAACTTTAGAAGCAAGAACATCGATTTTACCCAACTTTTTCTCAACAGTTTTGTTAAAAGCGGTTTGTGTGTTGATAAACTCTTTTAGCATGGTTTCAAGATCAGAGGAAACACTCTTATTATTGTTGTAAGAATTACCATAAGAGTTACCATAACCATAATTGTTATTAGGAGGATATGGCGTATAGTTGTTGTTACCAAAATTGTTCCTATAGGCATTGTTGTTGAAATTGTTATTTTTAATGAAGTTCACACCAACATGCTCTTCTTGGGCAACCAAAGAAGCTAAGGGAACATTATTTGGATCAACAAAAGATTTACCATTAACTAGCATAGACATAATCACATCAATCTTTTCACTCAAGGAAGAGGTTTCTTCAACAGAATTTACCTTCTTACCTTGTGGAGCCCTTTTAGTGTGCCATTCAGAGTAGTTTACCATCATATCATCAAGAAGATTTGTTGCTGCACCCAAAGTGATGGACATAAAGGTTCCTCCAGCAGCTGAATCCAATAGGTTTCTTGAAGAAAAATTCAATCCTGCATAAAATGTTTGGATGATCATCCAAGCAGTCAGTCCATGGGTGGGACAATTCTTTATCAAAGATTTCATTCTTTCCCAAGCTTGAGCAACATGTTCATTATCCATTTGTTTAAAGTTCATGATGCTACTTCTCAAAGATATAATTTTAGCAGGAGGATAATATTTTCCAATGAAAGCATCTTTGCATCTAGTCCATGAATCAATACTATTTCTAGGCAAAGATAACAACCATTCTTTAGCTCTCCCTCTCAAAGAGAAAGGAAACAATTTCAGTTTTATAATATCTCCATCCATATCCTTATACTTTTGCATCTCACAAAGTTCAACAAAATTATTAAGGTGAGCAGCAGCATCATCAGTACTAGCACCAGAAAATTGCTCTTTCATAACAAGATTTAACAAAGCAGGTTTGATCTCATAAAAATTTGTCTTAGCAGCAGGTGGAGCAATAGGAGTACATATGAAATCATCATTATTAGTACTAGTGAAGTCACACAACTTAGTGTTTTCAGCAGTACTCATTTTTGAGGAAAACAAGGTAAACCGAATTGAACAAGATTAAACAAGTAACTAATTTTTTTGGGTTTTTGATATAGGAAAGCAACAAGATAAATTCTACACTAATTTTTTTTGAGTTTTTGATATAAGAAAGCAAAACAAGACAAAGCAATAATAATAAGCAAGACTAAAACAAAGTAAAGAGATTGGAACTGAGAGACTCCCCTTGCAGAAGCTTCTCTACTCCCCGGCAACGGCGCCAGAAAAAGCTGTTGACGGAGGAGTGAGAAGTTTGGTACTTCGAGAAGCTTCTTACTGAGCACTCTTAACTCCCCGGCAACGGCGCCAGAAAAAGAGCTTGATAGCGCGAGAGGTGTTAATCAATCACGCTTCGTTGGGCACCCCAAGAGGAAGGTTTGAGGAGCACAGCAGCAAGTTTTCCCTCAGTTAGAAACCAAGGTTATCGAACCAGTAGGAGTGAGGAATGCTTCAGAAGGTTGTCCACAACTGCAATGGCGCCAGAAAAAGAGCTGTTGCAGGGGAGACAGTGGAACCTGCAGAACACAATCAAACTACTTTGCCCCAACGAAGCAGTGAGGTTGTCAATCTCACCGGCCTTGCTGAATACAAAGGATTAAATGTATGTGTGGAAGGAAGCTTGTTTGTAGTAAATGAAAGCAGTAGAGCAGTTGATTTAATTGCAGATGTAAAAGAATAGACCGGGGTCCACAGTTCACTAGTGGTGTCTTCTCCATAAATAAAATACTACACATGCTGGGTAACAAATTACAGCTGGGCAATTGACAGAATAGAGAATGCATGACAATGCATGAACATTGCATAATACAGAGGATGATGATGTCTATATGAGATGCTTTGGGCATTACGACAAAATACATAGATAGCTGTTCCAAGCATACACCTATGCCTAAATAGTCCACCTTTGAGATAACATACCGTAAAATCTCTCCAGTATTAAGTTGCAAGCAACAGACAATTGCATGAAGAACTGTGCATAAAGTTTACTCCCTAGTAGCAACGGCACTCCCCCGTCCTTATATGTTTCTGTCACTCAAGCCAAGGCACACAGGGACCGAACCCACTATCTAGCATAAATACTCCCTCTCGGAGATACAAGCAACTACTTGATCAAGGCAATTACAAGTACCGGAAAGCATGCAAGATCACAAATAACATAGACATGATAATATCAATAATCAACATCACAAGGTACTTCTCTATTCATCGGATCCCAGCAAACACAACATGTAGCATTACAATAAGATGATCTTGATCATGATAGGCAGCTCACAAGATCTAAACATGATAGCACGAGAGGAGAAGACTACCATCTAGCTACTGCATGGAGCCGTAGTCCAAGGATGAACTACTCACACATCTGTTCGGAGGCGGGCATGGTGGTGTAGAGCCCTCCGGTGATGATTCCCCTCTCCGGCAGGGTGCCGGGGAGAGCTTCAGAACCCTCCCGAACTAGGGTTGACGACGGCGGCGGCGATGGATGTTTTTCTGGAATTTTGATCGGGTACTTAGGGTTTTCTCGTCGGGGGGATTATATAGGCGAAAGGGCGGCGTCGGTGGAGGCCCGAGGGGGCCACACCACCTGGTAGCGCGGCAGACAGGTGGGACGCGCCACCCTAGGGTGTGGTCGCCCTCTGGTGCGTCTTCGGCCCCCCTTTGGACTCCGTGTGTGTGACGAAATTATAAGATCCTGGGTTTTTGTCCCGTCCAATTCCGAGAATATTTCCTTAAGTACTTTTCTGAAACGGAAAAACAGCAGAAAACAGGAACTGGCACTGGGGCATCTTGTTAATATGTTAGTTCCAAAAATGCATAAAAATGCTATAAGATGTAAACAAAACATGTAGCAAATGGTATGAAAACAAGCATGGATCATAAGAAATTATAGATACGTCGGAGACATATCACTAAACAATATTAAGTACTGTTATATGTACTATGTCACCTGGTGATAAGAACTGGGTAGCACATGACTCAGGTTTAGCTATATTAAGAAATAAAGAATCTATTCTACTTTTGGACACCCAATCCAACGGCCCAAACAACACGTGCCATATACCATGGAAAGTAAGGGGAAATAAAATAAGTATGACACAACAAAGGAAGGAACGTCGTAGCATGTCATCCATTGATTGGAAGAGATGCCTACAATGAAACAAAGAGCCTTCCAAAGCAAGGAATAAAAATATTGAAGCAGAAGAAACATTATTGGGACAATGTTCTGAATCTTCATCACCTTCAAGAAAGAATATACATACATCTTCATCCATTAAATTTCATCCCAGATCAGCGAAACCCTGCAAACAAATTCCATTCATGAGTTTCCACTGTCGACCATTTCCCACTGATTTATCAATACAAAAGTTCACTATGGTCCTCATGATTTGGAAGACCCTTCACTCACATGAATAATAATCCAAAGTACTGCTCACAAGAAGTACCGATCATACAGTTGCTCACACTAATAAAAAATAAAAGGAAATCAAAATAGCACTACAATACATAAGTTCTTAGATAATAAAGTGCAATTCAACCAAAACTATAAACACTTGGAGATGATAAACACAAATTGTACCAATATGTTTCAATTATAGAGACAAAATGAGAGGCAAGTAATTTGCTGATGACAGATTAATATTCATAGAAGAAGTCACATGGCAAAACTGTAGCAATAATTTTAACCTTGCCAAAGATGAAAAAGTGAGAACTGATAGATAATCTAGAAAAAGTATTAGTACTTGTCATCAGCCGTTGGGAGCTAATTTAAATAAAACAAAAAATGCATCTATCTCTACCTCTACACATGGCCATCATGCACAACTAGTAAACCAAAACGATTTTTTTGTGCACAATCTAAAGAACCTGGAAGCTGCCTCTACCTCCAAGCATGACCACCTGATGGGAAAACAAACAAAAAATTGCACTCACCTCAAACCAGACCGTTGTTCTTCGATTTGCTGCTGTGACCTGTTGTTACATTGGATCCGACCATATTTGAATACAATTTCATATGAGAAACACCGAACAATGGAAAAACAATCTTGGTGAAATAAAATGATGCTAATAAGTGACAGGAACAACATATAGCCTTTCTTGATGCAGGTTTTCTCTATGCACCTAAATAGAGTAACCAGGATTCGCAACATCCCACAATAGCATGAACATAAAAGTCCGATGATAGAACATAATGGAGATTAAAGTGGACCTCTTTTTCCAAGAAAAACATTTGATTTTTTTCTTGACACATCGGTTTATTTCAATATGATCTAATAAGTAGATAGATACAAAACTGAGCACTACTATATTAACTTCAAAATTCATTGAAACTTCATAGGCAATTGGAACTTACATCTGAATAACACCACCGTCAGGGCACTAAGGCGTACAGTTACTGACCAACAGGGAAGAATGTATTTGTCTCGTAACAGTAGGTCCAAAATCTCCCAATTAGATCAATCTGGGCGAACACTTTTCAACCTCATTCACCATAGCAATCTGTAGCTACAAAACCGAGAAAACAATTATTGGCCATCACATGCATGTATCCTTACATAAATGTAATAGGTGTCCATCAAGGAAATCAAATAGCCTCCAAGACTTCACCATAGTTGCAGATATAGAGAGGAGGATGCCAAGCTCATTCAGCCTGGCTTGCAGAAGCACCACTTTCAAATAAATCTAAATGGAAGATAGCATGCCCAGAAAGGTTTCTCACCTGCACTGTTAAACCTGCCACACAGAGAAAACCAAAAATAAAATACAATCCACTATCTGTAATAAACATTAGTAATATGTGAGTAAAGAGCAGGAAACCTGCAGTGCCCATTTGATATAGAACGAATCTGATGTGCAGAAAGTACATATAACCAATCAGGTTTCAGATATTAGTCCTGCAGTTTTCGATGACTGAAAAAATAGTCAGGAAAGCAAACAATTTTGGTGGATATAACGATACTATATTGCACCATGTTACATGATATTTTATCCAGTAGAAATAGAATGACATTTAGGAAACACCCAAATCCGTACTTTGTAAGAATCGTTGTGTTCGACTGATGTACTTTGAAAATAATACCAAAAAAGGCATCAGTATGGTGAAAATGACAGCTGCATAGCAAATAATCACAGAAAAATTTGTATCTTATGGTTGTTCTTTTATGTCAAAAAGCAAGTTGCTACGCAAGTTCCTAGAACTGAATGTAATATGCATGATCATTAGCAAGAAAGGAGCATGTACAATATTAATGTAATGACTGAAAAAAGTATTAACCAAAGTTGGCAGCACTGGCATTCTCATACCACACGAACTCAACAACCCACCAGACAATTTCGTGCAGGATGCAGGTCTCCCACTTTATCTGTCCTGGCACACAGCTCCATAGTGCCCTGGGGTTGAGCAAGGACTCCACACCATCGAGGTACTGCAGTACTACCAATTAGGGCTTGCTGACGGTACCTAACAAAGAGAAGTTGGAGGAAAATTTCAGAAACATGAGAGGACTGCAAGATTAGATCCCTAGCTTGCAGTACGGTTCAGATATGAAAATGTTCTAACCATTACCTTTAGAACATCAAGATAAGCCCAAACTTCTATAGAAATTCATCTTCTTCCATAGCACACCTGATAAAGAAATAGAGATGAATCACAATCATGCACAATAGATAAATAGGCATGAGAACATAACAAATTTCACAACAAATTGGGCATGACCATAGGTCATTTTAACCATTTACTTCATTCATACCACACCAAATTACAGCTAATGGGCTGCTATTTTTAGATACACACACAAAGTAGGAGAGATCTAGGAGAGAGCATGCACATCATCTTTCTTGAGATGAGTACAACGGGAAGGGGAGGTTGGAGTTGCGCTGCAAGAGAATGGTAGCTGCAGGACCTTCAACGCGAAGCCAAAGATGCACCAACGACCAGATGTCGCCACTGCCGGTCGACATGGAGTCGGGGACATGCCAGTGGAGATCGATCTCCTCGCGTGCACCGCCTCCGCGTCGTTGCCGTCTGTGGCCGAGAGAGAACACAAGAGGAGGTGAGACAAGAGAGAGAGAGAGAGAGAGAGAGAGAGAGAGAGAGAGAGAGAGAGAGAGAGAGGTGGAGGAGGGAGAGACACCTGAGGGCATGGGCTGCTGGGGGAGGTGCTCGTGGCGTGGAGGAACGGCCAAGCAGCGAGGGGAGCCATCGGTGAGCGCGCTGCCGCTGTGCATCTTGCCCGCAGGCTCATCGTCTCTGTCCTCGTGGCCGGATTTTGCACTTGGCGGTGAGGACGATGGCACTGGCGCTCAACCAACGGCAAATCCCCACGGTGCCATCGCTCCAGCGTGCGGACCCGGCAGAGGAGGCGGAAGGGAGCTGGACGGGCGGTGCATGGGGCCGTTTGGTCGCCTCACTCGCCGGCGGTGAGCAGAACGGTGGCGGCGGACGCCGACGACGACGAGAAAGATTCCCGCGCGCGTGCGGCCTCCCGGCAGCTGATTTCCGGTGAGGAGGGAGAGGCGACGGCGGCGGAGCTGGATGTAACCGTCGATCTGAGCGGGGAGGTGTGGTGCGGCGGCGCGGCGCGCCGGCGGTGGCGCGGCGATTCCGGCGTCGCGGGGAGAGAGGGAGGGAGGGGGGGGGGGGGGGGTTAATTTGGACGGTTTTGCAGAAAAGTCCCTGGATTTTTCTGTAATTGAGTGTAGGTCCCACGCCTCGCGTTTTCGTGGACTGCCGGTTTGATTTATGTTTTTTGGAGGGTTGTTTTGCAAAAGCGTCTCGGTGCGCTCTGTTGGCCGTTGGATCGCCGGCGGACGGCACGGATCGGGGGGAACTGTAGTACTGTGGCAACTACAGTAGCTACTGTTCCTAAGAACAGTAGCCGAGTGCGGAGGAGGCGAGAATCCGTCTTGCTTTAATATATAGAATAGATGTACTCATTCCCCTGGTGGTAGATATTGGGATCTTTTATGGTGCAATTTACTAGTCCAATGGGCATTCTGGATAATTTTCATCTATGGGAAGTTTTTTTTTTGAGATTTTAGTACTCCCTCCGATTCATAAAAATTATCGCTCATTTTATACTAAGTTAGTACAAACTTTATACTAAGTGGGCGATACTTTTTATGAATCGGCGGGAGTAGTAGAGATTCAAGCAGGCAGCAGGAGCAGCTAGCGCTCGCCTCTCCGTCAAGCGCAAGCCGCGCGTAGTCGCATACGCCTCGTTTGTAGCTGCATCCGACTAGCATTGAGAAGCAGCGGAGTGCAGGGACCAACCAGGCTCACGCATAGATCGACGCATTTTTTTTTATTTGTCCTAGATGGCGTAAGCACACTTTCAGCCGGATTGATGGCTTAAGAACCCTTTAATTTTTTTTCAATCAAGTATGACCCCTTCTATAAAACGTCACATTATATGGTGTTGTGGCTCTAAAAAAACATCTCAGAAAAAGTCATCCACTTTGATGTATAAAAAATTAAAAAATACTTTGATTCATACAAAACTAAAAAATATGAAAAACGGTGAAAAACGCCAATTGATGTGACTTGTTTACAATCTCTGTGATTTCTCCGCACAACTTTGAGAATCTCAGAATCTTAATATGGCGGTTTTGCAATCTCAACTCCAAGACCTGCAAAAATGCCACATCAAGTGGCGTATTGCAAATGACTTAGCCATTTTTTTTTTTCACATTTTTCAGTTTTCTATACATCAAAATGAAAGACGTTTTCTAAGATTTTTCCGAAGGGCCATAAATGCTTGATAGTTTTGCTAAGGACCATTTAGGACAAACAAAAATACTAGCTCGAGGCCAATGACACGGACTGACAGTACACTGTACACGACAGAGTTCCCCCGTCACGATAGAGCCACCCGGCATGCCACCGCCCCCGCATCTGGATGGCATCACATCTTGTTCCCTTGCCCACATGCGCACGCCAGCACGTCACACACAATCGTCTTATTCAGTTTCTTGTCGGCCTAGGAGCCTAGTACATACCATATCGGCGCCCTTGTACAACATGTTCTCCGGCGCTGATCATGCAATTCTTTGGGAAGAACGCGCCAGGGTTCCTGGCTATCTGCGCCACGACCACGAGGTTCATGTTTTAATTTGATGTCGGCGTCAGCATTGCAGATGTTTACCGCTGATCTGGTCGTAGTAGCTGATGTTTCGCCACCTGGTCTCCAAGGAGTCGACACAGCGGCTGCCGGCCGTGAAGAGCGTGTAGCCGAGTGAAATAGCGCAGTGGTTGTCGGCCCATATTACGATCAACCGATTATCCTTTTCGATGTGTTTCTTGCATCTACCTAATTTACCATTTGGTGAAACAATACTAATTCTTTGTTCTGATAGTATTGCTTAGTGCACTAGCGGTTAACGATTTTGATCAAACGGAAACGCCCGGTTTGACAATCTGCGAGCCTCAGAAGCAAAGTTGGGCAAATGCAAGGAAAGCTAAGGACATTGGGCTAAAACAAAGAGAACTAAAGAAAGTGGGGCAAGAAAATATTTGACCCATATTCTATCCCTGAGTTAAATAATACAATTAATATGTTATTAATATTATGTTCGTGCATTTAATCAAAAGTCCGAACTGATAAAACGACTAGGCTATATATTTCAACACTCCCCTCACGTCTAAATTGTGGATGTAGATGAAGACCTTAGACGTGGGAAGGATGAAAATCCACAACTATTTTATATTTAATAGTGTATGTTGGCCAGGTCCTTAGTTTGAGATCAGTTGACTCTGATATCGTATCAAGTTTCATATACTAGTCAACACAACCAAAAACCTAAACATATAGAAATTAAGGTACACGAACTATATTTAACAACATTTTTTTACACTCAAACATTTACCAATTGACTTTGATATTGTATCAAGTTTCATATACTAGTCAACACAACTAAAAACCTAAACCTATGGAAATTAAGGTACACAAACTATATTTAACAACATTTTTTCTACACTCAAACATTTTTTATTGGAGACTGCTATCATTCACGACCGTCTCCAATAGTATACCTCTAGAAGACTCCTATTATTCACGACCGTCTGCAATAGTATACATCTTGGAGACTCCCATTATTCACGACCGTCTCCAATAGTATACATATTGGAGACTGCTAATATTCTTCACCGTCTCCAATAGTATACATATTGGAGACTGCTATTATTCGTGACCGTCTCTAATAAGCGTTATATGGGAGGCGGCTAGAAAAGCCAACCGTCTCCAATAGTATTCATATTAGAGACGGTTAGTATTCGTGGCCGTCTGAGGGCTTGCCTCATTATAGCCGGTTCTTGGAACTGGCTCTGATGAGGGATCACATAAGAGACAGTGAGCCAAAGACGGTTGGAATAACCGGCTGAGGTGAGGCCCTGGGGATGGTGAAAGAACAAACGATGCCGAGATGTCGCCTAGAGGGAGGGGGGGTGCATAGACGATTAAAACTTTTCCGGTTTAAGGCTTAATAATTGCGGAATAAAACTATGTGTTTAAATTAACAAGCCAACAACCTAATATATTAGGCTCACCTATGTGCACCAACAACTTATGCTAAGCAAGGCAAGTAACAAGGTGATAGCAAGATATAAAACTTCAAGCACGAAGGCTATCACAATGTAAATTGCATAAGTAAAGAGCTCGGGTATAGAAATAACCGAGGCACGCGGAGACGAGGATGTATTCCCGAGTTCCTCCTTGTTAAGGGGGTACGTCTCGTTGGAGGGGTGTGAGCTCGCCACAAGAGGCCTACTCAAGATGCCACAAAGGCCTCACCCTATTCTCCGATGAACCGCACCCAAGGGTTTGGTTCACCTTTCACTATCGGAATCCTTCAAGGCGGAATCCAGAGCCCTTACAACGTTTTGGGGCACACACCCACAACTTAATTGGGGGCTCCCAAACCTTGCCCGAAGCTTCACAACTCGAAGTCTTCGCGGCACCACCAACCATCTAGGGTACACAATGCACCCAAGAGGCACAAGCTGTTGGGAACACAATGCACCCAAGAGTAACAAACTTCTCAACTTCGATCCCACGAATCTTCGTGGAGAGCACAACCCGATGCAACTAATGCAAAAGGCAAGAACACACTAAGTGGTCAAATCCTTCTCTCCAAAATCCAACCAAAGCAACTAATGCTATGGAGGGATTTAAGAGGAAGAACAAAGAGGAGAAACACTAAGAACTCCAAAATCTAGATCCATTAGGTTCCCCTCACTTAGAGGAGGAATGGATTGGTGGAATGGTAGATCTAGATCTCCTCTCTTGAATCCCTAAAGATGGGCAAGAATCATTGGAGGGATAGAGAGAAACCAAGCTCACAAGTTTGCAACAATGGAGGGGAGAGAGAGAGTGAGTGAGCTCAAAAGGTTGTAAAAAAATTGGGGAAGAAAACCCACTTTTGAATAGGTTCCCAGAAAAACTGGCCGTTGGGCTCAGATTCCCGCAGGGCCAGTAGTACCGGCCCAAAGGACGGTACTACCGCCCTACGCAAAACCGCCCTCCAACGGCTCTCTGCAGAAAGAAACCCGCAGGGCCGCAGGGCTGGTAGTACCGGCCCAAAGGGCGGTACTACCGCCCTACGCAAAACCGCCCTCTAACGGCTAGCTGAGAAAACCCGCAGGGCCGGTACTACCGGGAAATGGACCGGTAGTGCTGGATACCTCTTGTTTTTAACCGGAAGTTTGCCCGGAAGTGGTTCCGGTAGTACTGATTGACCCGGTACTACCGGAACCACTTCCGGGCAAACTTTCGGTTAAAAACAAGAGGTATCCAGTACCGAAAAACTTAAGCGGAAGTAGCCCCGGTACTAGGCCCGATACTACCGGGCATGGTCCGGCCGGTACTACCGGCAAGTACAGCGGTACTACCGGACACAGAAAACAGCAGAACACCCGGAACTGAAAAAGGTAGACCGGAAGTACCGGCCAGGACGTCGGTACTACCGGCCACAGGAAAAACAGCAGATCATCCGGTACGAGAAAAATCATAACTTAATCATCCGGACTCCGTTTTCGATGATCTTGGGCTCGTTGGATTCGCAACAAAAAGTTCTACAAGATCATGCAGAGAAATATCATAGTCCATCATGTGAGGAGGAAGCCACAAGAAGAGAGTTTGACCTCTCTTAGAAAAGACAAGCTAGTCAAAACCCCCAACACCGAAAACTCAAAAAAAGATGCATACGAAAACTGTTTTCGGTGAGCTTGGCCTTGTAATGACAAGCACGACAAGAACCAAGACCACACCACGATAAGAGTCAAATAAGAAAAGATGATGCCAAAGATGCAAAGGATTGTGCTCTCTACGACAATACGATCACGATACTCGGTCGAGAGTCCCTCTTGATAGTATGGCTATCTATCCTATTACCCGGTCTCTCAACTAAACAACATGAGACCGGTAAAATAGAAAACCTATCAAGATCATACCTTTTCCTTGCGCTTAATCCACTTGAGCTAGATAATGATGATCTTTGTCTTCTCAAGTTGGACCACCTTTCTTGATTGCGCTTCTCTTGGTGAAGACTCGCTAATAGCTCCCCCATACACCAATATGGGAGAGGCACTCTTCGGCATATCTTCATTTGGACTTGAGTGTTGATCAACCCGCACTTAGTCTTGATCAACATGTAATCTTCTTCCCTTAGCCTTGACTCCAATAAATGGAGATCAAGCAAAACAAAAGGACATACCTACAAGTAGCTCAATACAAACATTAGTCCATAGAGATTGTCATAAATTACCAAAACCACACATAGGGGCAACCATGCACTTTCAGACGGCTCTAATGTGGGATTCTATACTACTGGTATCTACCCAGTTTAATACAATGGTCAAGTTCATTGAGACAATGGTCCTAAATTTACAATACTATTGCTCATTGTTTATCCTATCGCTCAGTGTCACCCTTTGCATATCTTGCCCATACACTTCTCCACGGAATGGCAAAGCTAACCATTTCATTCAGTCTACAAATAATATGGCGTGTTCCTTCTTTTCTAAGTGAGCATGCCACCTACCTATTGGGTTGAAGCTCTACAAGTTTTTACTTTCCTTTCAACCTTCACCCCATGAAAACCATCTAACACCATATACCTTATTAGGCTCTTCATAGCCTTCCTGTTTCTCTTGAGCATTTACTTGTTTTCGGTTGTCTTTGATAGCCCAACCTACCCGGTATAGCACCACACAAACTAGTTGCGTGCACGACCCCAGTACCCCTCCTACACGATCTTGGCGAGAAACATCATTGATTATTAGATAGAATGACGCCCACCTCGGCGACCTCGGCGACGACATTCTCATCCGCAACGGAGGCAACCGCAGGAGGGCCAACACCGACGACGACGGAGGAGGCAACTTTTTCATTAGATTTTTCCATGTATTCGATGATGCAGTATGTGATAGCCTGGCGTTTTTGTTGACCGATACTTTAAATTTGGCTCACATATTTGCACAGTTGGGTGCAATCAGCCCCAATAGTACGACATGTGTCGTCACTCTCAATATCATCTATCTAGCATAGTTGTTTTGTATACCGATGGAGATGCTCTACAATATCTCTAGAAGATATTGCAAAATTTTCGTACCGCAAAACAAATTTCGGGTTTCCTTGAAAACCGTTTTACAAGGCCTAGGCAAAACAACTAATGAATTTGGATACTTTAAATTTGAAAAAGTGTTGGCAACGAACACACATATTTTCATATTCATCGCAAACAGAGTTCATCACGAACACAATTTGAACATGATTAACATAGTTCATACAACCAAACATCACTAGATCTAACCACCGTCGCGCTCGCTCGGAGAGCTCGGAGTTCGAGTAGGACAAGGCGCCGGTGGCGCTCCTCGTTCTCCCACCATCACGCATTTGGTTCTCTGCCCAATATATCGGCCGGAATTTTCCGTAATGGAAGGGTTTCCAGGATCTGCTATAGAGATGCTCTTATTAGATCAGCGAGATCACTCCGATGTTTATGAGATAGATCAACACAGCCCGACGAGACTATGATGACGTATCTGTCCGGCTGGTGTAACACATACGTGTTGGATGGGTGTGGCGGTTGGGTCGTGTCACACACTTTTCTCCTGCTTGTGCACCACGTGAGTATATGGACATCTGCCTACTCTAGGCCCGCGCGTCATCCACGACTTAACCTACGGGATCAAACCAATAAGGCCCCGCTTGGATGGCCGTTTTGATTTTCTCCGGAAACTTTCTACCCGTAACCAAG
Organism: Puccinellia tenuiflora; assembly: GCA_012064385.1. NCBI lineage: Eukaryota > Viridiplantae > Streptophyta > Magnoliopsida > Poales > Poaceae > Puccinellia > Puccinellia tenuiflora. The sequence continues at coordinate 613,111 of QRDG01001625.1, forward strand.
CATAAATTATACGGACCTGGTGACCTCCGCAACCAAGCGGGCCCTAATACTATACTTACGGACCGCAACCCTACCGAGGAAGAGTTACAGACATACGTGTCGTTGGCTGATTAGTTCCTACCCTCCCACACCCCCCGTGAATTTATCTGGGAGGCCCACTCTCTGAATTTCTCACCTAATCCCGTAACTTTCTTTCCGTAAGTGTAGCATCTATCTATTGTATATTAAAAGTACATAATGGATTCACCAGAAAAAAAGAGAAATATGCTAGAAAATTCCACAATAATCAGAAACATCTGACCGTCAATTTAACTAAACAACTAATGTCAGCCAATGGATCTTATTAAAAAAATAAACTTACACAAAATTACCCACCAATGCCATTATGTGAGTACGACTCCTCTTCCTCTGTGTAAACCCTAAGAATTGTTTCGCTCTGTACGTATCCCTTCTCTTCCCTGTTGCTCTCACACGTAAGCCTCCATTGGCGCCGCCGCAAAAATCATGGGCAGCTAAGCCTGCATTAGCGCCCCCACGAAAATCATGGGCAGCTGTTCGTCCGCACAAGGCATGGATCGGTTCAAATCCTACATACCTGATCTACATGCATGGACACATCGAGGGCCAAAGATTCGATTTACTGGCAAAATAATTGGAGTTAAGGGCAGTGGACGCTCGCGACGGTCATCGTGAACCCGAATTGCTATGTACTCATCGCTCAGCCGTGTACTGTGCCCATATGCTATTCACCTCGCATCATCAGGCCTGTACGCGTTGATGTTGGTCTCACCAACAGGATCAGCAACTTTCAGGTTATTCTAAGGAGCGGTGCCGCTGTGCATGATAAGATCGACGACCAGACAATGATTGAGGATTTCCATTTATTACCGCAAGGACGAAGCTGGATGGATACATACATATACGTACATACGAGCAAATAGGAATCGGCAGAAAATACAGAAGGTGCGTACTGATCATATGATCAGCAATATCTTGAGTACATACACGCTCCCTGCAAATATTAACTAATTGCAGCGTTGGTCTTTTATTTTTGCTAATCTAGCTGCATGAATTTTCAATAATATCGTACATACAAATTTGCACGCCATGCCTAAACATGCAGTATTGCAAGTGTGTATTTTTTTCTCTACTTGACTGCATTTTATAATTGTTAATTATAAAATAAAATAGGATGAGATGAGGATGGTTGGATGTTGATCAACGACTTAATTAGAAAGAAGACATATATGTAGAACACTATACTAACATATAAGCTATTTGGTATATTCCATATCTGCTACAGTGCCCCACAATCTTGAAGGCGTTTAGACATAGTACTGTTTTAGACATACATGAGTCAAGCTTTCGCTCATTTTACTACCATTTACTATAAAATATGAAGATGCGGGATATGAAAATCGTATGTGTATATTTATCTCATATTGCTATTCAATTCTCAGACAATCATTACTTTCATCTATTATATATTAAAAAGAAAAACGATAGATATGCTAGAAAATCTCACAAACAAAAAACACATCTATATTTTAATCTCACGGACCCTCTTTTAATAAGTGAACCACAAAAAGGAGAAAAAAAACTCAGAGATGAAGTTACCCACCTACGCCATTGTATATGACGCCTCTCCTCAAGTAACCCTCGTTTAAGTATATTGAAGTATTCAACCCTCAAGTTACTTGAAGTATTTACCCACGAGTGTTGAATACTTCAATATGTTCATGTACAATTTTTTTCAGAATTTTTCGAAGCATTTTCGTATTTTAAAAAAATCGGAAACAAAACCGGGAGCAGATTTGGCTCCCGGGCTCATCTGCACCCGGGTGCCTTTTCGATTTTTTTGAATTTTGAAAACGCTTAAAAAAAGTCTGAAAAAAATTGTGCGAAAACATATTCATGTATTCAATACTCGTGTAAATTTTTGATAGAAAATATCAATTTTTGCGCCCTGTGCAAAAAAGACAAATATCTGACAGACAAAATAGGTGAACAGTCCACTATTCAAAAAGACAGATTTGTGTTTTTTACACAGGGCGCAAAAATTGATATTTTTTGTCGAAATTTTACACGAGTGTTGAATACTTCAATATGTTCATGTACAATTTTTTTTTAGAATTTTTCGAAGCATTTTCGTATTTTAAAAAATTGGAAACAAAACCGGGAGCAGATGAGCCCGGAGCCCGGGAGCCAAAACGCCATCCTCTGTTTTTTCTTTTCTTTTGCTCATATCTTTTCTCTTCAATGCAGCGGGAAACAAAAGCGTGCTCGATATCGCGAAGATCCCAAGCTGGAAACGAGTGGGAGCTTGCCATCCTCGATCGACCGGCTGTCCAGCACGTTGCATGCATGGAGTACAATTAATTGGTTCATTTAACAGATTGCCACTAGAGGCTTGGTAGTACTCAGTTTTGCCACTAGTTTCAAATGGCTTACAGTTTTGCCACTACTTCAGTTGCTATGGCGAGGCCAATGGACTTGGTCCGCGTCTTACAGGTGGGACCAGTTTACTTCTTACAGGTGGGACCGGGTAAGGCGCTAGTGGACTTGGTCCGCATTTTACAGGTGGGACCAGGTAACTTTTTACATGTGGGACCGGCGACGGCGCGAAATAACGGCCACCACCTGACCTAACCGTGCACGACACCTGCTCTCGAACGGCCACCTGCGCCGCCGCCACCACCTGCGCCGCCGCGTCCGTCCCGCATATAGAGCCAACACCTCCACCGCAACGTGCTCCAGCGTGCCGTGCTCCGCCGTCACCTGCTCCACCGCCACCAGCTTGTCCCGCTGCGCCCACCAACTGCTCGACCCGCGGCGAGGCTCCTTCCGTGCGCCCGGCGGGAGCGCTGGGGTTGGCGAGGTGGACCTCAGGAGGCAAGCGACAGGGAAAAGATGCATATGAGGATCAGTTGCTCACCCTAGTCGCTCTAGTATTATCAATTGGGGCGGAGGATCTCTAAGGCGCTCGATATCATCCGCGCGCGAGCTTCGGCCGGTGGTGAAGGGGACGAGCTGATTCCGACTGCCCCAACTCGAACCAGTGCCACATTGGGCTTCGCCGGGTCCTACTATTCCTGCACGCGAAAGGACGCGAGCCGGGATGGACTAAAACGTCGGGATCAACACCGTCTTCCTCGCCTCCGACCGAAGGTCGCCGTGCTCGATTCGCTTCCTTATGACCTCCCCCGACCTCTAAATCCACTCTATTTTGTTCCACGAGAGCCTATGGTCCTAACGGGCAAGTTTTTATGCGCGAGGGATGGCTTATCCGACGACCACGACCGGGCGGCGCCGTCGGTATTTTGTCGAGCACCTTGTGGGCGTGCTCTGGACATGGCCATGTCGGCATCAGTGCGTTTCGGGATATTCCTAACGATGTAGGAAGAAAACTTTATATCTTTGTGCGCCAAATGGGAAATACTACAACTTTGTAGTTATAAGGTTTCGCTAGTTTGGAACTTTCTATATTGCGATTTTGTGAAAAACATTTCTGGTCCAAATGGCATTGCCATGTTTGAGTAGGCAAATGAATTTTTCATAATGTAAAACCTTGTCAAATAGTTAGAGGGCTACTAGAATATGCCTTTTTTACCCACTTAGAAAAGGGTTCACTTTTTAGGTAGATAAGTAGGTGTAAATCCCTATTTGAATTGAATTAAAAAAATCAAATAAATGGGAAACCATGACATAGTTTGTCGAAACGAGGCCATATTTCACACACTCATGGTATATTTCACACACTCATGGTAATGCATCAATATGGTATAGCCAAAGGTGTGAGATTTCAAGCATTGCATGAAAATGCATCAATATGCACCAAAATGAGCTACAAAAGAGCCCCAAAGGTAGCCCAAACAGCCCCATTTCTAATCCTGTCATTTTTTCGACCTTCTCCAAATGATCTCAAACTCTAGGGTTAACATCTATTGCACTAATATAGTGTCCTTGACCAATATGGAGTCATTTCTCAAAACATAAACCACCTCTCTTCACAAATGAGAGTTCATAGTTTGAGATGTGAGATTTCACACCATATTGAAGCATTTCTTGTTTGATATATATCTAGACCTTATTTATCTATTGGAGCTGTTAGTACATGACAAACTAAGACCATGTGCGCTGGATTTTTATTTTTTTGAAGTTTTATGAATATTTTATGATTATTTCAAAATCGGTCAAACCCAAGTTTGACCAACATTTAAACAAGTTTTAAATACCAAAATGAAAAACTAAGCCTGGGTCATTCTTAGTCACACCAAAATGAAGCTTTGGTGATTTTTTCAATTTTTTTAAATTTTCAAAACATAAACCACCTCTCTTCACACATGAGAGTTCATAGTTTGAGATGTGAGATTTCACACCATATTGAAGCATTTCTTGTTTGATATATATCTAGACCTTATTTATCAGTTGGAGTTGTTAGTACATGACAAACTAAGACCATGTGCGCTGGATTTTTATTTTTTTGAAGTTTTATAAATATTTTATGATTATTTCAAAATCGGTCAAACCCAAGTTTGACCAACATTTAAACAAGTTTTAAATACCAAAATGAAAAACTAAGCCTGGGTCATTCTTAGTCACACCAAAATGAAGCTTTGGTGATTTTTTCAAATTTTCAAAACATAACCACCTCTCTTCACACATGAGAGTTCATAGTTTGAGATGTGAGATTTCACACCATATTGAAGCATTTCTTGTTTGATATATATCTAGACCTTATTTATCAGTTGGAGCTGTTAGTACATGACAAACTAAGACCATGTGCGCTGGATTTTTACTTTTTGAAGGTTTATGAATATTTTATGATTATTTCAAAATCGGTCAAACCCAAGTTTGACCAACATTTAAACAAGTTTTAAATACCAAAATGAAAAACTAAGCCTGGGTCATTCTTAGTCACACCAAAATGAAGCTTTGGTGATTTTTTCAATTTTTTTAAATTTTCAAAACATAAACCACCTCTCTTCACACATGAGAGTTCATAGTTTGAGATGTGAGATTTCACACCATATTGAAGCATTTCTTGTTTGATATATATCTAGACTTTATTTATCAGTTGGAGCTATTAGTACATGACAAACTAAGACCATGTGCGCTGGATTTTTATTTTTTGAAGTTTTATAAATATTTTATGATTATTTCAAAATCGGTCAAACCCAAGTTTGACCAACATTTAAACAAGTTTTAAATACCAAATGAAAAACTAAGCCTGGGTCATTCTTAGTCACACCAAAATGAAGCTTTGGTGATTTTTTCAAATTTTCAAAACATAAACCACCTCTCTTCACACATGAGAGTTCATAGTTTGAGATGTGAGATTTCACACCATATTGAAGCATTTCTTGTTTGATATATATCTAGACCTTATTTATCTATTGGAGCTGTTAGTACATGACAAACTAAGACCATGTGCGCTGGATTTTTATTTTTTTGAAGTTTTATGATTATTTCAAAATCGGTCAAACCCAAGTTTGACCAACATTTAAACAAGTTTTAAATACCAAAATGAAAAACTAAGCCTGGGTCATTCTTAGTCACACCTAAATGAAGCTTTGGTGATTTTTTCAATTTTTTTAAATTTTCAAAACATAAACCACCTCTCTTCACACATGAGAGTTCATAGTTTGAGATGTGAGATTTCACACCATATTGAAGCATTTCTTGTTTGATATATATCTAGACCTTATTTATCAGTTGGAGCTGTTAGTACATGACAAACTAAGACCATGTGCGCTGGATTTTTACTTTTTTGAAGTTTTATGAATATTTTATGATTATTTCAAAATCGGTCAAACCCAAGTTTGACCAACATTTAAACAAGTTTTAAATACCAAAATGAAAAACTAAGCCTGGGTCATTCTTAGTCACACCAAAATGAAGCTTTGGTGATTTTTTCAAATTTTTTAAATTTTCAAAACATAAACCACCTCTCTTCACACATGAGAGTTCATAGTTTGAGATGTGAGATTTCACACCATATTGAAGCATTTCTTGTTTGATATATATCTAGACCTTATTTATCTATTGGAGCTGTTAGTACATGACAAACTAAGACCATGTGCGCTGGATTTTTATTTTTTTGAAGTTTTATGAATATTTTATGATTATTTCAAAATCGGTCAAACCCAGGTTTGACCAACATTTAAACAAGTTTTAAATACCAAAATGAAAAACTAAGCCTGGGTCATTCTTATTTGATTTTTTTCACATTTAAATAAGTAAACAGTGAGCGAAAGTTTCATGTTTATTTGATTTTTTTCTAATTTATTTATGCTCAACCCTAGCTCACTGAAACCCTAAACCCCGGAAACCCTAAACCCCGTCCGAAACCCCCGGAAGCACTAAACCCCGTCCGAAACCCCGTCCGAAACCCCCCTGCTTCAACCTTAGACTGAAGATTAGGGGAAGCCCTCGCTAAATTTTTCTATAATTTTGGGGACAAATTATAACACACTTGTAGTTTAAATCTCGTTAAATATCGTTAAATCTGAGATTCACAAATTTGTCATTTTTACATAGACCAAACTATACAATATTTCACACTAAAATTTTGCACACTATTGTAAATAATCATTATCAACATTCGGAGTTTTTTCACATTTTTTTTCAAAAATTGAAAAAATTCGAATTTTTTTGTACTGTTTAGATCTAGATCTCATATCCAAAAATTTGTTATTTTTACACAGACCAAACTACACAATATTTCACACTCAAATTTTGCACATAAGAATAAATGTTCATTGGTGACATACAGGATTTTTTTCACATTTTTATCTAAAACTTGAAAAATTCGAATTTTTTAGATCTAGATCTAGATATTAGATCCCGAAATTTGTCATTTTTACATAGACCAAACTACATAATATTTCACACTCAAATTTTGCACATAAGAATAAATATTCACCGTTGACATATAGGATTTTTTTCACATTTTTATCTAAAACTTGAAAAATTCAAATTTTTAAATCTAGATCTAGATTTAGATATTAGATACCGAAATTTGTCATTTTTACATAGACCAAACTAAACAATATTACACACTGAAATTTTGCACATAAGAATAAATGTTCATTGTTGACATCCAGGATTTTTTTCACATTTTTATCTAAAACTTGAAAAATTCGAATTTTTTAGATCTAGATCTTAGATCCCGAAATTTGTTATTTTTACATAGACTAAACTACACAATATTTCACACTTAAATTTTGCACACTAGCATAAATAATCATTATCAACATTCGGAATTTTTTTCAATTTTTTTTCGAAACTTGAAAATTTCGAATTTTGTACTGTTTAAATCTCAGATTCAGATTCGTCAGTAGTGGGCCTTCTGTGAGAAATTTAAACATTCCCAAAAAAAGCTGAAACTATTAAATTCATGACATGTGGGTCCCAACCGTCAGAAGTTAACAGTCAAACCATTGACCAGATAGAAGACGGCAATAGTCACGGAATAAGTCTTTGCACACATACTAGGGGCAAAACTGAGCACAATTCGCAGCTGAGAGCAAAACTGAGTACATGACGACATCTGAGGGCCGCCTGATAATTAACCCCAATTAATTTACTATGCATCGGCGTGTCGGGCTCCGGCAACAATACTTGCTCATTCATCATGCACGATAGAGCTACACATTGGTATGATATGATTTTTCTACGTTTGACGAAACACAAGAAGAAATTTATTACTTTTTAGGTGTGCCATGCAAATTAATTACAGGTTGATACTACAAAAAATTAAGATATACATACTTATTTTCTTAATTATTTGAAAGGAGAAAACCCGACCAATCTGAAGTTAGCATTTGATGAACCATTTTTTTCAGTTTCTTTACTGCTCCATATAATTATTACTAGAACATATGGTCAGTATTGTCATAAAACCAAATACTCTGGAACACTCATAGCGAATTGTGCATGTTAGGTCCTATACACAACAACATATTTTCTTACTGCTCCATATAATTATTACTTCTCCTATTGATCAATATTATCATATCACCGGATATTCTGGAACACTAACAAAGAATTTTGCATGTTAGAACCTATACACATCAGCACATTTTACCTTTGGTAGAATAGCATGATTACATTGGTAGAATGGTAATGACCTTTCTTGAACTTAGATCTTATGTTGCAACTCTTATTCAAGAAACATGGATTAAAAGAAATACTACCACTAGTAGAAAATGAGGCTTTCGGAAGGGGGCTGGAGAGCCATTAGTCCCGGTTGGACAAAGGTAAGGGAGCAACAGGAAGAAGCCGAGAAGGCAGACCGGCTCCGCACGCTAGAAGAAGGGTACAAGCGGCAGCAGGAGCAAATCGACCGACTTAGCCAGCAAGGCACTCTCGCCCTATCTCAGCAGCACGTCGATGCTGCCGCCCTTAATTAGATCGAACGGTTGCGAGACGGCCTTCTACCAATGGATCGTGTACGAGCAATCCAGGAAGAAATTGCCGGATTCATAGATGCAGAGGTCCTAAATAAGAATGGAGAATACTATACTGATTCTAATGCATATGCGGAAAGTAGGAGATGATGTGTTTATATTACAAGGTGATCGAGTGTAAAAAAGATGTGACAACGATCGTGTGTGTAATATATTTGTGACGATGATGTTTAATATATAGTGGTTCCCCATATTGATTCTACATTTTGGTATTTTAATTTCATTTTTTTTACATAATCAAATTGGTCTTACTTTTCTGAACATTTTGGTATTTTATTCATATTTTTATGAATTACAGAATAAGCATTATTGATTCTACAAAATTAAACCTTTTTCTGGAATTTGTGAAAAAAAAAATTCGGCCAATAGTCCCGGTTCGTATTACGAACCGGGACTAAAGCTCCTGGGCCCGACGGCAGCGGAGGGGCCACGTGACGCCGACATTAGTCCCGGATTGCTAGTCCCGGTTGGGGAACCGGGACTAATGGCCCAACCAAACCGGGACTAATGCCCCTTTTTTTACTAGTGTACCTCATGTATGACTATGAAATTTATCTGCACCTGGTGATTTGACGATATCATAGTCTTTGTTCATTTGTTGTACCAAGGTTGTCGTGTTAATCCTGACTAAGGATCCCATCCGAGCATGACTTATTGATCATTTGGATCGGTAAGTTTATATTTATTCCATTTAAGTTTGAGCTCACGTTTCCTCTACAACAGTTTTGACAAAAAATGTATGTATGATCCATTCTCATTACATTATAGTTTTTTCAGTAAATAAAATTATTGTTCTAGGTAATATATCTTGGATTTGTGTCGTACAATAGTGTCATTAAGATGTGCATTCATCATTTTTCTCTGGTGCTGATTTTGCTTTCAATTGTATTTTCATATGTGTTGAAAATATAATGAAAGCATCCACCAGCCAAAGGTTTTTCATTTTAATTAATTACATGTCAATTCTATAAAAATTATGATGGACTGATGGATGTACTTATTTGCTTCTCTATTTCGAAGGGTGAATACCTAACCTAAACCCTAAACCCTAAATTCTCAAGTTTCTTAGCATGACGTTGCTGGGGTTAGCAGTTAAATTATTGATTAGACACTTTTTGTTCCCTTACTACTCCATAATTACTATAATAGGGTCAATATTATCATATCAGCAAATATTTGGAACACTCACGGGGAATTTTGCATGATGAGAGCTATACGCATCAACACATTTTCTAATGGTGCATATAATTTGTACTTCTACCTTTGGTGAATATTATCATATGATTGAATATTTCATATCACTAACGGGGGATTTTGCATGTTTGGACTTATCAGCTACGAGAGCATGAATGCATAGGATATATTGGTAATAATCATTCTTTAACTTAGTTCTTATGTTGCAGATCTTATTCAAGTAACATGGATTACAAAAAAATCTACTTCATATATCACTATGAAACTTTTCTACACTTGGTGATTCGGCGATATCATAGTGTTGGTTGTGGCAAGGTTGTCATCTTAATTCTGACTTAGGATCCCACCGCTGTGTCATAAATTAGTGTCATCGAGACATGCACGCATTATTTCCTCCGCTGCAAGAATCCGCTCACAAACCATTTCATACTGAAAGCCCACATACACTTCCTTGGTGTCAAGCTCAAGATATGAGATTGTGAAGCCTATGTACATCAAAGATCTCTTAACTGATATTAAAGATGATATGCATGCTCAAAAAGGTACTTCGTGGTTATTTCCCTTTTTGTTTCATCGTCATTTTTTTATACGGTAGATTGTGAAGCCTATGTACTTCGAACATCTCTTCACTGACATTGAAGTTGATATGCATACGGTAGGTATTTCACTTTTTTTGTTTCATCGTCACATTTTTATAAAGGTATATAGATTCATTGCGAGTCCACAAAACGTTGCCATACCATGTTATCAATCAGAATTTAGGATATCATATTTATTTCTTAAATAAACAGGTTTGTGCCTACTCAATGATTTTGATGGTAAACATTGAAACATGTCTACATTTGAATTATAGTCGAAAGAATATATGTCCCCACGTGGTACTCACCCTAACTGTGTAACAACGTATTCTCATAACTCCATGTACAATTTACATTATAACTTAACTAGCTAAAAGCCAAACGATGACAATGTTCAGAAGTCAAAAGGAAAGACTTATATGAAGTAGGCATGGGTAAAATCTAAGGATGAACCTCAAGTCACGATTTGGGTCCGCCTACTTTACCAGATATAAATTGCAGGTTAGCATATGACACAACGATTTGAGCAATACTAACTACCATAGCAGTTTACAAGAGGGTATCGCTCATATTATATATTTGACTAATATTCTTTTGAGTGAAAGGAAGACACAAATATTACCAGGTGAGAACATAGGCGTCAATAGAGTAAATTCATTTAAAACAATTAAAACAATGTAATATTCTAACATTGGTCAAGATAAAGAATTAGCAATGTACAATGATAAATAAATTTTCCTCACATTTCTATATAAGTTAAAAGCATATACTAATTGCCTAATGTTTTTTTTGGAAAGTATTAATTGCCTAATGTTTACATATAAGTATCTCTAATCTTACATATTAGACTATTATATTTCAGGAAATTAAGGGGAAAATGTTTAGTGAAACACAATTGTTCGAACCATATGACCAGTTAAGATACAAAACTAACACATTCATAATGATTCAGAAAGAGCCCTCAAGTTCCTATAATAAGTTAAAATTTTGCAACATTATTTAGACTCAGCAGGGTAATGAAAACATATATTATTCAAGGCTTTATCTAATTGAATGATCATGTGTTCCTTTGATATTTTATTCTAAGTAAATATTGTATATATGTTATCAATATTATAATCATAAAAACAAAACGTTGATTCCTTTGAATATGTACATACCATAGATTTATGATTATTTTTACATAAAAAATATACAATTTAATATATTCTCAAGGAATTCTAGGATAAAGATGGCAAAACTTGATTATGTGTACTACTACTCTATCTGTTTCAAAATATAAGACACTTTTTTACTTTGGTCACGATTCATTTTTTTCACTTATAATGCGCCTAAAAGGTTAATTGAAAGAGATACCCAAATTATTTTTCAAGGCTTATAGAAGGCTAATATGTTTGAGCACATGTATCTTTGCATATATTAGTGATAGAAGTTATAAACAGAGATAACAAATTAAACGGATAGAAAACAATTTTAAAGGTATTTCAAGTATAAAAATAATATATGTATTAAAGATGGCTGCCCGCGCATGTGCGTGGGCTACTGTGCTAGTTAGAGTGAAATGCACATACATTCCCTGAACTTGTTGGCTATGTCTAAAATACTTGTTGAACTCAGAAAATGCACCAATGCGATCTCTAATCTCGTTCTATACATCCATATAAGGTCCTCACTACGATTAACCACCGTACTTCACTCACTTATTGGATGGTAGACAAGAATTCTTTTCGAGGCTCTGGTCTATTCCGACGCAAAAAAAAGCATCATCCAATTTCGTAGCTTAATTATTCATGAGTATTGATTAGCAGGTGTGTTGCATGTATATATACAACGTACTTGATTAGTGCTGGCAGAGTTGGTGGTACCCCAAGAAAAGGTGTGAATGTAGCAAGTAGTAGTTTTCTCTCAGTGAATAACCAAGGTTTAATCGAACCAGTAGGACTTTGAAATCAACAACGAGGTGCACGTCGACAATCTCTGGTGCTTAATCGTCAACGAACGCGGACCTGCACACACTCAAATGATTACTTTGCCATCAACAGCAGGAAGGTTATCAATCTTCACGGTCTGCTGAAAACAAAGAGAGTAAACATATAGTGAAGTGTATGAAAATATGGAAATGGACCAGCGAGCAAATTATTATGAGAAGTAAGTAAACGGTGTTTTAATCAATGGAAAAATATGGACCGGGGGCCATGGGTTCACTAGTGGTGTCTCTCCATAAGATAAAATACTCATATGATGGTAAACGGATTACAGCTATGCAATTGACAAGATTATGACACAAACTTAATCTAGCCAAATCAAAGAGTTCACGGTAATAGTCATGTAGGCATCACGATAAATAACAAAGACCATCATCCAACTGCATCTTTGTCTAAAAAGTCCACCTAGGGATCACTATCCAGTCTGTCACCCATCGGTATTAAGTTGCAAGCAACAGACAATTGCATTAAGTAAAGCACATGATGTAAGCAATATTTAAAATCACATAGACATAAACACCATTGTTTTACCCCTAATAGCAACAACACACCCTCGTCCTTAGACGTTTCTGTCACTCATGCCCAGGCACAAGAGGGGTCATGAACCTACCATCTAGCATAAATACTGTCTCTTGGAGATACAAATAATCACTTGGCCAAATTAACTACGCACATCGGAGAGCATGCAAGAACATAAATTAATATATAAGAACCATGCACAAGCTGATCATAACTTCATAATCCATCGGATCCCAGCAAACACATCATATAACATTACAATAATAGATCTTGATCATGTTAGGCAGCTCACAAGATCATCAACAATGAAACACAAGGGAGAGAGACAACCATCTAGCTATAGCCATGGACCCGTAGTCAAAGGTGGAACTACTCATGGATCATCCCGACGGAAGGCATGGCGATGTAGAGCCCTCCGGGATCGATCTCCCCTCCGACAGGGTGCCGGGATTGACTTCATAATCATCCCGAATTGGGTTTCGATATGGCGGCTGCTTCAGGCCGAGTTCATGGAAAATAATCACCTCTCCGACGAAATTAGGGTTAAAGGAATTTTATAGGCGTCGGAGGGGGCCGAAGCAGCGCCCAGACGGCAGGGGTCGGTCCCACCCGAGGTCCAGGTGGAACCGCGGCCAGGGACCGTCCCTGGCCCCTAGGTGCCCCTGACATCCCACAAGTATAGGGTATCGCAGTAGTCTTCGCGGGTAGTATAACCCAATTTATTGATTCGACTCAAGGGGAGTCAAAGAATACTTAGAGGTCTTCGCAACTGAGTTGTCAATTCAGCCACACCTGGAGAAGCATAAGTAACACAAGAGGGGTGAAAGTAACAGTGATAGGAAAGCAGTAGTAACAGTAACATGAAAGCAATGATGGTGGAAAATGGACCGGGGTTCATAGTTTCACTAGAGGTAACTCTCCTAAGCAAATAATCATGCATTGGGTGAACAAATTATAGTTGGGCAATTGACAGAATTGCACTAATTAGTTATGACAAAGAAACCTTGTTAATGAATCATACGTAGGCATGTGTTCCTTATATAGTTGTATCTACTCGCAATGAGAATTCGCACAACATCTTTTGTCCTACCGTTCGGTTACAGCCGGGCCAATTAAGGAACTTATGGTAATTAAGGCGCTCCTTTTAATAGAGCATCGGAGCAAAGCATTAACATTCAGTGAACACATGTAATCCTCAAGTTACAAGTCATCCCCATTGATATCCCAAGCTGTCACCTTTGGGGTCGCCGGTTCAAACAAGTAACAGGTGCATACAACTTGCAGGTACGATCTAAGCAACAAATATATTTATGCAAACATAACGATCCCAAATCTTAGATCATGCCGCTCGTGCACTAGTGACAAGCATTAAGCATAACAAGGGTGCAACAACAACTATTCATAAACATAGTTGAATCATCATAATGTAACAATTCATCGGATCCCAACAAACACAACGCCGATTACATAAAGGTGATCTTGATCATGTAGGGTAGCTCACAAGATCTAAACATGGTAGCACAAGGGGGAGAGAGTACCAACTAGCTACTACTACAAACCCGTAGTCCATGGGGGAACTACTCACAACTCATCCCGGAGGCAGCGGTGGCAATGAAGATGGCTCCGGGGGGCCACTCCCCGTCCCGACAGGGTGCCGGAACAGGAACAATCTGGCCCCCAAAACTTGTCGGTGATGGTGGCGGAGCTCTGTACCGTAGTTGGGAAAATCCTTCGGGGGTTAGGGTATTTTCTTCGGGGATGATTTTATAGGCGTCGAAGGCGGCCGAGAGGTGACCCACAGGACAGGGGCGGGTCCCACCCGCGGGTCAGGGGGCCACGGCCAAGGGCCGCCCCTGTCCTGTGTGGGTCCCCCGGAGGTGTCCTTCTGGCTCCGGTCTTCATTGGTTCGACAAAAAATCCCCGTAAATTTTCATCCAATTCCGAGAATATTTCCAGACGTAACTTTCTACAACAAAAACATGACAAAAACAGGGAACTGGCACTAGGCATCTTGTCAATAGTTTAGTTCAATAAAATTCCTAAAAATAATCCTTCCAAATACTAAGCTCCCTAGAAATAAAGAGCTCTCCTTGATTGTGGCCCCACCTCTTGGAGATTTTATTTTTTTGCCAAATAAATAGCTCTCCTTGATTGTGGCCCCACCTCTTGGAGATTTTATTTTTTTGCCCCTTTTTACTTTGGAATTTCATTATTTCCCTCTTTTACATTGTAATTTAATTTTTGCCCCACTTTTCTTTGGAATATGATAATTTACCCCTTGCCAACTTGGCCCGTGTGCCTAAGACGAAATTACCCTTTTGGTTGCTTTTCTAGATTGGTCCGGATAAGTAGCGCTCGTCTCTACCGACACAGATATGGAGAGCTTGCAGCGACTGCGCTGTTCCCCACTATAATCTTGCCCCGCTGACCCTGTCCTTGTTCGATGCTCGATTATCACGATGGTAGTCACAAATGCACGATGTTGAGTGTCCGGCTGTCGCCCGAGCCGCCGAAACTGGCAAACATCTAAGCCATGTGATTTGGCGCCTCCGGCACCACCCTCGGCCACGCCTCCTACACGGATCCACCCCGTCACCGCTCACTGCCTATAGTAGTTCGGCCAAAGGAGGGAGCGGGAGACTGTCAAAGAGAGAACGACGCAGTTGGAGTTGGAGGTTGTCGTAAGCGTTTGGAGTTTGAGCCTACCGTAAGCGTTCGGAGTTCGAGGCTGCCGGAAGGGGTTCAGGTGTACAGGTGGAAATGGTGGGGTTTGGAGAGAGAGAGCCGTGTTTGAGTGGGAGAGCGAGGAGGATATCACCGAACATGGAGAGGAATGACAAATTTCAGAGAGGGAGCAGCAAAGCGGCAGTAGGATGATCAACTCCTCTGTTGAATAGACGGGACATTATCATGTGGAGATATTGCCTCACGTAATCATATGTTGTTTAAAGGATTAAAATAAATTCAGAAGAGAAAATGATCAAAGTTTCATGAAAAGTGGGGCAAAAATAAATTTTAATGTAAAAGAGGGCAAATAATAACAACCCGAAGTAAATAGGGGCAAAAATTCCCCCACTTTTTAGGTTGTGGAAAAAATTCATAAAGATAGAGAGCTCTCGGTTATTGTGGCTCCATGTTTCTGGTAATGAGAAAATATTTTATGCTTGATATCTGGTCTTGGGTGATTGAATGTTTTGTGGCGGGTTGCACGCTGAGAGGCTTCTTTTTAGCATGGACTCATCCGTACCCCCACCATGTTGTCACCATCTATTCGTGTTGAGAATACTAGATATATGTTATGTTCCTGACATGAATTTGCAGCGCATAAAAACCAGCATACAACTTTTTATTATATTTTTCAACAAAGTGTGACAAAAGAAAATACATCAGTTGGCCAAAGCCATCTTCATGGCGGTATCTCTCGCAACAACTAAAACTGATAATAGGATGGTCCCAATCGCGTCCAAGTATCCTAACCTCACAACAACGCACGCCATCTAAACTCTAGGCCTTGATCACATACTTTTGCATCACATTTTAATGTCACCAAGCACCTTGTTGAGTCACATTATTCACATCTTTCTGGATACATTTCAACACATTCCATTACTTTTGCAGTTCTGTTTGCAAAGGCACCTACATCTTCTAAAGCTGCCGAAACAAGGACCTAACTAGGACTTCACTTCTTGGAGAAGAAGAAAGGGGTCAATCTGCAAAAGAGATAAAGAGGGAGCAGCAACATGTGGTTGGTGATCTTTTCAGCCAACCACCACGCTCGCCTCTAAAAGGCAAGGGACACCACCCTGGACAGAGACACCATCCATCACCTGCCTTTCTCCCTCGACACCATCCATCACCTTCCTCCACCGTCATCCAAGAAGAAGAAAGCGAGAGCTCTAAGAGAAGAATGGAGAATAGAGTCGAGAGAAAGGAGAGGATGAACTAAAGCCCTTGATCTGGATCTGTCCCTGTCTCCTCCCCTGCTCGTCCTTCTTCTACGTCTGCCCTGGTCTTCTTCTTTGCTTCCTCTGCTGTCACCTCGACGAACTGATATGTACCTCGCCGATCCCTTGGTGAAAACTCTCTATAACTCCCTGAATTGCTCTTAGTAATTGCTGTTGAGAATCTTGTTTGGATACCTGCAGGTGCTAGTAGTAGAAGCATCTGTTTAACTCTGTAATTGTGTGGCCACTAGCGCATGTTCATGGATGTGTTTTTGATGGTGATCGTGTTGTGATTTCGTTGTCAGTAATTTCTTCCCTAGCCTCCACTTTGCTAGTATTATTCTGTGATGTTGTTGCTTGTGATGATGCATAAATCTTCCCTAGCCACCCTCTTGCTGTCACCGTTTTGATTTCTTGTTGCTTGATCTGAGAGCCCATGCTTTGTTTCATGAAAGTCAACCTGTCGAAGTGATAAAAATCCCAACTTTCTGTTTTGCCAAGCTTCTGGAAAAGTAGAATACCAATAGTTTGATCTATGTGGAGAGAACGACAAGACCCCCTAATCCTACACCGATCAGGCCTCACGAAACCGACCAATGGCGAGTTGAGTGCATAAATTGGTCCATTAAACTCTGATCGCATGAAGTCCGCATACGTTCTAGAAGTCGCTGCCTCCCTCTCCGCCTACCCATTTCATAAGAGATCAACACTATTGAACTTGCCAGCCATGTCGTCGAAAATGCCACAACGCCAAACAATGCCACCATCCTGCACGCGTCCATCAGCACGGGTCTGCCTCCGAGAACCCGCCGCATCATGCCGTCAAGACTCGGTGTTATTGACGTGCATCCTGACACGGTTCTCCCTCCAGGTGCCGCGTACCACCATTGTCCGATATGGGAGACCTAAATTTGGGGTTTTCCCCAGAACATCGTTGGTGAGAAAACGAGGGTTGCAGCAACGATGTCTTCTACAAGGTTTTGCTAATTCTCAATCTATTATTTTCGAACACATGTCCATTATTTGTTAATGGTTTTGCTAATTCTCAATCTATTATGATCTAAAAGAGCGTTCTCAAGGAAATACCATGCAGTTCTTTGTTTTGTTTCATAACTTGGTAGTGGTCCATCAAGGTAATTATCTTTACACTCTCACATCTTCTAACTTTTGGGAATGACATTAGAATTCATTATAGTAATAGTTGTTTTCTGACTTTGTTTGGTACATAAACAGTTTTTTCAACTATATTAAGTGACATTTTGAATTACTAGATAGTTGAATGTGTGTGCGTGTGCGCGTATTTTTTTACCGTACCAATGACGAATGATACTCTTGTGGCATCGTGACTTTGTTATCTCAAAAATCTATCAAGGCATATCTCTCTATATTCTAATTATTTTTTTACCTCTAATGTTTATGTGAAATTAATTTGAATTGTGACAGCAAAAATATTTTTTGCTAGACAATAGAGATGATAAAGTAAAAATAAATACGTTAATGGACAATGATGTTTTATTTAGACGCATTGAGTATTGAAGACATGTTATACTCCAATATCAATTGGGCGCAACAACGCCCGCCTTACCGTTCTAGTATAATATGATAGTAAAAACATATGGCATTGATATAAAACAAGCATGGAACAATCAAAAATTGTAGATACATTTGACACGTATCAGCATCCCCAAGCTTAACTCCTACTCGTCCTCGAGTAGGTAAGTGATAAACAAGATAATTTTTTATGAGACATGCTAACAACATAATCTTGATCAAGATAGTAATGTAAAAGCATATGAGCTGAGATGAAGTGATCCAAAACAATTGTCTATGGTTGATATGAAGCAAACAATGAATAACCAAGTTGAATCATCTAAATAAAAACCTTTCATTAATAGTACTTGATACGTGTCAAACGTATCTATAATTTTTGATTGATCCATGCTAGTTTTGTGATGTTGTCACATGTTTCTATTATCATATTACATCATTTTTATGCATTTTGTCGGACTAACCTATTGACAAGATGCCTAGTGCCAGTTTCCTGTTTTTGCTGTTTTTGTATTTCAGAAAGTCCACCACAGGAAATATAGTCGGATTGAGCTGAAAATTTACGAAGATTTTTTATGCGACGGAAGGCACCAGGAATCCAAAGGGGAGCCTGGGGGGCCACCCATAGGCCATAGGCGGGTGACAGCCGCGGCCCCCCTTGGACCCGCGGGTGGGGCCCGCCCCTGCCCTCTAGGCACCGCCTCGGCCCCCTCCGACGCCTATAAAATCCCTTTAACCCTAAAAACGAGAGAGCGGACATTATTTTCCAGAGAAGTCACCCCGACGTGCCGTCACCGCAAACCCTAGTTTGGGGGTGATTCTGAAGCAGATCCCGGCACTCTGCCGGAGGGGAGATCGATCCCGGAGGGCTCTTCATCGCCATGCCTTCCTCCGGGATGATTTGTGAGTAGTCCCACCTTGGACCATGGGTCCATGGCAGTAGCTAGATGGTAGTCTCTCTCTTTTTCTTCATGTCTTATGATCTTGTGCGCTGCCTAATATGATCAAGATCGATTATTGTAATGCTATGTGATGTGTTTGCTGGGATCCGATGGATTATAAAGTTATGATCAGATTGTGCTTGATTCTTATATGTTGATTTATGTTCTTGCATGCTCTCCGATGTGCGTAGTTACTTTGGCCAAGTGATTGTGTGTATCTCCAAGAGGGAGTATTTATGCTAGATAGTGGGTTCATGCCCCCTTTTGTTCCTGGGCACGAGTGACAGAAATGTCTAAGGGCGAGGGTGTGCTGTTGCTACTAAGGGTAAAACAACGGTGTTAATGTATCTTTTGATATTAGTATTGTTTACTTCATGCGCTTTACTTAATGCAAATGTCTGTTGCTTGCAACTTAATACCAATGGGTGACAGGCTGGATAGCGATCCCACGGTGGACTTTTTAGATGAAGATGCAGTTGGACTCAACGGTCTTTGTTCTTTGTCGTGATGCCTACATAAATATTATCATGTTCTCTTTGTCATAGCTAGATTAAGTTTGTGTTATAATCTTGTCAATTGCCCAGCTGTAATTTGTTACCCATCACATGAATGTTCTATTTACTTTAGAGACTCCAGTAGTGAACCCATGGCCCCCGGTACATCTTTTTACATTGATTGCAACCTTTATTCATCACTTTTCATCATCATTACTCCACTGGTCCATTTTAATATTTCATGTATTTCACTTTACAATTAACCGCTTTGTTTTCTACGAGACCGAAAGATTGACAACCTTTCCGCCGTTGGGGGCAAAGTATTTTGGTTGAGTGTGTGCAGGTCCACGTCTGTTGAAGATTAAGCGCCAGAGATCTTCAACATTCATTTTGTTGTTGATTTCAAAGTCCTACTGGTTCAATAAACCTCAGTACGTTAACGAGGGAAAACTGCTACTTGCTACATTCACGCCTTCGCTTGGGGCACCACCCAACTTCGCCCTCTGAGCCAGCAAGCAAGCCTTTTTCTGGCGCCGTTGCCGGGGACTTTGGAGCTGCATCAAGGGGAGTCTCATATTCTCAATCACTTTACTTTTTTTTTGTCTTTCTTGTTTTATTTCTCGTTAGCTTATTTTTCTTGTTGCAAAATTTGAAAACCCAAAAAAATTAGCATAGTCTTTATTCCTGTCTTGTTATTTTATCTTATCATTATGTCTTCCACTGAAAACACCAAGTTGTGTGACTTTACTAGCACTAATAACAATGATTTCATATACTGTCCAATTGCTCCACCCGCCACTAAAGCGGAATCTTATGAAATTAAGCCTGCCTTGCTAAATCTTGTTATGAAAGAGCAATTTTCTGGTGCTAGTACTGATGATGCCGCCTCTCATTTAAATAACTTTGTTGAGTCATGTGATATGCAAAAGTATAGAGAGGTAGAAAGTGACATCATAAAACTGAAGCTTTTCCCTTTCTCTTTGAGAGGGAGAGCAAAAGAATGGTTATTGTCTTTGCCTAGAAATAGAATTGATTCTTGGAGTAAATGCAAAGATGCTTTTATTGGAAAATATTATCCACCTGCTAAAATCATACAATTGAGGAGTAACATTATGAACTTTAGACAATTTGATGATGAACATGTGGCTCAAGCTTGGGAGAGAATGAAATTTATGGTTAAAAATTGTCCCACGCATGGATTAACTATGTGGATAGTTATCCAAACTTTTTATGCAGGTTTGAATTTTTCTTCAAGGAACCTCTTGGACTCGGCCGCGGGAGGCATCTTCATGTCCACCACATTAGGTGCAGCAACTAAAATCTTGGATGAGATGATGACAAATTATTCACAATGGCATACCGAAAGAGCTCCAAGTGGTAAGAAGGTAAATTATGTCGAGGAAATTTCCTCTTTGAGTGATAAGGTTGATATGATTATGTCTATGCTTGATACCAATCAGTCCCCTATTGATCCTAATAATGTCCCACTTGCTTCATTAATTGCCCAAGAAAAGGATCAAGTTGATGTTAATCTTTATAGACTGTTCAGTTTTTGACAGATTCTGCTTTTATTTTGTATTCGTCTCTTTACTATCGTTAAATGTGATACTCTTGGGGAGGAGTGCCACATAGAGGCTTAGTAATCTGTAGCTAATTCCCAATAAAGTTGTTTGCAATTGGTCTTGAGTTTAACACATGTGCATTTTTAATTTATGAGCACTAACCCTCTAATCAGTTTATGAGAAGTTTTGTGTGAAGCGAGTTTTTAAGTTCCAAAGGAGAGGATAATGAAGAAATTGAAGATGGATCAGAGCTCAAGCTTGGGGATGCCCCCATGGCACCCCCTCTGAATATCAATAACCATCAAGCGTCAAAGCTTGGGGATGCCCAAGGCATCCCCTCTTCTTCATCGACTATCGTGAGGTCGTCTTCGTTGAACTACGTTTTTATCACATATTATGTGCTATGCTTGGAGCATCTTTTTCTTTCAGTTTTGTTTGTTTGTTTTCTGGTCATATCCTTGTTGGACCCTTGCTTTATTTGTGTGAGAGAGAGATACACTCCACTTTTTCATTGGAATACTCCTTTGCTTCGCTTATATCTTGTTGAGTATTCGTAGCTACTGTTTGTTTGCTAGTAAGCTCTCACTTTTAGCTTTTATCTTATTTAGGGCTGCTAGTAGTTGATGTTAAACTCTCTTGTTCTTCACTTATACTTGTTGGAGAGTTGTTATTGATAAATTGCTTGAATTGTCAAAGTGGCAAAATGCTATTCATGTGATATTGGAATGAAATGAAAGCCTGCATAGTCTTGTAGATCATTGTGTGGATACTTGATACTTCTCATTTGTCTTGAGATATTAAGATGAATGCTTAAACTTGCTGGTTATTTGATTGGAATTGATTAGTAAAGAAATACAATTAAAAGCTTGAAACTGTGTGGTGTTTCGTAGTTGTTAATTCATTAAGCTAATCTTTTCATCAAAAGAATTGTTTGGTCAACAAGGGAGACGGTGTGGAGCTTTTATGGTTATGATTGACTAATATCTTATGTTACTCTATTACCGGTTAATGTTCGATGTTTGCTTCAAATATCCCTTTTGCTAAGCCCAAAAATTCTTACTGAGTGTAGAGTTCACTCGTGCATCTGATGCATGTAAAATGCATACATGAACTTTGCACTATAATACTTGTATTCCATTCATATTTGCATCATATAAGGGGTATATTACTGTTATTTAATGATTTTTGGCAATTAATAATGATTTCCCCTTTTTATGGAATTAATCCTGCGCAGGCAGAAAACCCCTATTTCTTTCCTCATTTATTTCAGGGCCTTAACGACGTCATAATGAGCTGCAAATTTACGGGAATCATTATTTTGGAAGGAGGAATACCTCGGAGCGAAGGAAGCAAGCAAACGGAGGCCGGAGGGCCAAAAGAGGGTGCCCCACACGGCCCCTATACCTGGCCGCGTGGGCCCACCTCTTTTGGGCCTCGTGGCTCCGTTTGCGCTGATACTTCTTCCCGAAGCTTCGTCGTGATCTAAAACCGACTATAAAAATAGTGCCCCGATGTTTTCTAGAGGGGGGCGGCGGAGAAACACAAAACCAGAAACAGAGAGGCAGAAGGCTGTCTCCGGAGAAGATCGGTGGGGGGAAACGCCGCCGGAATCTACCTTCGGAGGGCTCCACCCCCCTCCGGCGTGTTCATCATCAACATCTACATCAAGATCATATCCATCTCCCCCAACGACATCTCCACCATCTCCATGATGAAGGGGGAGTAGTCTTCATCGGGGCTGAGGGCTCATGCTGGTAGCTATGTGGTTTATCTCTCTCTCCCATGGTGTGATCTTTATGTGATCATGAGCTTTGTAATCTAGTTGAATCCATAGATGTTACTCTTCTTTATGTTATGAATTATGCTATTCAAGTGGTTTTATTAATGTAATTTCCGGAGTCACCTTTGTCGCATGGTGTGAAGTTGACAGTGTGTGCACCGTGTGTGTCTCTTAGGCTAAAGATTACATGAATACTTATCATGAGTTATTATTTGTGTTGGATGTCTCTATGATATTGTGGTGTTTGTTAGTACTATCTTTGGATGCGGATAGTGACAAGCATGAAGTGTCCCTAGATGTGGAATGCAACTCTAAGGTGTGCTTTTTGCAGCCCTACACATTGGATTGGTGTTCGTTATCCAACCAGAGGATAGTTCGGGGTAGCATAGTGAAGAGGAAATATCTATATATTCAATTATATTATTATTGTTGAGAGTGTCCACTAGTGAAAGTATGATCCCTAGGCCTTATTTCCAAGCACCGTTTACACCTTTGTCTTGTCCTCTTGCATTGAAGAGGATTGGGACACTTTTACATTTTTGTTTTTTTACATTAAACCTCCATCCATTAAGTCAACCATCTTGTTCCTTAACTTGTTTAGTGCATAATCAACTAAAACTTGTGACAATTTAGTTGTAGGGAATAGATAACTTTTCCTTCTTGCTCCTGCGGATCGATACCCTACTTCCACATTGAGAGGTGCTACAGTGATCCCCTGCTCTTGGGGGTTATCAAGTACTTTTCTGGCGCCGTTGCCGGGGAGCGTAGCGCTTAAGTTTCTATTCTTGTGTTCACTAGACTTTAGATTTATTTTATCATGTTTTAGATCTTGCAATCATCTAAGCTTTGGGAGGTTCCTCTTTAACTTGTTTGGTTGTAAAGTTTTTCTTAGTTTTGCATTTATCAAAAACCCAAAAAAATTAGAAAATGGAAAACAACAAAAAAATTAGAGATCTTTATGAACTTTATATTGAATTAGGACATGATGCTTTTGAAGAGATAATTAAACCAATGGGAGTTTGTTTGCATAAGAGTGATGGCAATGCTATTAGCATGAATTCTTTGAACACCATTATTCCTAATGATATGGAAAGCTCTAAGCTTGGGGATGAGGTGTTTGAAAATCCTTTTGCTACTGATGATTATATATTTGAAACCTCTCCTTCTAGTAAAAATGATGATGATATGTTTACAAATGAACACACTTCGGAAGATAACTATTCCATTGCTTATGATGATACTATGCCTCCTATATATGATGATTATTATGATGAATGTGATATTTTTAGTCCACCTACTATTGGGGAAAAAGTTTATTATGATCATGATATGCCTCCTATTTATGATGATTATAATGATGGCTATGGTAGTTTTACTCCCACTATTACTAATGAGAAGGATTTTACTTATGTGGAGAGTAATAATAATAATACTTTTATGCATGTGAATCATGACAAGAATGCTTTATATGATACTTATGTTGTTCAGTTTGTTCATGATGGCACTGAAATTTATTATGAGAGAGGGAAACATGTCTCTAAATATCTCAATAATACTATGTTTCCTCTCTTTATGTTGAAGGTTTTAATGTTGCACTTGCTTTACCTTCCTATGCTAATTACTATATGCTTCATTGATTTATTTTCTTACAAGATCCCAATGCATAGGAAGTGGGTTAGACTTAAATGTGTTTCATATTTTTCTCTTGATGCTCTTTTTTGCGTTTCAATTCTTATTCCTATGTGAGCATCATTAGATAACCTCTTTTGAGAGGTAGGATCAAACAATAGTGATTTGCTGTCCAGAAAACAGATTCCTGAGCTTCACTGCGAAAAATGTTAAAAATGACAGAAGAGGAATTTTGACCTGATATTTTATGACAGCATTATCCATCTAGTAATACACATTTCATTAGTTCAAAAGTTTTTTATTTGAGCAAAGTAAGTGCCTCTAAAAATTCACTCTTTATGGGCTGTCCAGTTTTTGACAGATTATGTCTTTATTTTGCATTACTCTCATTACTTGTGTTTTGTGTGGTTCTATTGATCAAAGAGCAATGCACAACCATAGTAATATTAGCTCATGTTTAGAGTCAACTCATGATATGTCTTTGCTGTACCTATGGAGATTTAATTTATGGAGACACTAACCACTCTAATCAAGTTTTATGATGAGTTATGTGTGAAGAGAACTTTCAGGTGGAAGAGTTAAGGGTGATAAACAAAGATCAAGAGGGACAAACACTCAAGCTTGGGGATGTTACCCCTAGGCTCACCCTACATATATCAAGTAAGTACAAGAATTTAAGCTTGGGGATGCCAAGCCACCTCACTCCAACCATCTTGATACCGAGTAAGTAAGCCTAGCTATATGGATATAAAAAAGCACTTTACGGGAGGCAACCCGGTTGTTTTTATTTTTGATTTTCTTTGTGTCGTCTTGCTGTAACAAGAGACTTACTTTTTAGTTTAGTTTCTTGAATAATTAATAAAGTGCCAAGTTTTACCCATTTTGTTTGAGAAAGTTGTTATTTTGCATGCGGAGATTTCATTCCAGCACAGGTCTGTGCACGGTTTGATTTTTAATTCTTATTATGTAACTCCGAATGAGCTGATATTTTTACTGTAACTCTATCTTTTCATTCTCTGTATTCATGAATTTTTTCAGAATTTTTAGATATGTGTAAGTCAGGTATAAAAATACGTTTTTCTGCTGTCAGTTTTCTGGACAGATTCTGTCCAATATTGTTTGATGCATGTTTTTAACTTTTAATTTGAATCTTGTTGATACAATTGAGTTTATTAATAGGCATACACCATTATACACTTTCTGGACATTCACATGAATTTTTGTCTTAGGATTATAAGCAGCAAGTAATGCATTTGTCTATCACTACTAATGTCACCCCACAGAAAAGAAATGGGAGAAACGGTGTTTTGAAGTTTTTTCACAGGGATTAGAGGAGATGCACCAAGATCTATCCAAGGATGGTGAAAACCATAAGCTTGGGGATGTGAAGACAACCCCACTGTACCTACACACTCTCGGTTTGCACACGTCTAACTTCTGTTTTTCTATCAATGCACTTTATCGCATAAACTTGGAGCGTCTTTTATTTGTTTTTTTTTGTTTGATTTTTGTTCTGAGACAACCACTATCATTTATATATGAGAAATCCACTAGAAATATGGGTTTAAATATCTTGCATTCTTTTATTGTATTGGGAAAAGGGATGTCTAAGCTGATTTTAATGACACATATAGTTGCATGATTCATGAGCTTCTTTATGAGTAATAATTTGCAAATGTTTTATCATGAGCTATCTTTTATTCATGTTTTGATGCTGTATGTTATTTCACCTTGATTGATATGAATTAGTTAGTTCTATGGACACTCATGCATGCATCTAGATGGTCATATTTCTCCTTTTTGCTAGCCCAAAAATTCCAACAAGTAAAAACTTGTTTCCAACACCTTCAACCAAAGTTTTCCAGTGAGTCCACCATATCTACCTATTAGCTTTATGCTATTCCGAGTATGTTTATCATGTTATTTGTGTTATCTATACCTCTAAATGAAAATGATTATGTTATTTATTGTAATGGGAAAAGTTGGTTAAAAAGCTCTCGCGAACTTGATGCACACTTTACTTGCATTTAATAAACATGAACCATTGTGATTAATATTATGATGATAGTGGCTTGATAAATGTTTAAGGTTGGGAGTTAGCCCATATGTGCTGTCACATGCAAAGCTTTCAACATGTTCCATCATTTATTTAGTTGATATCATGTACTTTTGTTTATGGATGCCTATCATGGTGAAATAATGTGGAAATAGAGTAAGTTTAAATGAGTTTGTATAAATGGTTAGAGAGAAACCTGGGCCGCTAATCTAAGCCATGCATCATTCATGGTGGAAATTTACATACATGCTATTTTGAACTTTCTGTGATACACCCTACAATAAAAAGCTATATCAAGTGATAAATAAAAAGGGTGTTGAGGTTGTTCATTATGTTTGTTTGTCTTGTTGTTTTGATGTGGGCTTGATCCATATCATGGGACAAGAGATACCCCAGTTGAGGCTCTTGATAATACCATTTTTTACTTACAATGATAGATAACTTAAACTTGCTTTGTTTCCCAAGTTGAGTAATCATGGTGTAGGTACTTGTATTCAAGGGGCATGAGACATCTTACCTTGTAAAATGCATACATGAACTTTGCACTATAATACTTGTATTCCATTCATATTTTCATCATATAAGGGGTATATTACTGTTATTTAATGATTTTTGGCAATTAATAATGATTTCCCCTTTTTATGGAATTAATCCTGCGTAGGCAGAAAACCCCTATTTCTTTCCTTATTTATTTTAGGGCCTTAACGACGTCATAATGAGCTGCAAATTTACAATGATAGATAACTTAAACTTGCTTTGTTTCCCAAGTTGAGTAATCATGGTGTCGGTACTTGTATTCAAGGGGCATGAGACATCTAAACTTGTAAAATGCATACATGAACTTTGCACTATAATACTTGTATTCCGTTCATATTTGCATCATATAAGGGGTATATTACTGTTATTTAATGATTTTTGGCAATTAATAATGATCTCCCCTTTTTATGGAAAGAAAACCCCTATTTCTATTATTCAGGGCCTTAACTGACGTCATAATGAGCTGCAAATTTACGGGAATCATTATTTTGGAAGGAGGAAGACCTCGGAGCGAAGGAAGCAAGCAAACGGAGGCCGGAGGGCCAAAAGAGGGTGCCCCACGCGGCCCCTGTACCTGGCCGCGTGGGCCCACCTATTTTGGGCCTCGTGGCTCCGTTTGCGCCGATCCTTCTTCCCGAAGCTTCGTCGTGACCTAAAACCGACTATAAAAATAGTCCCCCGATGTTTTCAAGAGGGGGTCGGCGGAGAAACACAAAACCAGAAATAGAGAGGCAGAAGGCTGCCGCCGGAGAAGATCGGTGGGGGGAAACGCCGCCGGAATCCACCTCCGGAGGGCTCCACCCCCCTCTGGCGTGTTCATCATCAACATCTACAACAAGATCATCTCCATCTCCCCCAACAACATCTCCACTGTCTCCATGATGAAGGGGGAGTAGTCTTCATCGAGGCTGAGGGCTCATGCCGGTAGCTATGTGGTTTATCTCTCTCTCCCATGGTGTGATCTTTATGTGATCATGAGCTTTGTAATCTAGTCGAATCCATAGATGGTACTCTTCTTTATCTTATGAATTATGTTATTCAAGTGGTTTTATTAATGTAATTTCCGGAGTCACCTTTGTCCCATGGTGTGAAGTTGACAGTGTGTGCACCGTGTGTGGCTCTTAGGCTAAACATTACATGAATACTTATCATGAGTTATTATTTGTGTTGGATGTCTCTATGATATTGTGGTGTTTGTTAGTACTATCTTTGGATGCGGATAGTGACAAGCATGAAGTGTCCCTAGATGTGGAATGCAACTTTAAGGTATTCTTTTTGTAGCCCTACACATTGGATTGGTGTTCGTTATCCAACCAGAGGATAGTTCGGGGTAGCATAGTGAAGAGGAAATATCTATATATTCAATTATATTATTATTGTTGAGAGTGTCCACTAGTGAAAGTATGATCCCTAGGCCTTATTTCCAAGCACCGTTTACACCTTTGTCTTGTCCTCTTGCATTGAAGAGGATTGGGACACTTTTACATTTTTGTTTTGTTACATTAAACCTCCATCCATTAAGTCAACCATCTTATTCCTTAACTTGTTTAGTGCATAATCAACTAAAACTTGTGACAATTTAGTTGTAGGGAATAGATAACTTTTCCTTCTTGCTCCTGCGGATCGATACCCTACTTCCACATTGAGAGGTGCTACAGTGATCCCCTGCTCTTGGGGGTTATCAGCATCCAAATCCCAAAGCCAAACTATCTTGCCAGCTAAGTCCACCATATCTACCTATGCATGGTATTTCCTGTCATTCCAGGTAAATTTGTCATGTGCTATCTTTAAAAAATTCAAAATACTCCTTTTTGTGCCTATGTTTTTAAGCTCATGAGGGAGCAGTAGAGAGCTAGATATAACTTGTGACGAGCAAGGTCACTTCCTTCCCTTTCACCCAGTGTCGATGGATTACGTCTTCACTTGAATCAACCCGAGAGCAGCTTAAGCAAAATATAAATATAACTCACCATTCTCCTCCGCGCAATGAAAATCTGAGAAATCAGCTCTAAACATTGGACAGTGGTGAAACCATGGAGAAAGAGGAGCGTACTCGCTTCTCTAAAACCAGCTGCTCTCACAAGTCTAAAAGCCTTGCTTGTTATGGGGGACTAGATAGCTTCTCTGTTGTGAAGTCATTGACGAAAGCATGCATGTCTCAAAATTGTTTTACTTCTGTTTTATAAAAAATAAAAAGCTCTAGCACATGACTAATCCCTACTTCCCTCTACGAAGTGCCTTTCTTTTACTTTTAATGTTGAGTCAGTTTTCCTTTTCCTTCTATATCCACCAAAGCAAACATCTAGCATTGACCCTGGGTATCATTGATCATATTGCATCGTCAGATTAAACATGAATCTTTATATTGACTTTACCGTTGGAAGTTGAAGCTTTTAGCTTAAACTTACATCTTCTATGTTTTGATTATCAAACACTTTTGTGAATTAATCAAGTATGTGGATCACATTGCTTTCATGTCTTTAACGTACTATTTATGAAAGGTTTTGCTTGAATGATTCAACTTGGTTACTCATTGCTTTCTTGCTATCAACTATAGACAATTGTTTTGTATCACTTCATTCACATCCTATGCTTTACATTACTATCTTGATCACGATTGTGTTGGTTGCATGTCTCATCAAAAATTATTTTGTTATCACTTACCTGCTCGAGTACGAGTAGGAATTAAGCTTGGGGATGCTGATACGTGTCAAACGTATCTATAATTTTTGATTGATTCATGCTAGTTTTGTGATGTTGTCACATGTTTCTATTATCATATTACATTATTTTTATGCATTTTGTCAGACTAACCTATTGACAAGATGCCTAGTGCCAGTTTCCTATTTTTGCTGTTTTTGTATTTCAGAAAGTCCATCACAGGAAATATCGTCGGATTGAGCTGAAAATTTATGGAGATTTTTTATGCGATGGAAGGCACCAGGACACCAAAGGAGAGCCTGGGGGACCACCCACAGGCCAGAGGTGGGTGGCGGCCGCGGACCCCCTTGGACCAGCGGGTGGGGCCCACCCCTGACCTCTGGGCACCGGCTCGGCCCCCTCAGACACCTATAAAATCCCTTTAACCCGAAAAACGAGAGAGCGGCCATTATTTTCCAGAGAAGTCACCCCGACATGCCGTCACCGCAAACCCTAGTTTGGGGGTGATTTTGAAGCTGATCCCGGCACTCTGCCGGAGGGGAGATCGATCTCGGAGGGCTCTTCATCGCCATGCCTTCCTCCAGGATGATTTGTGAGTAGTCCCACCTTGGACCATGGGTCCATGGCAGTAGCTAGATGGTAGTATCTCTCTTGTGCTTCATGTCTTATGATCTTGTGAGCTGCCTAACATGATTAAGATCGATTATTGTAATGCTATGTGATGTGTTTGCTGGGATCCGATGGATTATAAAGTTATGATCAGATTGTGCTTGATTCTTATATGTTGATTTATGTTCTTGCATGGTCTCCGATGTGCGTAGTTACTTTGGCCAAGTGATTATGTGTATCTCCAAGAGGGAGTATTTATGCTAGATAGTGGGTTCATGCCCCCTTTTGTTCCTGGGCACGAGTGACAGAAACGTCTAAGGGCGAGGGTGTGCTGTTGCTACTAAGGGTAAAACAGCGGTGTTAATGTCTCTTTCGATATTAGTATTGTTTACTTCATGCGCTTTACTTAATGCAAATGTCTGTTGCTTGCAACTTAATACCGATGGGTGACAGGCTGGATAGCGATCCCACGGCGGACTTTTTAGATAAAGATGCAGTTTGACTCAATGGTCTTTGTTCTTTGTCGTGATGCCTACATAAATATTATCATGTTCTCTTTGTCAGAGCTAGATTAAGTTTGTGTTATAATCTTGTCAATTGCCCAGCTGTAATTTGTTTACCCATCACATGAATGTTCTATTTACTTGAGAGACTCCACTAGTGAACCCATGGCCCCCGGTCCATGTTTTTACATTGATTGCAACCTTTATTCATCACTTTCCATCATCATTACTCCACTGGTCCATTTTCATATTTCATGTATTTCACTATACAATTAACCGCTTTGTTTTCTGCGAGACCGGAAAGATTGACAACCTTTCCGCCATTGGGGGCAAAGTATTTTGGTTGAGTGTGTGCAGGTCCATGTCTGTTGAAGATTAAGCGCCAGAGATCTTCAACATTTACTTTGTTGTTGATTTCAAAGTCCTACTGGTTCGATAAATCTTGGTTCGTTAACGAGGGAAAACTGCTACTTGCTACATCCACGCATTCACTTGGGGCACCACCCAACTTCGCATCTGAGCCAGCAAGCAGTACTTTGGAGACATGAAAGCATAAAGATTGACATAACTTATTAGCTCTCAAGGTAATATCTTCCGGTCAAAAGTATTTGAAGCTAACACAAAGGAAGATGCAAGTTTTAGCAATGCTTCAACTTTCAACATACTTATCTCATGGATAAAGTCAACAGAAAGAATTATGATTTGTCATAAAGATATAATATAATTAACTGTACCCAGGGTCAACACTACATGTTTGCTTGTGGAGATAGAGGAAGAAAGGAAAACTGACTCAACATAAATGTAAAAGAAAGCCCCTTCGCAGAGGGAAGCAGGGATTAATCATGTGCTAGAGCTTTTTAAGTTAAAAAAACAGAAGTAAAACAATTTTGAGAAGTGTATGCTTTCGTCAACGAATCAATAGTAGAAAAATCCATTAGTCCCCCATGCCAAGCAAAGCTTTAGACTTGTGAAAGCGGTTCCCATAGAGGAACGAGAACATTCCTCTTTCTCCTTTGTTTATCACTAGCCAATGTTTGACAGATTTCTCAGGTACAATGTGTGAAGGAGATATTAGTGATGGTTGTATTTATATTTTGCAGGCTGGGAACCCATGCCAGCTCTCGGCAAATTTATATTAGCACGAATTCCATGCTCATCAGGTGAATGGGGGAAATTACCTTGCTTGACACAACATATAACAAACTTCCCTACTACTTCCTCTTGAGCTAAAAACAGAGACACAAAAAGGAGCATTTTGAAGGTTTAAAGGTAGCACATGACAAATTTACTTGGAATGGCATGAAATACCATGTATGGGTAGGTATGGTGGACACTGCTGGAAAGATATTTGGCTCAAGGGTTTGGATGCACGAGCAGCATTCCCACTCAGTACAGAGTTTTAGGCTAGCAAAGATTTTATAGCAAGAATGTAATGTTAACCGATACAAGAAACATTATACAATATACAATAGGAATAACCACAAGACTCCACACTGTCTCCCTTGTTAACCAAACAATCTTTCGATGAAAATACTAGACTATTGAACTGCAAAGTATGAAAAACTATATATCTTCAAGCTTTAACGGTAGTTCTCCACTAATAAGCCTTTAATTAAATAACCAGCAAGTTTAACCATTAATTTACTTAATACCTCAAAACGATTGATAAGTATCAAATTATCCAACTGGTGATCTACAAGACTATGCAAGACTATGCAAGACTAAAATTATTGAATGGAGTCCCAATCTTCATGTAGCCACAGGCGAAAACATGTTGGTTGCAGACTCGAAACCCTTAACGAAACCTCACTCATCGCCAGAACAACCTGATAAAAGATATCAACAAGGTGGGTCAGAACCATAAAATGGAACTGGCAAGTGACACTTTGTGGACTCATAGAGGAAAACTCTAATAACGTATATGCATATTTGGCTTGTGGAGTTTGAAGGCTATTTGCATAAAGCCAATTTTTCCCGAACTCATTGTAAAACATCTTTTCATCTATACGAGACTTTCATGGCATGAAAACCACCGTCTCATATACCCTTGTTCACCCATCAAATTTTAACTTAGAGAAATTGGAATGTTGGGATCCTCCGTTGACGTCCTTGATCAACTGCTCAAAGTTGTTCGTAACCGGGGACACGGCTAAGTACTTAGTTTGCCACTCTGCAGAGGTTGTGCACTTTCACCATTAGACTTAACCAACCCAAACTATCCCTCACACTCCATTGGTGTTCCGGGGAAAAGAAGAAGGTTAAGACGAGATCTTTCAGAAGCGTTTTCCCACCCCATACCGGCCTGACGCGCTCCACCTACAAACCTCTACCACCACCTGTCAAGCCGGGATGAGTCCACGCAACTTAGTTGATCAAGACAGAGCCCATATGACTAATGGCTGCACTGGAAGCAATCTTCACTTGGAGTAACTTCAAATCCCTTTGATCCTGGGTGGCTTTCCGCAAGTGTGATTCATCCTCCTAAGTCAGGGGACCACGTATGATCCTTCCTCCCAAAATAGGGAATCACCCTCTTCTACAATTCATCCTCCCGTATATGGGGAATTGCTTTATTCCAACCACCCACCCAGGTAGTTTATTAACTTAGTAGAATTTTCATTAGCTTTTGATACAAAACACATAGCATAGCATTTACCTATTCTACTAAGTTATCATATAGGTACTAGACACTTAGGAATATTCTAGGGTAATACTAAACAGGTCTAGCATAGCAATACTAATAAGCCTATCATGCAAATTTTCTAAGTAAAAGCTACAACAATGCATATATCAAAATAATAGGACGAAAAGTATGCAAGTGTGCCACTTGCCTTGGCAATAGGAGTGGCAGGAGTAGCAACCACCAAAGTCTTCGTGACTCTCCGAATAAACTAACAAAATAAACAAGCCACATATAAACAAACAAACAAAACAATAATAACAATACAATAAAAATGCAATGCATGAAATGCATTTAAAAACACAAGTAAAATACTAACTATTGTTTTCTGATTTTTAGAAACATGCATGAAGTCAAAATGCATTTAAAACAAGTTTTATTATAAAAGCAACATAAAACAATTCCCAAAAAGGGAATAAACACAAATTAAATACTACTGTTACATAAAATAATTACATAAAATATGGGAGTGGTCTCTTTGGATAGAGGGTTTCATAACTAAACTAAACCCAATTGGATTCACTCAAAAATCTATTTTTAAACTAAAGTTATGCCAAAATTACTCAAACTACACATTTTCAATTTGAATAATTTAAACTAAGGAAAACAGAAAACAAACATGGCCAATATAAACTACAGATCCAAAGGTTTCTAAAAAGGTAAAATTTGTAAAATTTGGCCTAACAGATAAAAAGATATGATGGTTTGAAGTTCTAGGGGCTTTTCTGCAAAACAGACAGAAACCTCTAAATTCGGGAAAAATCCAGAAATTCCTCCTCCACGTGGTATCCTCCGATTGGCTGGCTTTGCTGACTGGAAGCTGACTGGCGGCTGACGGGGCGCTGACTGGACGCTGACTTGGCGGTTGACTGGATCTGATCTGGGTCGTCGGATCTGAATCTAACGGTTGTGATCTACTCATACCGATTCGTTTTAAAGAAATCTAATTGTGGCCCTAGGATTTAGATCTAACGGTGCAGGGGAAAGTGGTGCTCACCACGGTGGCTAGGTCACCGGAGAAGGAGGAGCCGGCGGCGAGCGGCTCGGGCGTTGTCGTTCTGCTCGTTCCGGTGGTGCTCGTGCTTGGTGAAGGCAATGACAGAGCGCTGCACGTCACGGCGAGGTCGATGGAGATCTCGGAGTCGACGTACGCTTCCTGGGACGGCACGGACGCACGGACGGAGTTGGTGCTGGCGCCGGCGGGCCTCGGGCTCGGATGAAAACGTCGCTCCTGGTGGTTCCCAGGTCTTGGCGAGGCCACGACAAGGTGACGCGTGACGTTGCGGAGCAGTTGGCGAGCAGGCGTCGTCGGGTTAGTCCTGGAGCGGCGAGCAGACTTGGCCGGAGACGTGCTGCGCGCCGGCGAGATTCGGTCGCCCTCGAATTCGTCGATTGAGCTGCGTACAAAATCAACGGAGGCGTCAGGAATATGCGCAAGGGCAAGGTAAAGAATTCAGGCCGGGATTTGGCGTCGGGGGATCACCATATCGGCCGGAAATGCGGAAACATGGCGGCGGACAGCTCGAGCTCCGGCGATAAAATCCGGCAGCCTCGGGGCGCTTTGGAGAGGGTTTTTTGGGGGAAAAGATAGAGGAGGCCGAGGGCTACTTATAGGAAGAAACGGTGCGTGATTTAGGGCATTAAAACTCCGGGAATCAATTCGTGAAGAAACAGGAATGGTTGACTGTGTTCCTACGTGATTCACGTCCGTGGGATGAAGAAGACGATGACGTCACGGATGACGTCATCATTTTTATTTTTATTTTTCCTTTTCGGTTTTTCTGTTTTTAATTTATAAATTTTGAATTAAGCGTCCAAATCAAGTCAAATAAATTTGTAAATAAAAATAAATTCAAAATAATCCTTTTGAACACTTTGCAACCTTTTCCAAAATATTTTATTTTGCAATAAAATCAAATATTTCATAAATGCAAATTTGACACCTTTATGTCATTTTATAAATTAGGGTTTTATAATTTTATTTTGAACTCAAATAAAATCTAGAAAAATATTATGAGTAATATCATTCAATATAAACCACGATACACTCATTTTTATTATTTTTACAAAATTTTAAATTACCAAAATACACTTGGGCATTTAAATGGTAATTTGAGTTATTTTCCAAATTCAAAATAAAATCAAATCCTTTCCAAATAATTTGAGAAAATACTTTTTGGAAGGCTTATTCAAAATAGAACACTTAGGTACCATTTTGGCGAACACAACAAATTATCAAAAACAAAATATTTTCAAAAGCTTACTAGGGTCCCTTCTCAAATAGGGATTAAAGTAGAGAGTAAAATTCCAAGTTTTGAAAATCCGAATGCAAACAAGACAAAAGGATGGATGAATGCATGCATGATTTTAACCTTTCAAAACCAAATATAATAATTTTGAATTTTTTTTTTGAAATTAAAAAAACTTGGGATGTTACAACAATGAAGTTGCTACAGAAGCAACAACTATATGACTCAAGAAAGTAAAAATAAAAATTGGGTTTCCTCCCAACAAGCGCTTTTCTTTAAAGCCTTTTAGCTAGGCCCAGTAGTTTCAATGATGCCATTATAAGAATAAGTGTTGAAATGCAAGGGAGAGCATTAAGCAAGTATTAAACACTTTTAAGTCTAACCCACTTCCTATGCTTAGATATCTTGTAAGAAAATAAATCAATTAAGCACAAAGTATTGAGCATAGGAAGATAAAATAAGAACAATTACAAAACTTTCAACATATTGAGAGGTGTTTTAGTAACATGAGAACTCCAACAACCTTACTTTGCTCTCTCATAATAATTTTCAGTAGCATCATGAACAAAATCAACAATATGATTACCACCTACAACAGGCTTTTCATGATCTACAAGCACATAATTTTGGTCCATCACAAAAATAGTGGGATCAAACCCACTTTCAATAGCATCATAATTTTTATCATCAAGTAATATAGGAACATCATCAAAAGATTTATCATATAAATTTTCTAAGCAAAACTCCTAATTATCATGCATTGATACGTCCCAGACGTATCTATAATTTTTTATGTTCCATGCTTGTTTTATATCAAATGCCACATGTGTTTACTATGTTTTTATATCATTTTGGCATATTTTATTGGACTAACCTATTGACAAGATGCCCAGTGCCATTTTCTGTTTATTATGTCTGTGCATTGCAGAAAAGGTCCAAAATCCAAAGTGCTCAGAAAAATCCGAAAACATTACAGAAAACCCCGGGAGCCAGAAGGACAAGTCCGGGAGGGGAACACAACCCCCAGGAGTTGCATCATCAACATTTTCAAGCAAACTAATAATTTCATAAGCACCCTTGAAAGCAATAAATTCTTCAATTTGTTCCACATCATAAAAATCATAGTTTCCCTTAGCATAAGATGCTAAGGTTTCATTATCATTAAACGCACATTGAAAAGGAAGGTGTTTAAAATCAAAGCAAGAAGACTTATCACAACAATAAGATATATCATATTTCAAGCACAAATCTCTAGCATAATTGTGCAGAGTATTAATTATTTTCCATAAGTGTATCCCTTTTTGAGACAAGCGGTATTCCTTATAAAATTCTCGTTGTTCCTCCGTGAACCCGCTTTGCCAATAAGATCTAGTTTCAAAGAAGTTAACCATTGATAGCAATCACAATAAAGAGAGTAGAGAGAAAGCGTATACTTCCCAAGTGAACCAATAAGTAGAGCTATGGCTCCCCGGCAACGGCACCAGAAAACTCTTGATATCCCACAAGTATATGGGATCACAGTAGTCTTCGCGGGTAGTATAACCCAATTTATTGATTCGACTCAAGGGGAGCCAAAGAATACTTAGAGGTCTTCGTAGCTGAGTTGTCAATTCAGCCACACCTGGAGACGCACAAGTAACACAAGAGGGGTGAAAGTAACAGTGATTTGGAAGCAGTAGTAACAGTATCACGAAAGCAATGGTGGTGGAAAATGGACCGGGGTTCATAATTTCACTAGAGGTACTCTCCTAAGCAAATAATCATGCACTGGGTGAACAAATTACAGTAGGGCAATTGACAGAATTGCACTAATTAGTTATGACAAAGAAATCTAGTTAATGAATCATACGTAGGCATGTGTTCCGTATATAGTTGTATCTACTCGCAATGACAATTCACACAACATCTTTTGTCCTACCATCTGGTTACAGTCGAGCCTATTAAGGAACTTATGGTAATTAAGGTGCTCCTTTTAATAGAGCACCGGAGCAAAGCATTAAAATTCATTGAACACATGTAATCCTCAAGTTACAAGTCATCCCCATTGATATCCCAAGCTGTCACCTTTGGGGTCGCCGGTTCAAACAAGTAACAGGTGCATACAACTTGTAGGTACGATCTAAGCAACAATTATATGCATGCAAACATAACAAGCCCAAATCTAAGATCATGCCACTCGTGTACTAGTGACAAGCATTAAGCATAACAAGGGTGCAGCAACAACAATTCATAAACATAGTTGACTCATCATAATATAATAATTCATCGGATCCCAACAAACACAACGCCGATTACATAAAGGTGATCTTGATCATGTAGGGCAGCTCACAAGATCTAAACATGGTAGCACAAGGGGGAGAGAGTACCAACTAGCTACTGCTACAAACCCGTAGTCCATGGGGGAACTACTCACAACTGATCCAGGAGGCAGCGGTGGCGATGAAGATGGCTCCGTGGGCCACTCCCCGTCCCGGCAGGGTATCGGAACAGGAACAATCTTGCCCCCGAAACTTGTCGGCGATGGTGGCGGAGCTTTGTATCGTATCTGGGAAAATCCTTCGGGGGTTAGGGTTTTTTCGTCGGGGATGATTTTATAGGCGTAGGAGGCGGCCGAGAGGTGACCCACAGGGCAAGGGCGGGTCCCACCCACGGGTCGACGGGGGGTCGCGGCTAGGGGCAGCCCCTGGCCTGTGTGGGTCCCCCAGAGCTGTCCTTCGGGCTCCGGTCTTCATTTGTTCGATAAAAAATCCCCGTAAATTTTTGTCCAATTCCGAGAATATTTACAGAAATAACTTTCTGCAACAAAAACATGACGAAAACAGGGAACTAGCACTGGGCATCTTGTCATTAGGTTAGTTCAATAAAATGCCTCAAAATAATATAATATGATAGTAAAAGCATATGTCATCGATATAAAACCAGCATGGAACAATAAAAAATTATAGATACGTTTGACACGTATCACCCCCTCAGGTCGCCCTCCGGTCTTTTTCTTCTTCGTGGCAAATAAAAAATCTCCGTAAATTTTCGTGTAATTCCGAGAATATTTTCTGAAGTGGATTTTCTGATATAGAAAACAGCAAAAACAGGGAACGGGCACTAGACACCTTGTCAATAGGGTAGTCCAATAAAATGCCTAAAAATGATATAATAAGATAGTAAAAACATGTGACAATGGTAATAAACAAGAATGGATCAATAAAAAAATATAGATACGTTTGACACGTATCAGCATCCCCAAGCTTAACTCCTACTCGTCCTTGAGTAGGTAAGTGGTAAAAAATAATAATTTTTTATGAGACATGCAACCAACATAATCTTGATCAAGATAGTAATGTACACTACATGATGTGAAATAAAGTGATCCAAAACAATTGTCTATAGTTGACATTAAGCAAATAATGATTAACACATACTAGCTAACAATGCTAGAAACTTTTCATGAATGAGTGTGTCGGAGACATGGAACCATACATAAGGTTTAGAAAGAAGAATTGAAAATTATGTCTCGAAGGTAAAGTACTAATCATTCTACAAAGCATCAAGTAGATATTCATGAAATAGTCAAGATCCAGTCAAGTGATCTAATTCACTTCCTTCCCACAGCAACTGTTTCGAAGTCTACTCAACTAGTACAAGTAAGAAGTGGTTTTTGGCACCAAAAGTTTATGGCAAAGAGAATAGTGATGGGGATTTGGAAGGCCAAAAAGAAAGGCTCAAACATTGGAGAGAGTAACCACGCAAGACAAGAGGAAGTCTCGTAGTTGACACTATATGAGGAGTAGTGATTGCCATGCAACGGAAGCACATAGAGATATAAGTGTATGAAAGCTCTCCAATGGAACTAGTGGGGGTGCATTCAACTTGCTTGCTCATGAAGACCTAGAGCTCACTTGAGGAGGCTCATCCTTGGAATATACAAGCCAAGTTCTATAACGAAAAGAACCCCACATAGTTATGCAACTAAAAATATGAAACTCTCTAAAACTAAAGTGTAGGTCCTAACAAAGGCACAAGTGTGGTATAAAAGGATAGTAGTGCTGATCCCTCTCTCTTTTCTATTTTTTTTCCTTTTTGGTGGCCTCCATGGCTCTTTTAAATGTTCTCTCATTTGACCTATTTTGGGCTCTTTTATTTCTTTTTTTCTTTTCATCCTCACAGGTAGGAGCAACACTCTATATTACAAATGAATCATCACACTTTTTGGTATTCATAACTCATAAAGACTAATACATGATATATAAAAGAAAGCATGCATGCTCGAGCGTAGTGTGGAAAAAATGGAACATGTGGCAAGCCACGCATCACACTAACTCCATGATCAAGCAAAACTATATGACAATAAAGAATGACATTAATTCATGTAATGTAATGATGGATGTTGCATGGCAATGTATCTCGGAATGGCTATGGAAATGTCGTGGTAGGTAGGTATGGTGGCTGTTTTGAGGAAGATAATTGGCTTATGTGTAGGAGTGATATGTCCATTTTGCATCACTATTTTATATCATAATTTGCTGTTATTTATGGATTTATTTCATATTAGACTGCAATACTTATGTTATTTTATCTTATTTTGCATGATTGATGATCGTTGGTGATTTGATTGCCGAAGCCCGGAATCGACTGGAAAAAGCACCGTCAAAATACTGAACTTCTGCAACTCCAGAAATTCCGCAAAAAATCAGAGATTAATATTTCGCCAGAAGATGAGGGGATCCAGAAGGGCGACCAGAGGGGGGCCACAGGGTGCCCAGACGTTGGCCGTGCCTGGGGCCCACCTGACAGCCCTATGCCGCCTCCGGCTGCCCCCTTTCGCGTATATGATCTATTTGACCTAAAAAATCACGGGGGACGCTTCGAAGAAATATTCCGCCACCGCCTCGGGGGCAGAAACTACAGAGAGAGAAAAAGCTCTCCGGCAGGGAGAAATCTACCGGGGAAATTCCTTCCTAGAGAGGGGAGATCGTCGCCATTGTCATCGTCATCGTCACAGGCTTCATCGGGATCATCATCAATATCATCCTCACCAATAGCACCATCATACCCACAGCTCCACTCCATTCCGCTATTGCATCTAGGGTTATACTTGTTGTAGTTCATTGGGATCACTTTTCCGGTGTTGATTACCTTGTGTCGTTGATGCTATTGAGTTTTATCGGTGAAATACTTTTATTTCTAGATTGTTAATCATTCATTCATCACCACTGATTATGATCCGTATGATGTCTTGTGAGTAGTTCGTTTAGTTCTTGAGGACATGGGGAAGTCTCGTTGCAAGTAGTGGAATTATGCTGAGTAATATTTAATGGTTTGATATTTAAGTTGTGGTGCTATTCTTCTAGTGGTGTTGTGTGAACGTCGACTACATGACACTTCACCTTTATGGGCCTAGGAGAATGCATTATGTGTTTATTTTTCTTGTGAGGTGGTTGCGGGAATGACAGAAACCTAAACCCCCGCCGGTAAACTAGTGCATGAGGGAGCGTAGGATCTCAGAGTTTAAGGCTGTGGTTAGTTAATTCTTAAATACTTCCTTGCATTTGCGGATGCTTGTAGGGAAGTGTAATCACAAGTGTGTTGTAGTCCAAGTAAGGGCGGTTCATTAGCATAGGTTCACCCACACAACACTTAGCAAAACATTAAACATTAAGTAACAGTATGAAGCGAAAGTGACTTGACATAACTCCCATGTGTCCTCAGGAGCATTTAGCCATCATAAGTAGAATCACTGGCTTGTCCTTTGTTCTAAAAAGGATTGGGCCACTTGCTGCAATAATTATTGCTCTCTTTTATTTGCTCGCACTTTATTTAATTGTTACTATAAAAACCCATGAAAATCCTTCTGTTAGTGTTTGCAGTGAAACCTTGCACGAATCTACAAGCCAACACCTTCTGTTCCTCGTTGGGTTCGACACTCTTATTTATTGAAAGTACTGCGATAGATCCCGTATACTTGTGGGTCACCAAGAAGAACTAGAGGAAGTCCTCCCACAAAGTTGGATGTACTGGCGAAGTATGCACCAAATCTCGATGTGAGAGAGGGCATTGCACAACACCGAAGAGGCTAGCAAAATATGGAGGTGGAAGTGCCAAAAACCAAAACTCAACAATGCATTCGTATATTGCAAACAACTATCAGTTTTAATGTTCCATGAGTGATTAAAACACCCTAAGAGGGATCGTGGCGGCGTTGGCTTCCCCGACCTTAGCAGTAACTACACAATAGGAACTACTTTTCAACTAAGTAAAGTTCATGATACTAAAGCATTATGACTTAGGTTGTTTTTAATTCAGAAAAGTACGGCTCCACACTCTACTAACACGTTTCCACTAATCAGCTCTAACAATGCTAACCAACACATTT
Organism: Puccinellia tenuiflora; assembly: GCA_012064385.1. Taxonomy (NCBI): domain Eukaryota; kingdom Viridiplantae; phylum Streptophyta; class Magnoliopsida; order Poales; family Poaceae; genus Puccinellia; species Puccinellia tenuiflora. Next base: position 655,418 of record QRDG01001625.1, read on the forward strand.
TAACCATTAGTTTAATTAATACCTCAAAACAATTGATAAGCATAAAATTATCCACATAGTGATCTGCAATACTATGCAGTTATTTTTTTTTCATTATAGCACTACCACATGCACGACATTTTATTGTTCTAAAACATCAACCAAGCAACCAAAACAACTCTCTAACAAATATAAGTGAAGCACAAGAGAGTTTATCATCAACAACTAGCAGCTCTAAACAAGATAAAATCTAAAAGCGAGAGCTTACTATCAAACAAACAGCTAAGAATACTCTAGAAGATATAAGCGAAGCACAAGAGTATTCTAATGAAAAAGCGGAGCGCGTCTCTCTCCCACACAAGAAGTCTAGGATCCAACAATGCATATGACCATAAAATAAACAAAAACAAACTGACGCTCCAAGAATAGCACATAACATGTGAAGCAATAAAAACATAGTTCCAACGGAGATGACCTGATGGGTTGTCGATGAAGAAGAGGGGATGACTTGGGCATCCCCAAGCTTAGACGCTTGAGTCCTCTTTAATGTACAGGGGTGCCATGGGGGCATCCCAAGCTTGTGATTTTGTCCATACTTCAGCTTCTTTCATCATCCTCCCTCGTGGAACTTAAAAACTCACTTCACACGTAACTTCTCATAAACTGATCCAAGGGTTAGTACTCATAAAATAAAATCCACTTGGGTTCTACCAAGACAGATTACACAAACTTGATTTGACATTAGCTACTGTTTAATAAGCCTCATCATGGCACTCCTTCCAAAAATACCGCGAATAACGCTCGTAAAGAGGCGAATACAAATAAAGGCAGAATCTGTCAAAACAGAACAGTCTGTAAAGATCAAATTTTAAGAGGCACTTACGCAGCTAAAATCAGAAAACTTAAAGGTAATGAAAGATAGATACAATTATCAGGCTTGCTTTAAAAAATGTCCAGAAAAATATCATGTTCTGGGATTTTTCAAGATTTTCTGTAACAGGCGCACAAAATCTGTTTCTGGACATCAAATCAACACCTTGCACTTTCAGTGCATTAGAGGCTAATTCTTGGCACAAAAAACAAAAAACAAAAAGATACAATGAAGTTGCTACAGAAGAAACAACTCCGTGACAAAGAAAAACTGAAGGAACAAAGATAATGGGTTGCCTCCCAACACTAGCACAGAAAAGCTTACCCGTGGCGCCCCAAAATTGCTTACCCGTGGCGCAGGGGCCTACGCCACTGATTGCCACGCCACGGGTAATTTGTAGCCGTGGCGCAGGTAGCACGGTGCGCCACAGGTATATTACGTTAGCCGTGGCGCACAGGACCTGGTGCGCCACGCGTAGTTAGCCGTGGCGCAGGCCCGTATGTGCGCCATGGCTAAGGAGGCATATCCGTGGCGCACGACCCCACAGTGCGCCACGGCTAACGTGCGCCATGGCTAGGCTTTGTGGTGCGCCACGGCTAGATTTTTCTGTATTTTTTATATACTGCGTATTTATACAGATGCTAATACAGGTATTTATACAGACATATTCTATAGTACAATTTGCAGAACAATATACATAATACATAGATCACATGCATTATAACTGAAAATAGATATAAGTAGACAAAATTATATACATCACATGCATGCATCTCCATCGAAATCAAGTAGCAAGTTCGATCATCACATTACAAACTAAAGGAAGTTTAATTACAACACGAATTTCATCGACTGTTTGAACATAAACTACACAGGTAGATAAGCTAGGCGTCGACGGTCTTCGGGTCCGGGAAGGGGCGGACGCCTTCTTTCATTGTGAAGGGCCGGATGTCGCCTTGTGCCTTTATACGCCGTTCCACCTCCGCATTATCGAGTGGAGCGCCGTCGTAGTAGAACATGCCTCCAACGGCGCAGACATCGTGTAGTATGATCCACGCGAACGTCTCCTGGATGTGATAGAATTCTTGTCGAAGATCACGATCCTGGATAGTTGCCAAGTTTTCGGCCCAGCGTTGGAGTTGATCTAGCAACTTAAGTTTCTCTTCATCCCGTACGAAGGAACGAATCTGATGGATGGCGTACTAGGCATCCCTCTCGCTGTTCTTTGGTTGCGTGACACACGCGAAGTTGATAATGTGGTGGAATGATAGCACACCTCCTCTTCCAGGTCTCTTCCTTTTGAAGACGCCTCCCCTCATACTGAAGCCAACTAGAGCATTATCCAGAGCCTTCTTGAGGTTGGTGTAGTCTTTCGTCTTGTCCTCCCTACCCGAGTCCAAATATGTGACTACAGAAAATTTCGGGCAAAGAACGAGCAGGACGCAGTACTTGTCTCTGGGCAAAACAATTTAGACAGAGTGTTAGAAAAATAATGATAGAAATCTAATGAAGCATCTTCATTATGGCGTAGAGAATAACTACTTACTGGGGATAGTAAGGCAAGAGAATGTAATCCTTCCACTTATTCTCCACCATGATTTCTTCGAGGTGTCTCGACATATATTGCCAGCCATCATGGCTTTGGAAGTTGGTCTCGATCATGTAGTAGGGGTCCGCTATCGCGCCGCCCCCGATCTTCTCTTTTAGGACCTGGTGGGCCGTACTGAGACAGAATAAGCGGACTAAATGAGGATGGAACCACTTCAAGTTAAACATCTTGAAGATGTCATCAAATCGCACGAATAGCAAATCCGCCGGCTCTTGTTTGAAAAAGCCATCAACTGCCTCTGGCACCTTGGCAGTGAAGAGCGGGTGTGGGTGTGTTGGATCTTTCATTTTAAGAAGATCCAGCTCTCGTGTCAGAACATGCTCATGCAGCATCTGCATATCCCCACTCATGAGTTGGAGCACATCAGGCGGTACCATCGGTCGACCCACAATATGCATTTCCCGCGCAACATCTTTGCTCGGTCCTAGTCCGTCCTTAAACCGGATCGGCCGTGGAGCCGCCGGCTGGCTGCTAGAGGCATTGGCACCCTGCTGCGGCTTTGGAGGCAGCGACGGCTGGCTGGCGGATGCATAGTCGCTCTTCCTAGTTCTTTTCCGCCCCTTCTTAGACTTCGGAGGGATGCCTCCTCCGGTCGCTAGCGCTTCACGACAGGTCCCAAGTAGTGTGTTGGGGCTCAGGATAGCTTGCGTTGCTTCTTTCTGCGTGAAGTCGTCGGCTGGAGGCGTCTCTTGAGAATCGAACAGACGCTTCGTGCACGCGGCTTTATCTGCTTGACCAGCGGGCTCGTGCGTGTGCGGAGCAGTCGGCGGTTCATCAAGAGGAGCCATTAATCCTCCGTCGTCACAGCGGTCATCATCGATGTAGCAGTCATCGAAGATGTCGTCTTTCTATGCTGCGGGCTCTTTAAGTTGTGGTGGTGCTAGTGCGATGGCCTTGATAGGGTTTTGCCCCAACCCGACTTGCGGTGTTGCCTGTGGAGTGTCCGGGCTTAGACGGATCTGGGTTTTTGGCCATACCATGGCCCAGGGGATGCATTCACGGAGGAGCAGATGGTCCTCGGCTCCCACGGGTTGATAAGGAGGATCCACCTCATTGCAGCCCGAGAACACCCTAATCAGTGAAACCTTAAAGCAGCCATCAGGTATCGGCGTGTTGTGGTGCATGCGATTTTTGGGCGCAATGATGGTAGCCCTAGCAACATCCTTGAACTCTCCATTCACATGGTGTAGGAGAGTGCATCTAGGGTCGCCCTGCGAAGAACATGCATGTAGGGCGTTAGAGATGCAAGGCAAAGGCAAAATGGATGAAGTAATATGCGTTGAGCCTACGACACTTAGATACCGTGAGTGCGTCGAGCTCGGCCATTGTCAAGACACCGCTGACATCTTGCGACACGGAGTTGGGGTGTGTGCCGCTTGGGGGGTTGCCGGCCGGCGAATTCTCCGGAAGAGGCGACGGCGTAGTGTGGACCGGCAGATTATCCCGAACAGGTGGAGGTGATGGCGCGGTGTTGGCGGACGAAGCCGCCGACGCGGTGTTTGCTGTGTTGCCTCCAAAGTTGGGCACTAGACACGGCCCTTGTCGACCTTCGTCGATCCAATCCGTTACCGATGTCACGACGGAAGGAAGGAAACCGACGAGCGCCTTGGCCACTAGTTCGTTGACTATATCCTCCTGCTTGCGCTTCTTCCTCTCCTTCCGCGTCTCCTTGTCCTCGGCATAATAGTCACACCATAGGACCTTGCCATGGCCGACAACACGGCCACTTGATGGTGTCTTGTCCAGATCCCACCCCTTGAACTTGTTCAACGCCGCGTTGAATGGAGTGTCCCACACGGGCTTCGTCGATCCCTGGGAGGAGCTCTTATCCGCGGCTCTAGAACTTTCTACATCCTCCAGAGCCTTTTGGATCTTCACGACAGCAGGATCCGTCTTAAGTTCCTTGGTAACCGGGTCCTCCGTGAACCGAGCCCTGACAAAATTTCTAGTCTGCTTGTCTTTAAATTTGTCGAAGGGGTTAGAGATGCCCTTAGCTGCCCACTCAGCATCCTGCTTCTCCCATTTGGGCTCAGCCGCGAAGTAACCACCTGAAAGTGCATGGTTGCCCCCATGTGTTGTTTTGGTAATTAATGACAATCTCTATGGACTAATGTGTGCTTTGAGTTATATTTGTAGTGTTGGTCCATAAGGAATGCTTGAACTCCATATGTTGGAGTCAAGGCTAAAATAAGAAGATTATATGTTGATCAAGGCTATGTGCAAATTGATCAACATAGAAGATAAGGGCATGTGAAGATATGCGAAAGAGTGTCTCTCCCATATTGGTGTATGGGGGAGCAATATGCGAGGCTTCACCGAGCGGAGCGTAATCAAGAAAGGTGATCCACTTGAGAGGAGATCAAGATCGTCATCATCTAGCTCAAGTGGAATGCGCAAGGCAAAGAAAGGTGATCCACTTGAGAGGAGATCAAGATCGTCATCATCTAGCTCAAGTGGAATGCGCAAGGCAAAGGTATGATCTTGATAGGGTTTCTATTTTACCGGTCTCGCGGTATAGTTGGGAGACCGGGTTTTAGGATAGATAACTGTACTATCAAGAGGGGCTCTCAAGTGAGATTTAGCGTATCGGTCGTAGAGAGCTCAAACCTTTGCATCCTTGGCATTATCTTTATTGGTTCTTATTTGGCTCTTATCGTGGTGTGGTTTTGGTGCTTGTCGTGCTTGTCATGACAAGGCCAATTTCACCGAAAACAAGATTGGGTTGCATCTTCTATTGTGTTTTCGGTTGTGGAGATTTTGACGGTTCACCCGTGAGGAAAGGTTCACACCTTCCTACCCATAACAAAATCTCCATTGCCTCTTCTTATTTGGCTTTCATCCATATGAGTATTTAGAGCTTGTGTTCATCTCCATACCAAGCTCTAGTTCATCAAAAACGGATTTCATATGCATATCTTGTTGCGTTTTTTATGTTGGAGGTTTTACCGGCTTGTCTTTTCTAGAGAGGTCAAACTCTTTCCTTGTGACCTCCTCCTCACATGATGGACTATGATGTTTCTCCGCGTGATCTTGTAGAGCTCTTAATTGCGATTCCAACGAGCCCAAGATCATCGAAATCGGAGTCCGGATGAAAAAATTATTGCTGTTTTCGTTTTGTTGTTTCTGTCAGTTTTCAGAAAACCGGATATTCCGGTCCTTCCTGAAATCTCCGGTTGGAAATATCCGGTGACCTCCAGAAGGTTTCAGCAGTTGCGCATACTGGGGCGGAAATTCCGGTCCAAACCTGAACCGGAATATCCGGTCTCTGTTTTTCCTGCAACGGCTCTTTTTCGTGGGGTCCTATAAAAGCCCCCCTTCTTCCCCAAGTGAACATAGCTCCTTAGCACGAAAAAGCCCCCCATTGTTGACCTTCTTGAGCTTAGATTTCTCTCTATTCCTCCATGATTCTTGCCTCCAATTAGAGGGAAAAGAGAAAGGAGATCTAGATCTACACTTCCACCAAACCATCTCTCCTCTAAGTGAGGGGAACCCTTTGGATCTAGATCTTGGAGTTCCATTTGTTGAGTTCTTCTTTGTTCTTCCTCTCTTCTCCCCCCACAAGCATTAGTTGCTTTTGGTGGGATTTGAGAGTGAAGGATTTGACCACTTAGTGTATTCTTGCCATTGCATTGGTTGCATCGGTTTGAGTTCTCCACGGTGATTCGTGGAAAGTGAAGTTGAGAAGCTTGTTTCTCTTGGGTGCTTGGGTGCCCTAGAGCTTGTTCCTCTAGGGCTCGTTGGTACCCTAGACGGTTGTTGTTTTCTCGGAGTCTTGGTGGCTCACGGGATTTGTTGGGAGCCTCCAATTGTGGAGTGTGGCTCAACCTTGTTCGTCTCGGAGCTTTGGTAGCTACGAAGACATTGTCGGGAGCCACCAATTGAGTTGTGGTGTGTGCCTCGGCCTTGGGCATCGAGTCTTGGTGGCTCGGTGCATTTGGTGAAGACCCTCCAACTTGTGGAGTGAGCTTCATCCTTGTAAAGGTTCTAGTTGTCAACCTCAATGGCAACATAGTGACAAGTGCCTCGCCACATTGGTGGTAAGACACAACGGAGATACGGTGTGCCATATCAAGGCTACCCGGTGTTTCACATTGGTGAACACCGCGCCGCTCCAACGGAGACTAGCTTCCATTGGGAAGTGAACTTCGGGATAAATCATCGTCTCCAAGTGCCTCGGTATTTCTATACCCGAGCTTCTTACTTATGCTATTTACTTTGTGATAGACATCGAGCTTAAAGTCATATATCTTGCTATCACCTAGTTGATTATATTGCTTAGCATAAGTTGTTGGTGCACATAGGTGAACCTAGCTAGTTTAGGTTTTGGCTTGATAAATTAAACGTTAGTTTTATTCCGCATTTATTCAAGCCTTAACCGTAATAATTTTAAATCGCCTATTCACCCCCCCTCTAGGCGACATCCGTGTCCTTTCAATTGGTATCAGAGCAGGTTCTCTCTTTATAGGGCTTCACGGCCTAGAGAGTAAAGATGTCGTCTAGTGGTTTAGTGCACAATGCATCTTTAATATTCGATGGCACTAATTATAATGATTGGAGAAATCGCATGCTAAATTATTTTAGTGACATTGATCCATCTATAGAGCAAATCTTAGATATGGGTTTTCCTCCTCCAAAGGATCCGAAAAGATTATCTTTGGAGGATGAGGAAAACTCTTATCTAGATGCTCAAGCTTCTAAACTTGTTTTCATGTCTTTAAGAAATGCAGTTGCCTTGTCGATCTCTCCTTATCGGAGTGCTCACGAGCTATGGACCAAGCTTCAAGACAATTATGGTGTGTCCATCGATAGTGAGAATGATTATTCTCCCTCCATCTCCGGGCGTAATGAGTTCTCAACTTCTTCTACCTCACCTACATGTGGCAAGCCACAAAACAATGCAATGGTGAGTAGGGATAAATTTCGCAATGATGATAGTGAGCTTCCTATAGATGACATTTCATCTCTATCTTATTGCAATGATTTATCTTTGGACTTAAACACATCTAGAACTATAAATGTTTCACATGCTCGTGTTGATAGTCCTTGCATATCTTCTAAATCGTCAAGTAGTGATGATCATGACAATAATGATGATAATGAAGAAGATGATGCTTACTTTAATAAGAAAGGTCTAATGGTTCTTAATGCTCTTTCAAAGAATTAAAATTCTTGTGAGAACCTACATGAAATCATGTGCACCCTTGCTGAGCGAGGGCTTACTATTGAAAATTTGGAAGCTTGTGAAAATGAAAGTCTTAGCCGCGAACGTGATTATGCAAACACAATTGCGGATCTTGAGGAAGCTCTAGAAGAAGAACAAACCACCAAGAAATCTCTTGAGGAGACATTTACTCTAGAGTTATCTAAAGCAAATGAAACCCATGATAGAGCCCTCAAGGTGGCTAATGGTTTTAAAATAAAAAATGATGAGCTTGTTGTTGAAATTGTTAGACTCCTTGAGGCTAATGTGAAATTTGAAAAGGATGTCAAGTCCTTGGAAGATTCTCTTGCACATCTCACTAAGTCTCATGATCAACTCCAAGCTCAATTACTAAAAGAGATTCCTACTTGTTCTCCCATTGCTATTAATGTTGATGCTTGTGGTACTAACTCTATTTCTTGTGAAGCATCCATTTTAAAGGGAGAATGTTGAGCTAAGGGCTCAACTTAAATTGCTAACTAGCAATTATGAGATATTAGAAGAAAGCCATGAGAAGCTCTCGAGCTCTCATGAAGATCTTCTACTATCTCATGATAAGCTAAAGTTAGCTCATGAGGCTATCGCTACCAAGCTAATATCTAGTGAGCCTCATGTGGACAATGGCACAACTTCTACTAAAAATGCTAAAATTCCATGTGCTAGTCCTTGTAATTCTTCATCTCACACTAATGCTAAATCATATGTTGAATTACATTTTGTGCCTAGTTGCTCTAACAATGAAGCCTCAACTTCCACTAGTACTTGTGTAGCTACTAACCTTGTAGGGAAGACTAAAGAGCACAAGGCACAAGCCACTTCTTTGAAGAAAGATGTGGAGAAGCGTCATAAAGGGAAGGCCACATTTGACAACATGTTGAGTGTGCAAAAATCCCCCAATGATAAGAGTGGACTTGGATTCAACTCCAATCTCAAGAAAACAAGTCCAAGAGTAGCAATAAGAAGGGCCAAGAACAAGTCAATCACTCGGCCAAGATTGTTTGCTTCAAGTGCAAAATTGAAGGGCATCATGTTAGGGATTGCCCAATGAAGAAGAAGCCTCTTAGTGAGAAGCAACTAGGGAAGCGGCCTATTGTTCAATCTCATGCTCAACCTCGGGTTGAACAAAGGCCACCTCCTAAGAAGACTAAAATCATTGCTCCTCAAGTTGAGGAGCCTATTAAGAAGAAAGAAAAGAGTCGATATTGCTACTTATGCCGTGAGAAGGGCCACTTGGCTTCTTCATGCACAAACGGTACTCTATCCAACCCCATAATTATCGATGATGTTTATTCTCTTAGGAAGGATAGGGTTGGCAATGTGTTTGCCAAATATGTGGGAACTCAAAGTGGTGTCAAGAAAAGAACCATTTGGGTTGCCAAGCCTATTGTGACTAACATCTTAGGACCCAACTTGGTTGGGGACCAACAAGCTCAAACTTGATCAATAGGTTGTGATGGAGGACATTGGCGACTTGGCTATCATTTGAAGAATTAAGGGATCTTCATGGTTATATCTCATTTAGCCAAGTCAATTGGATTATCACATATCTATCTCATATCCAATGCTCCTTCTTGCGGTAACTTGTATTTAAATTATATATACATTGAAAGTTGCTTGCTCCCTTGCATGTGTTAGTTTTGTTCCTAGCATGTGTTTGTATATGTTGTGCTTATTACTTACCTTGAGCGATCAAGTTTGTGTATGTTAATGTGCGCTCCATATATGTGTAAACTTTGTGTTGAGTCCTTATTGGATCTTGTGTTGATTTCAATTGGCTCTTTTGAGAGATTAATGGACTATTCCATTTTGGGGGAGTGATATGCTTTGTGCACTTCACTAACCTAAAAATGTGTGTATATGAGTAACAACACCTAGTATTGATATATCAAGATTATCTAGTAACTATGTGGTGTGTCATGCTCATGAGAAATTCAAATTCTATAACATCCATTAATTATCTCTAGTTGATTTTATTTGCCTCTTGCTTAGATAAAAAGGATTATCACATTATGGCGGAGTAATAAGCTATGTGCATATTACAATCCCATAAAATGTGAACATTTGAGGTTTTTCCACTTAGATTTGATATTGTCAATTATCTTATTTCTATGTGGCATATTAGCTCGAACAAGTTCCAATTTGCTTTTTAGCTATCTTTTGGGTCTTGTTTGTGTGAGTTTGCTTGGTGTGGTTTTTCTCTAATATGCATCTCCATACATTAGTTGAGAAACCATTTGTTCCATATTATTCTAACCATGGCCTTGCCGGTTGGTTTGAATAGTTGGAACTACCAACAAACCTTATTCAAATATGGTGTTTTATTTCTTATCTCTTGCCATATGTTTTATCTTGTGAGGATATTCTTGGATACCTCTATCACCGGGAAAATAATTTCAAATGGTCATTGTCCTTGGACAATCCATATTTATGTTTGTGGTAGAATATTTTTGATCATCCTTACATTGGCATTGGTTTTTATTTGCCCCATCTCTTGCCAAAACATTCATTTTGACTCCCATTGCCTTCCTTGCATCTTGCTAGGATCCTAAACCTCAAATTGGTAGTGTTTAGTGTTGTAAATAAAATATGAAGAGTAATGATCCCTTGTGCGTGCATTTTGTATTCAAATGCAAATATCAAAATAATGTATGAATCTTGGGGGAGCATTCCTTTTATTTAGAACACTATCCTATCTATCAATATTTGATCCTTTCAATTGGCATTTGATTTCTATCATATGTGTTTATGGAAGACAAATCTTTTCTCTTGATGCTTTGTGCCATCATGAAAAGTGTAGAGGGTGTTTGGTTTATTTAGTGTAACCTTGCTCTCTCTTGGGAGTCTTGCTTTCTCATTTCTTGTTTTATGTTTATCCTATAGAACGAGAAAATCCTTTGCATGTCTCTTTCTTTCATCTTATATGCTCATTGGCCTTGCCTAGGTACCTTCAATTAGTATTAATTGGAATTTAATATCTCCTCCATAGATATTTGTTTCAATTGATATTTATTGTGAGAATTTTGATACCTTATTACTTTATTTTACTTTACTTGATTCCGGTCAAGTATTATCCTCTTCTTGGTATCGTGTCTCTTAGTTGGTATCCTATTTTTCAATTGGTGTCTTATCTCTCATGTGTTGTTTGATTTGACTCCTACTGATATCACACTTCATGTGTTGATGTGTTTTGGAATCAATCATATGTTGATTTGATTTTTCCTCAATCATGTGTTGATTTGGATTTTGATATAATTTGGACAACCTTTTTGTGTCACACTTTGGTGTGCTCTCTTCTTGGTTTACTTGGTGTTTTGTCCAAATTGTATTTCATTTGGTTCGTGTAAGTCCATGCATGCATATTTACTAGTATATTTACTTTATGGCATGCTAGTCTTTCTTGATCCAATATATAGGGGATACTCCACCAAATTCTAAATCGGCTAAGATGTGCATGAAATTCAATTTCATATCTATATGCACATATTTATGTGGAGTGTTTCCTATGTATTGTAGTGTATCTACTATGGAACCCAATGAGTTTGGGAACCATATTGTACTTGAATTATGTTTTAGGTACAATTGAGAAGCGTTGGATGCTTGCCTCATTCATAAGGAAAGTGGTCTCACCATGTGATTTTAGGAGTCAAGCTATGATGACTAACAAAAGATCATCTTCGTCATCACCAATGCATCTCGGTAACAAGTATCTATCTCATGCATATCTTTCTTGTATTCAACCTTGTGTAGGTTGCCTCTTGGCATGAAAACTTTAATGTACAATTGTTGTGGTTTTGGATTATTTCCTTCACTTGGTATATCCTTGTGATATTTGTGACGAAATTGCACAAACCTTCCTTCAATTGGTATTATTTCTTTGTGATACTTGTTGCCTATCTCAAAGCATTTCCACTATCTCTTGTTCCCTTAGTGATATGTGTGATGCATTTGATGTGTTTGAAGTTCATTTATATATAATGAGATAAATTTGAGCTATGTGCTATGCTTTTAAGCAATAATCTCTTTTTGTATATTCATGACTTCCTTTTGGTTACCATAGTCTCCTTTCTTCAACCATTTTATATGTGCAAGTTTCTTTGTCAATGAATATCATTATCTACTTAAAAACCTATAAATATGAGAGAGGTCACCTTTTATTTGGTATCCTACTTTCTTTCAAGTCACCTTGTCTTTTATCTATAATTCTTTGGTGGCTCCAAGTTTGTCTCGTGAGTGCTTGTCTTATTTCTATTCGCACCTTTGCGCACTCACATTCTATTGAAGATTCTTCTCTTCATGCTCATCACTGTGAGTATGTTGATTTTGTTGCCTAAATGTTCTCACTTGCTCTTTGTTTTTTTTTCGATTGGTTGATTTCCAATTGGTATCTTTGAGCTTGTGAACATTTTTTTTGAAAAATCTTCTTTGTAAGTTGTGTGTGTCAATACTTGACGTGTAACTTATCTCCAATTGGTTAAGACTATGTGTCTTACCAAATTAATCGTCTTGTCACACACATATACTCTTGGTTGGGCCTTTATTGATAATTTCTTTTAAATTGGTATCTCCTTATGGCTCAACCACATCTTTGGTGCAAGTACTTTGTTTTGCTTTAATGGTTACATCCTTGCACTTGGTGAGTGTTCTAGATGATTGTGGGGGAGTGAGGATTCCATATTTGTGCACTCCTCAATAGTGTATGAATATTGGGGAGCTTCTCTATTTTATTTAGAACTCTCGGTTTGGATCTTCTTGATTGCTTTTCTCCTTTGTGGAGATGTTTAGAATGATTTCATCCTTTTGCAATCTTTTGGATCCTCAATATTTTTATTTCCTCTATTATCCGTCAATGGATATGTGCATTTGATTTCACTCATATCTTAAGAAATGCATACCTTGTGGAGGAACTCATACTATATTGGCCTTCTAAATTTTTCTTCCCATTTTGGCAATCGATGCCAATGGGGGAGAAGTTTTAGAGGGTTTAAGGGAACTTGGGTTTTATGCTTGTGTTGCATTTGCCTTTAATACGCTTTGCATCCTTGCTTGTTTGTCTTGCAAAGTTGCTATATTCATTATATAAACCCTCTTAAAAGGGATTGTCATCAATTACCAAAGTGCATGGTTGCCCCCATGTGTTGTTTTGGTAATTAATGACAATCTCTATGGACTAATGTGTGCTTTGAGTTATATTTGTAGTGTTGGTCCATAAGGAATGCTTGAACTCCATATGTTGGAGTCAAGGCTAAAAGAAGAAGATTATATGTTGATCAAGGCTATGTGCAAATTGATCAACATAGAAGATAAGGGCATGTGAAGATATGCGAAAGAGTGTCTCTCCCATATTGGTGTATGGGGGAGCAATATGCGAGGCTTCACCGAGCGGAGCGTAATCAAGAAAGGTGATCCACTTGAGAGGAGATCAAGATCGTCATCATCTAGCTCAAGTGGAATGCGCAAGGCAAAGAAAGGTGATCCACTTGAGAGGAGATCAAGATCGTCATCATCTAGCTCAAGTGGAATGCGCAAGGCAAATAAAGGTGATCCACTTGAGAGAAGATCAAGATCGTCATCATCTAGCTCAAGTGGAATGCGCAAGGCAAAGGTATGATCTTGATAGGGTTTCTATTTTACCGGTCTCGCGGTATAGTTGAGAGACCGCGTTTTAGGATAGATAACTGTACTTTCAAGAGGGGCTCTCAAGTGAGATTTAGCGTATCGGTCGTAGAGAGCTCAAACCTTTGCATCCTTGGCATCATCTTTATTGGTTCTTATTTGGCTCTTATCGTGGTGTGGTTTTGGTGCTTGTCGTGCTTGTCATGACAAGGCCAATTTCACCGAAAACAAGATTGGGTTGCATCTTCTATTGCATTTTCGGTTGTGGAGATTTTGACGGTTCACCCGTGAGGAAAGGTTCACACCTTCCTACCCATAACAAAATCTCCATTGCCTCTTCTTATTTGGCTTTCATCCATATGAGTATTTAGAGCTTGTGTTCATCTCCATACCAAGCTCTAGTTCATCAAAACCGGATTTCATATGCATATCTTGTTGCGTTTTTTATGTTGGAGGTTTTACCGGCTTGTCTTTTCTAGAGAGGTCAAACTCTTTCCTTGTGACCTCCTCTTCACATGATGGACTATGATGTTTCTCCGCGTGATCTTGTAGAGCTCTTAATTGCGATTCCAACGAGCCCAAGATCATCGAAATCGGAGTCCGGATGAAAAAGTTATTGCAGTTTTTGTTTTGCTGTTTCTGTCAGTTTTCAGAAAACCGGATATTCCGGTCCTTCCTGAAATCTCCGGTTGGAAATATCAAGTGACCTCCAGAAGGTTTCAGCAGTTGCGCATACTGGGGCGGAAATTCCGGTCCAAACCTGAACCGGAATATCCGGTCTCTGTTTTTCCTGCAACGGCTCTTTTTCGTGGGGTCCTATAAAAGCCCCCCTTCTTCCCCAAGTGAACATAGCTCCTTAGCACGAAAAAGCCCCCCATTGTTGACCTTCTTGAGCTTAGATTTCTCTCTATTCCTCCATGATTCTTGCCTCCAATTAGAGGGAAAAGAGAGAGGAGATCTAGATCTACACTTCCACCAAACCATCTCTCCTCTAAGTGAGGGGAACCCTTTGGATCTAGATCTTGGAGTTCCATTTGTTGAGTTCTTCTTTGTTCTTCCTCTCTTCTCCCCCCACAGGCATTAGTTGCTTTTGGTGGGATTTGAGAGTGAAGGATTTGACCACTTAGTGTGTTCTTGCCATTGCATTGGTTGCATCGGTTTGAGTTCTCCACGGTGATTCGTGGAAAGTGAAGTTGAGGAGCTTGTTTCTCTTGGGTGCTTGGGTGCCCTAGAGCTTGTTCCTCTAGGGCTCGTTGGTACACTAGACGGTTGTTGTTTTCTCGGAGTCTTGGTGGCTCACAGGATTTGTTGGGAGCCTCCAATTGTGGAGTGTGGCTCAACCTTGTTCGTCTCGGAGCTTTGGTAGCTACGAAGACATTGTCGGGAGCCACCAATTGAGTTGTGGTGTGTGCCTCGGCCTTGGGCATCGAGTCTTGGTGGCTCGGTGCATTTGGTGAAGACCCTCCAACTTGTGGAGTGAGCTTCATCCTTGTAAAGGTTCTAGTTGTCAACCTCAATGGCAACATAGTGACAAGTGCCTCGCCACATTGGTGGTAAGACACAACGGAGATACGGTGTGCCATATCAAGGCTACCCAGTGTTTCACATTGGTGAACACCGCGCCGCTCTAACGGAGACTAGCTTCCATTGGGAAGTGAACTTTGGGATAAATCATCGTCTCCAAGTGCCTCGATATTTCTATACCCGAGCTTCTTACTTATGCTATTTACTTTGTGATAGACATCGAGCTTAAAGTCATATATCTTGCTATCACCTAGTTGATTATATTGCTTAGCATAAGTTGTTGGTGCACATAGGTGAACCTAGCTAGTTTGGTTTTGGCTTGATAAATTAAACGTTAGTTTTATTCCGCATTTATTCAAGCCTTAACCGTAATAATTTTAAATCGCCTATTCACCCCCCTCTAGGCGACATCCGTGTCCTTTCACCACCACTTCCGAGATGGTGGTGTCCTACATTCTTCGAGTTCATCCACCTCCCCCATTCACTCATTTTCTTGAGCCTGCCCCGGAAAATCCTAAGGTCTTCTTCGTTGACCCGCTCCTTGTTCCAGATCTCCTCGAGACTTTTATCGCCTTCGATCAATTTTTTGACCCTAGATCTCCAGCTGGACAAGGCCGTGCTCATCTTCGTGAGGGCAAAGTTGTTGACGGCATTGAGTTTTTTCAAATCATGATTACCGTCTTCATCGGCCCTGTAGGCCAGCGGGAACTCATACCGTTCATGCAGCCTCTTGATGAGGCGTAGGCGCAAACCCGCTTTATTAGCATCCCTTATGTTATCCTCATAGACAGGGACGACCTCTCGAAGGATGCATGCCACTTGGAGGCCATACCCTGCGGCGGCCCCTGTAGGCTCTAGAGGCGCCCCACCGTCGGACACTTGGGTGATCACTTGCCTCAAGGCCCGGACCTTGTTCTTACTCCTCTCCTTCCTAGCCTTTTTGGCTTGGCTACCATCTGTGCGTTCTCCTCCATCAGTGGTCGCGCCGCCATCCCCGGCGCCACTAGTAGTGGTATCGTTGCCATCCTCGGCGCCACTATTATTGGCGCCCTCGTCGCCATCCCCGGCACCACTATTATTGGCGCCCTCGGCAACATCCCTGGTCGTCTCATCGTAGTAGCTCCAGAAGTCTGTTTTCTTCTCTCTGGCTAGTTCTTCCACGCTGAACTGCCAAGAAGAAGCTCCGGCCTCATCGTTGTTAGCCATGTGTTCTGCGTGTGACAGCAAAATGGAACGTGTTAGTTAAAAGAAACAAAAAAATACATATGCCGATGTTTTATCAAAATGTCGAATCATTTCCGTTCCGGCAAATTTCCGGCGGCACTCCTATTGCCAAAAATTAGCAAAGGTCATGCAGAATTTTTCACGGAAAAATTCGGCATGACCTTTGCTAATTTTTGGCCATAGGAGTGCCGGAAATTTGCCGAAATGGAAATGAATCGACATTTCGGCAAAACATCGGCACTCATCTAAAATCCCTGCAAAGTTCACAACAAAACTGGCACACAACTCTGGCAAGAATACAAACATTCATCACAGACGAACCGGCACACAACTCCGGCAATATACAAACATTCATCACACATATAAACCGGCACACAACTCCGGCAGTATAACATTGAACAAAAATAAACCGGCACACAACTCCGGATTCCATCACATGCATCCTACCTTGCTTCAACTTAACCAGCAGCAAGTAACTGTAGCACCCCTATCAGCAGCCTTCAACACCACCACCACAACCTGCAAAACATCAAAAACACAATTAAAGGAGCAACCTGGCAGCAGCAGTTTTCAATTTTTTTGGTGAAACAAACGAGCTCTGAAAATTCTGAAATTTGTACAAGAGCAATGTATAACTATTGTTGACCTACTGTAAAAATTTCAGCTTAATCAGAGTCGATTTGAGTTGTTCAAAAATTGTAGAGCATTTCAGCCAGAATTTTGCCGAATTTTGAATGCTGAATTTTTTTTTTGATAAATTGTTAATTTTGCATTCCATTTTTCCTAAGCCCTAACCCTAACCCTAAATTCTAATTTGTTGATAATCTGCTACTGCCCTAACCCTAGCCCTAACCCTAGCCAATTTTGCATTCCAATTTTGCATTCCATTTTTCCTAAACCCTAGCCCTAACCCTAGGATTATAATATTTATTAACTGTTATTTGACTTGTGAGATTATATAGCATGAAAATAAGGCTCGGTGCACCCTAACAATATGAAAAAAATTAAAAAACGGGTTAAGCATTTCGTCAAACACCCTGTGGGCGGGGAAGGAGGAGGACGGCTCAGGGCAGGAGTGTACCTGTCGTCGTCGGAGGAGGGTCGCTGACCGGAGGAGGAGGGGAGGACGAGGCGCACCGGTGCGCTGGGAGAGGAGGAGGCCAGCCGCGGGCGGGGAGGGAGGATGAAGGCGAGCGGGGAGGGAGGGAGGAGGATGGCCGGGCGTGGGTGGGGAGAGGAGGAGGAGGGACGGCGCGTGGCGGGGAGGAGGAGGGGAGGTGGGATGGCCGGGCGGAGAGGACGGCCGGGCGCGGGCGGGGAGGGAGGAAGGCGACGGTGTTCGATCGGCGCGGGAGTGGGAGTAGGGAGGGAGACGAAGGAGGGACTTAGCGAAATTTTGGAGAAGAAACGGTTCGCGCTGCCAGCCACTAAGTGGCAGGGCCTATCTTAGCCATGGCGCAGGGTTGTGGGCCTGCACCATGTGTATTATGGATAGCCGTGGCGCAGGTTCGACTGCCTGCGCCACGGGTAAGTTACCCATGGCGCAAGTTTGTGCCCTGCGCCACGGCTAAGGAGTTTTTTTATATTTTCTTTTTGCATTTTGTTTTTCATTTTGTGCATTTCATTTAAGACATTCATTTTCATTTAATACTTCTTACAACTACATTTCATTTATAATATTTCTTATCATTGCATTTTGCATTTTGCATTTTCATTTTTCATTGCATTTCATTTATAATATTTCTTATCATTGCATTTTGCATTTAATTTCATTTAAGACACACATTTCAATATTAGGATTACATGTGATATTTCAATTTAATTTTAAGACACATTTAAAATAATAAAAATACTTAATATTAGGATATCTAATTAATATTCCGATGATATTAGAATTACAAATTCTAGGATATTAAATTTATAATAGTAGGATATCTTAATATTCATGATAATATTAGTTCCTAGGATTACAAAATCGAGCGTCGTATTTTCCACACCATCTAGCTAGCGTTTCACAATCTTCTTTCCCTTCTTGGTGGCGGTTGAATAATTTAGACCCGGAACATCTCGACTTCTTCTTGCGAACGGAAGACCACCTGACTTGGGTAGTGTTGTCCTACTTCTTCTTGTGGTGTATGTTTCTTCGTCGTCGTCGTCATCTTCCATCTTTGGGTCTCCGTACTCGTAAAAATCTTGCTCGTTGGCGACTCCATCCATTCCTATGATGCTCCTTTTTCCTTTTCTCACGACAACACGGCTAGGCATTGTCGGGTCGGTGATGAAGAAGCATTGGTCAACTTGGCTAGCGAGTACCCATGGTTCAGTTTTCGCGATGACGCTCGCGGTAGCAGCAGACTTGGAGGCTTCGGGTATAGACATGGTGGTGAAATATCCGTCTTCTTTTTTTGCACTGACGCTCTTAGCCCATCTGACATGGAACATCGGCACCTTGTATCCAGAGTAGTCCAGCTCCCAGATCTCCTCGATCCTTCCATAGTACCTTTCTTTGACGTCACCGGTGAAGTATTCCATCGTTACCCCTGAGTTCTGATATTCGCTATTCCTGTCTTTTTCCTCCGTGTAGAACGTGTAACCGTTGATATCGTATGCCTGATATGTCATCAGGTTGGGCGCGGGGCCCTGTTTCAAGAGGAATATGAGTTTTCCTTCTGCGGAAGTCATTGACGGAGGATTATCTAGAAGGTGGCGTTTGAACCAACGCGTGAAGGTGGCATTGTGCTATTTGATTATTTCTACGTCCGTTCGATGCTGACCACGTTCACTGTACTTCTTCTCGATAAAGTTTTTGTGCTTTTCCAACCAAGGATCGACCACTTGTATGTGTTGTAGCGCTACAAAGTTTGCACTGTCAAAGTCGGCGCATCGGCCAGAGTCGTCCACTTGTAGTTCTCTCCTGCCTGTTTTGTGACCTGCTCCATCGAGCCTGCCAATGTGCTTATTTTCGGGTAGACCAACAGGGTTCTCGATGTCTAGAAAATTCGTGCAGAAAGAGATGCACTCTTTGGTGAGATAGCCCTGGACGATGCTTCCATCTGGACTTGCCCTGTTACGAACGTATCCTTTGATGACACCATTCATCCTTTCGAATGGCATCATGACGTGCAGGATCATCGGGACGAGCTGGATGATATCATCCACGACATGGATCAGCAAATGCACCATAACGTCGAAGAATGCGGGAGGGAAGTAAATCTCAAGCTCATTTAGTATCACAATGATCTCTTCCTGTAGCCTTATGGCTTTCTTCATGCTGATCGACTTTCGAGAGATGACGTCAAAAAATTTGCATAGGTCCAATAGCGTTTGGCGGACATGTGGGTCCATTATCCCTCGGAGTGCAACCGGAAGTATCTGCGTCATCAGCACGTGACAGTCATGAGACTTTATCCCGCTGAACTTTTGTTTCGCTGCGTCCAGATATCTGCTTATCTTCCCCGCGTAACCGGAAGGAAATTTCACTCCGAGAAGGCACTTGATAAACTGTTCGATCTCCTTCTGGCTTAGAGTGAAGCACGAAGGAGGGCAGTAATAGTCATTCTGTTTCGCCTTTTTGCCCTTCCGACGACCTTCCGTCTCCTCCTCCTTGGACAGATCATTATCATCGTCAGGGCGTCCTCCGTGGAGATCTTTCTTGATTCCCAATGATCTTAGGTCGTTTCTTGCTTTCGGCCCATCTTTGGTCCTCTCCGGCATGTTGAGAAGGGTGCCAAGCAGACTCTCGCACACGTTCTTCGTGATATGCATGACATCAAGGCTATGAGGTGTTTCGAGGATCTTCCAATATGGCAAGTCCTAGAAAACAGACCTTGTTTTCCATACCTTCAGCAGTGGTGGCGGAGCCTTTTGCTTCTTCCCCGGTGGAGGGCACTCATCCCAGCTTGTCAACAGCATGTCGATTTCTTTGTCGCTCCTCTTACGTGGGGCTCTTCGGATCTCAATGGTACCATCGAACAGATCTTTGTGTTTTCTCCACGGGTCGTCCGTGCGAAACCACCTTCGATGTCCCGTGAACACTATTTTTTGAAGACCCGGGATCTTTCTCTAGCTGCATATATGTTGTATCGTCCATGCACCTAACGCATGCACAGTATCCGTGGGCCACCTAGCCTGCGATATATCCGTAACCGAGATAGTCTTGCACCGTCATGATCAACGCGGCTCTCATAGGGAAGTAATCTTCCACGACGGCATCCCATGTGCTGACCCCTACATTCCATATCTTGTGTAGCTCATCTCTCAAGAGCTGCAGATACAGATTGATGTCGTTTCCTGGTTGTTTCGGCCCTTGGATTAGCATGCTCATGTGAATGTACTTCCTCTTCATGCACAACCATGGGGGTAGGTTGTATATCCATACAAACACGGGCCACGTGCTATGTGTGCTGCTCTGGTTGCCAAACGGATTGAGCCCATCGGTGCTCACGCCCAACCTGACATTTCTTGGATCGTTCCCAAAAGTTGGGTATTCAAAGTCTAACGCTTCCCACTGCTTAGCATCTGAAGGGTGTCTCGGAATCTTATCCGTCTCTTTGTTTTCCGGTTTATTCCTTTCCGCGTGCCAGCGCATTAATTTTGCTTCCTTAGGATCTGTGAAAAGCCGCTGCAGACGAGGAATGATCGGAAGGTACCATACCACTTTCCGAGGAGCTTTCTTTTTCCCTTTCTTGTATCGAGCAGCGCCGCACACCGGACATGCAGTTGTCTCCGCGTCATTTTCCGGATAAATGAAGCAATCATTGATGCAAACGTGGTATTTGCTGTGCGGTAAATCAAAAGGGCACACGATTTTTTTGGCCTCTTCGATACTACTAGGACACGTGTTCCCCTCAGGAAGACGATCGTGCCAAAATTTCAAGTTCTCGTCGAAGCTTGCGTCTGTCCATTTGTGTTTTGCCTTCATCTACAGAGCCATGAGCGTTACTTTCAAGCGGGTATCCTCGGTCCCACATCCCGCATACAACGGAGCATTCGAGTCTATGTCCAGCTACGCCAGCTTAGCCTCTCTAGCAGCGTTACTCGACTTTCTGAGAAGCAATTCTTGAACATGAGGGTCCCGCACGACTGAAGTTAGCAGCGTCGGCGTGCCCGCGTCTTCTCCACCATTTACGTCGGCTTCTTCTTCATCATCATGCCCGACATATTCTTCGTCATCATAATCGGGAGGCGCCTCTTCATCTTCCTGATCATTTCCCGCCGCGCCCCCATGGACGTCCTCATCATCATCCTCGTAAGTGAAGCCATCCATAAAACCTTTCCTGATCAGATGCTCCTGCAATGTGCCGGAAAAGGGATCGAGCACGGTGCCGAGTTTGCATGTTCGACACGGACACTTTATCCTGGTGTCATTGTTTTGAACCATCACCGTCGTCGCATATTTAAAATATCTAGCAACAATACTTTCACTCATCATGATGACCATTGTCGCCCCCGCTCTACATATAGAACAAAGGAATTATATTAGAAACAAAATATTTCACGGAAAAATTTGGCATGACCTTTGCTAATTTTTGGCCTTAGGCTGGAAAATTCGCCGAAATGGAAATGAATCTACATTTCGGCGAAAACATCGGCAACTAATCATTTCGATCATGGCATACACATATGCAAACAAACGCAACCACACACACATCCTCATCCATCACAATGCAACCAATTCATCCATCACACATGCATACAACAACCACAAACATATCACAACCCTTCTCATCCATCACATAGAACCACACACATCAAAGCCTTCTCATCCATCACATACACTCACCTTCCAACGAAGACGTCGAAAGAGAGAGCGCCTGGAGGAGGAAGATCGAGCACGAGGTGTGGGAGATGTTTCCTCACATATACATGAAGAAAATAAGTAGATTTATGTGGCAAAATATGTGAAGAGAGAGAAGAAAATGAGGTGGGGAGAGGAAGGGGCATGCAGATCTGGAATTGAGAGGTGGGGAGGAGGAAGAGGAGAGGAAAAGAGGAGAAAAGGGGGTGGTGGTGGTGGCAGCCAAAAAGTAAAAGTGCACCCAGGCTTAGCCGTGGCGCACGAACGGTGGCTGCGCCACCACTATATCCTAGCCGTGGTGCACAGTAATTCCCTGCGCCATGGCTAGGTGGGGTAAAATTCGCACCAAAAATGGTGCAGATGGGACCCACACTTACCCATGGCGCACGAGGGCACAGTGCGCCACGGCTAAGTGGGGTAAAATTGGCGCCAAAAATGTGCACCGGGTCCCACACTTAGCCGTGGCGCAGGGTATTACTGTGCGCCATGGCTACGCGGCTACCCGTGGCGCACATGTTTGTGCCACGCCACGCCTAAGTGCGCACAGGCCGGCCGGCCAGGGCCCATCTTAGCCGTGGCGCACTGCTTAGAAACCTGCGCCACGGCTAAGTTGGTGTCAGTGGCGCAGCACCAAGCGGTGCGCCACGCATACTTAGCCATGGCGCACCACCATGACAGTGCGCCACGGCTACTTGGCTTACCTATAAGCCTTTTCCTACTAGTGCAAAAGCGCTTTTCTTTAACGCGTTTTAGCTAGGCGCAATGATTTCAATGATGCTCTAATAAGAGTAAGATTTGACAAAATAACGCATCAAGAAACAAATACCAAACATATTTAAGCCTGACCCACTTCCTATGCGTAGGCATCTTGTAGGAAAAAATTCATTGGCGCATAAAGCTACTGGCATAGGAAGGCAAAGCAAGTGCAAGTTCAAAACTTGCAACAAAAAGAGAGGTGTTTTAGTAACATGAGAACTCCAACAACCATATTTTCCTCTCTCATAATAATTTTCAGTAGCATCATGAACAAATTCAACAATGTAGATATCACATAAAACATGCTTTTCATTACCATGAATATCAATAGGAGGCATAGATAAAGGAGTATCATTAAATTTATCACAAATAATAGTAGGAAAAGCATTTGGTAGTTTATTTTTGTCTTTCTTGAGCCATGGATGTTGTTTCATATCATACAATATAAGAGTTAAAGAGTTACTTTCATTAGAAGGTAGGTCCTCCTTTTGTTTTTCACTCTCCTCCTCCTTTTCATCTAATGAGATCTCAGTTTCACCAATTTCTTCCTCCATAGGTTCCTGCAAAGTATCGGTCTCTCTTTTTGGCAGGGAGACTTTCTTAATATACTCAGCAATATAATAATTGTCTTTGTAATTCTCAAAGCAATATTTAAGAATAGAAAAATTCTCAGTTTCATAATGAGCATTATCAATATGCTCAAGCAAGGAAGTAATTTCACAGGCACCCTGAAAGGCAACAAATTCTTCAATCTGTTCAACATCAAAGAAATCAAAGTTTTCCCTAGCATAAGAAGCTAAGATTTCATTTTCATTATTCTGACATTGGAAAGGGAGGTGTGGAGTGCACCTCCCACAAAAACATTTTATATCATAGAGAAAACTCAAATTTTCAGCATACAAGTTCACTTTCTTCAGAAAATCCCAAAGTTGTTTCCCAAACGGTGTTCCTTATAGTATTTTTAATGATCTTCTGTGAAGCCACAACAAGATCTAGTTTCAAAGGAAATAGCCATTGATAACAAGTAAAGAACTAGGCCTACTAAGAAAACGGGAACAAAGACTACACTAATTTTTTTGTGTTTTTATTTTTTAAGCAAGCAAACAAGCAAAACAAGAAATAAACTAAGCAAGACAAAAGAAAAGTAAAGACATTGGGATTATGAGACTCCCCTTGCTGCAGCTCCAAAGCCTCCGGCAATAGCGCTAGAAAACTGCTTGATTAGTGCTGGCAGAGTTGGTGGTACCCCAAGCGAATGTGCGGATGTAGCAAGTAGCAATTTTCCCTCAGTGAAGAACCAATGTTTAATCGAACCAGTAGGACTCTAAAATCAACAATGAGGTGCACGTCGATGATATATCGCGCTTAACCATCAACAAACGTGGACCCTGCACACACTCAAACGATTACTTTGCCCCCAACGGCAGAAAGGTTGTCAATCTTCCCGGTCTGCTAAAAACAGAGCGGTTAAATGTACAGTGAAATGGATGAAAAATATGGAAATGGACCAACAAGCAAATGATTATGAGAAGCAAGTAAAAGGTGTTGTAATCAATGGAAAAATATGGACCGGGGGCCATGGGTTCAGTAGTGGTGTCTCTTCATAAGATAAAAAATGAATTACAGCTAGGCAACTGACAAGATTATGACACAAACTTAATCTAGCCAAATCAAAGATTTCACGGTAATATTCATGTAGGCATCACGACAAATAACAAAGACCGTCATCCTACTGCATCTTTGTCTAAAAAGTCCACCTAGGGATCGTTATCCAGCCTGTCACCAATCGGTATTAAGTTGCAAGCAACAGACAATTGCATTAATTAAAACACATGATTTAAACAATATTTATAATCATGTAGACATAAACACCATTGTTTTACCTCTATTAGCAACAGCACACCCTTGTTCTTAGACTTTTCTGTCACTCGTGTCCAGCCACAAGAGGGGTGATACGTGTCAAACGTATCTATAATTTTTTATTGATCCATGCTTGTTTTGTGTCATTGTCACATGTTTTAATTACCTTATTATATCATTTTGAGGCATTTTATTTGACTAACCTATTGACAAGATGCCCAGTGTCAGTTCCTTGTTTTTGCTGTTTTCTATTTCAGAAAATCTAGTTCTGGAAATTTCCTCGGAATTGGACGATAATTTACGGGAATTATTTTTACGCCAAGACGAAGACAGGGACTAGAGGGAAGCCTGAGAGGCCACCCACAGGATAGGGACGACCCCTGGCGGCGGCCAGTGGTGGGCCCGCAGGTGGGACCCGCCACTGCGCCTGGGGCACCCCTTCGGCCCCCTCCGACGCCTATAAAATCACTTTAACCCTAAAAACGTCATGGAGGCGATTATTTTCCATGAACTCCACCCGAAGCCGCCGCCTCCTCGAAACCTAATTCGGGGAGATTCAGAAGACAAATCCCGGCACCCTGCCGGAGGGGAGATCGGTCCCGGAGGGCTCTACATCACCATGCCTTCCGCCGGGATGATACGTGAGTAGTTCTACCTTGGACTACGGGTCCATGGCAGTAGCTATGGTCATCTCTCTTCCTTGTGCTTCATTGTTTATGATCTTGTGAGCTGCCTAACATGATCAAGATCGATTATTGTAATGCTATATGATGTGTTTGTTGGGATCCGATGGATTATGAATTTATGATCAGATTGTGCATGGTTTTATATGTTAATTTATGTTCCTGCATGCTCTCTGATGTGCGTAGTTACTTTGGCCAAGTGATTGCTTGTATCTCCAAGAGAGAGTATTTATGCAAGATAGTTGGTTCATGCCCCCTCTTGGGCCTGGGCACGAGTGACAGAAACGTCTAAGGACGAGGGTGTGCTGTTGCGACTAGGGGTAAAACAACGGTTTTTATGTCTACTTCATTATAAATATTCTTACATCATACACTTTACTTAATGCAAATGTTTGTTGTGTGCAACTTAATACCGATGGGTGACAGTCTGAATAGCGATCACTAGATGGACTTTTTAGACAAATATTGTAACGCCCCGACCCCAGAACTATACAGTGAAACGTTGTGTAACCGGTCATGCTACACAATCGAGGGTTACTGGGTTTACCAATCCCAGGCCAAAACTCATTAGCAGGTGTGCTCGGAATGGATCATCGGCACACAACACCTCGATCATGCCATAAGCTCAGACATCGCTTTCACGTATAGTAAAGAGACCAAGACTGCGGAACAACTGGCACATCACAGACTCTACGACACAAGATATAATAGTTCAACTCATATATGAGAAAGATAGCAAATATCACAATCAGAGGTCACAGACCCATCATTACATCAAGCGGAAGCAACTATAGTTGTCTAACAACAAGATCCAAATTATGGCCTAAGAGGCCTACAATAACAAATCCCAGCCATCATGTTCCAAGACGTCCCAAGCTGCCACCTGGAAACCCCAGACTACTCGTCGATGTCAATAAATAACCCACCTTCCAGTTCGGTGACGTCCTCCTCTGAAACAAATAATATTTAATAAAGCAAGGCTGAGTACGACGTACTCGCAAGAATTAGTAGGGCGATATAGGCCCAATGCTGATGGAGGCTCTAATGCTGTAGATGTAGCTAATTTGCATAAAGCTAGTTTTCCTTTTTAAAAGAGATAGAGACCCATGGCATCGTCTGCTCAGAATGTTTTCCGAAAAAGAGGTAAGAGAGTAACTTTCATCTCCGGTTCTCATCGAACCATTTGTAGACAACACCAACTCATCTCCACCAAGGCACTCCCTCGAATTACCCTCGAGGAAATGAACCTTTATCACACGTTGATTATGCAACCTTTAGCTGCCATAACAATTAAGTTAATGTTCTCTATGATCTCGTAGTCCATTCCCAAGTCGTCCATAACC
The DNA here is from genome assembly GCA_012064385.1 of Puccinellia tenuiflora. Classification (NCBI taxonomy): domain Eukaryota; kingdom Viridiplantae; phylum Streptophyta; class Magnoliopsida; order Poales; family Poaceae; genus Puccinellia; species Puccinellia tenuiflora. The sequence continues at coordinate 681,877 of QRDG01001625.1, forward strand.
GCGGACACGGCTTTTCGAAAAGATTTAAACCCTGCAGGGGTGTGCTAATTTACCCATTGGTACCGTCTGGCTCGCCTAGTTAGCTCTCTTCCGGGGAAAGCTGGCAAGTGGGCGCGGTTAAACCTTTACCTCGTGTGAGACTATCCAAGAATCATCTATGGCGATAGGACAAGTTTACCCAGCCTATTTCAGCCCCTGCCCCCATCGCCACACCCTAACACCACACACACACCCTCTTCATCGTGCCATCGTCCACTTGCAACTCACACGCAAATGGAAAGCGCAAATCTAGAGGATCCTTGGATACGCCCACACAAGTTATTCAGTTAGTAAGGAGCCCATACCCCCACTGATGGTAGCACTCTAGTCTTGGTTCTAGAGACAAGAACTCGCATCTAGGGGCAAGAATGAGACAACCCACCATCCCCGATGGCAACTCATCCAAGCCTTCTTAGCAATTTAATTAAGCATCACATGTATCCACCATGCCCGAATCATTCCATCAACATCATCAATATGGAATTTAATCAACGGACATAACTAGCATACGACTAGGCATGGTTAAGCATAGCTAAGCATATAAATACAACCATTATATCTTTGTCTCCGGCCAACACATCAAACCTATTGTTCATAGGAGGGGAAGCATGTGATGGTTCGGGGAAGACATGCATTTGTAGGATACTCTAGTATTGACCAAGAATTGACATAGAATCGAATGCAATATTCTGGTGGATAAAATAAGTTTATAAAACTTTAGGATGCTAGATGACAAGAAGGTTAGGTTAGCTCTTGCCTTGCTGATAGTACTGGTCGCGTTGATCGTCGAGGTATTGTGGTGGAACCTCGACTCCTGAATCTACCGATACACAAACAATACAGGAAACGAAATAAATAACACGAATACAAGGTGCAATGCACAATCATGATGAGATGGTCAAATTATGCACTGAAATCATATTGGGCATGTCCCACAAGTTAAATGGAACCCCTAAAATAAATATTGCAATTAACGGGTTAAAACTCCATATTTAGCTTAGTGAATTGCGTTATTATCCAAAATGTCCAGTAATGAAATATGGGTCCTAAATGCATGAAAATGACATTATTAGATAGGTTATGTCCTACTGATCATTGTGGTACTTCGTTTGTAATTTTCTGATTAACGATGAAGAAATGGCGATTTAAACGGTTATTCAATTTAAATCATTTTAACCAATTCGATAATGACATCAAAGGGAAAGTTGATTACTTGCTGTGAACTTAACATAGATAGAGAGAAATTGCCTTGCTGATCATTTTGACATTGTATTCACAATTTTTGAGTGATTATTTCTCAAGTTATGAATTTCCCAAAATTGGAATTAAATCTGCCATTTTAATAATTTTAAATGAACAGCAATTTAAAAGGTTCATTATTTCATGGAACTAGCATAGTGGCCCGCGCACATGCGCAGGCAACAACTTTATTAGTCTTGATAAGTTTCTAAGAATAAAGTTTAATAACTTCTAGGGACCACATTGGTTTTCCATTTGCGTGAACACCGTAATAGTAACAATGGTTTCAGTCAAGATTTAAATAATTAAGGTTTTATAAAATAATAGAAGAAAAAACAATATTCATGTTGTCACAAGTGAGCGCACTAAATATTGTGAACATTTTACACTTCTTTCTTCATGACCTTTAATGTGCACTCATCTTAAAAAATATGCTAAAAAACATAAGTATTTATCCATACTACATTCTGTAATATTATTCTTGGTTCATTATTCCCGTGACGCTTGTTGTGGTCTACCACAAAACAAATCAGAACTACATGCCAACCTTCGTAGCTTTTTTTTGGAACATGTTTCTAAAAGCAAAAACTAAAAAACCTTAGAATTAAAATGTCATGACATGCTAAATCTTACGGTAAGACACCAACAATCTCTATGAGGTTTATTTTGTTGTTGTAAATTGTTAAAATTACATTGTACAAAAATCAGTTCATGTAACTTTTTATAATTTCCTTACTTTGGTAAAAAAAAAAGCACCACAATAAGATAAATGTCTATGGATTTGACTCTAAGAAAATTCCTATGAAAGTTCTTTAGTCCAAAAGACTACTCAAAGCCCATTGGCTATATTTATGAGCGATTTTAGAAAATGAGAACTCAAACTTTTTGTGACTGAAATGATGAAATATTTGTACTGCAACTATTGCTTTTCATGTTCCTAGATATCTTTTTTATCTAAGTGAGCAACATACGAAAATTCAAACTTGCTCATAAATTTCCTACTCAAAGTGTAAATTACGTAATTAGGGGCATCTCCAAGCTTTGATGCTTGATGGTTCTTGATATTCAGAGGGGTGCCATGGGGGCATCCCCAAGCTTGAGCTCTGATCCATCTTCAATTTCCTCATTATCCTCTCCTTTGTAACTTAAAAACTCCCTTCATACAAAACTTCTCATAAACTGATTAGAGGGTTAGTGCTCATAAATAAAAAATGCACATGTATTCAACTCATGACANATTACAAACAACTTCATTAGGAATTAGCTACTGTTCACTAAGCCTCAATGTGGAACTCCTCCCCAAGAGTATCACATTTGACGATGGTAAAGAGACGAATACAAAATAAAAGCAGAATTTGACAAAATCTGAATAGTCTATAAAGATCGAATTTTCAAGGCACTTCTGTAGATCAAATCAGAAAACTCCAAACTAAAGAAAGATAGATAAAAGTATCAGGGTTGCTGTCTACAAATTTCAGAGAAAGATAAAATTCAGAGATTTTTTAGATTTCCGAATAGTGAAGGATAGAAATCTGTTTCTGGACAGCAAGACAATACCTCGCACTTTCAATACATTAGAGGCTAAACTTCGCACAAAAAACCAAAAGAAAAAGATACAATGAAGTTGCTACAGAGGCAACAACTTCAAGACTCAAGAAAAGTAAAAAGCAAACTTAAAGTAAAAGATGGGTTGCCTCCCAAGAAGCGTTTTTCTTTAACGCCTTTTATCTACACACTAAAATATGTCTAAATACATCCGTATGTAGACAAATGAAAGTCATCTATTTTGGAAAGGAGGGAGTAGTTGATAGTGTTAATATTAAATAAAGCTTATATATTGTGGGATTTTTCTATACCTTATAGAAACAAAAATAGAAACATATATATGCATGTTAGAATTTATTGGTGTGTATATGATTATACCAAGTATCTCAACCTCGAATGAACAAACTTTTATCAATAAGTCTTCATTTGCAAGTGTACATATAACAGTAGTGGAAAGACTCTCATGTGCGCATACCAAAAGCTGATGCTTGATTTTCATAGCATAATGTATCAAAAGGTTAATTTTTTTTGGTTATATCGAAGATACGCTAATGGTTCAATCAGGAAACAAAAGGAGATATAAATAAATAACTAATGCAAAATCGCAGAGACCTCATTCTATGCACACTTGTCTTAATTCCATGGAACGGCTGCAAACAATGAGGCGAGGTAAGTAATAGGAAATCAAGATAAAAACGGGACATACAGTAATGGCACTTGCATTGGTTCCTACAACTCTTTCTCAAACCTCGATGTATTTGTAGCGATAGAGTGTCGTACATTTAATTAAGATTTCAAGGAATTCCAGAGTTTATCTAAAGATGTCGACTAAGGACAATTTATAAAGGATAGGTAAACATATGTCAATTTACCATATACTTGATTTTGAGTGTCTAATTTTCTGAATACGTAAATGGCATATATTTGACATGATATGGTAGTATGCAGACAAACTCTTAATTTCAAGTTGAACAACGTGTGATTTGTTAGAAACCAAAGAACACTTGTCCCGTATGTGACAAAATTAAGAGAATCTGTCATGATCGGAAGGTATATGAAAACTCCTAAACTCAAGCTGGACAGGCCTAACCTGAAAAAAACTATGGGCATGCATTAAGAAGCATACCTAGGTGCACATCATATATACACCTAATGGGCTTTAAAACACATCAAGTTGGTCGGTACCTCTACGAGAAAAACTACTACCAAAATTACTAATTAAAGAGTGAAAAACGATTACGACTGAGTGGATGATCAGTTCCAAGAGACCCTAACCTCCTTGTTGAACGCCCGGCCCGGCAGGAAGTTGCGGCACATGAAGTCGATCAAACAAATGTAATGCCCCCAAGCTGTTCCTGCCGCTCTTTCATGTACAGATATGATGCGTGCAGCTGAGCATGACGATACCTCCATAATGGCTGCCTCAATGCACGCAAACACGATACTATCTTATTTTATTAATCAAAGGGCACTGCAGCTGAATAACGTATCAAAGCAAACTAATACATTTTTTTTAAAGAGCCAATATACATTATATAACTGAAAACTGCACTCATTCTTGTTGCGGATCATGGAACTTAGGCTATATATGAGACTTACTGCATGATGTATTCGGATTTGGCTTTTCCAAAAGTGCACAACATAATGTAATGTTCATTAATTTGCCAAAAAAATTTATATATAATAAGAGTTAAGAACTCAAAAACACACTAATCCTATACATAGGCTAAGAAAATCTGATATTGTGAGCTTCTAAAGCAGACTTCTTACAATCATCAATTCCAGGCGACATCCATAAAGTACGTGAAATCTTTACAAAAATACCTACACGCGTACATCCAAAAAAACAACTAACTAATACAGAATAAGAATTCAAGATAAGGATATTTATTATATTATCATGTCTGATGTGCCATCCAACGCTACAAAAATGCCTTTATTAATTTTTTTCTGGTTGTCCAACACGTACCTTTAATATATAACAGATTTATTGAAAGCTATTGGTTATGTTGTAGACACATTTTTGGGTTATGTCGCTGTCACATTTGTGAAAATCAATCTAGATTTAATTTTTGCTTATAGTGTAAGTAGAAAATACTCTTCTTTTATTTAACATCCTAGAGTTAAAATGTGATTTCCACCTACCGGGAAGCAATTAATTTTGGGTATTTACACCATATCAATCAAAGTGCATGGCGGTACTGAAGCAAACTGAATGACATGCATGCAGTTCTGTATTCCGCACGCAATAAAATTGCGATGTGCTAAATCATCATGCGTGTACGTACCTTGGTTGTACAATACATACCCAAAAGTAATAGGGAATATGAAGACTTGTGAAGGGAGAAAATTGCTAGTCTCGACATGAAACCTTTAACCTTACAAAATCCTACATGTAAAGCTGGTAAACTAATTTGATTTTCAGAAATTTTATTTCGTAGAATCTCATACTATGCCGTGCAAAATCTGGTACACAGCAAGGGCCACTATTAATTTGCTTGAATCGTAAGTATAATTTAGAACTATATTAATAATTAAGTAGTAGGACCTCACCTGGAATCTTGCGAAGATTGGGTTAGGGCGGAACACAGCTCATCCCATGTAAACACAGCTTTTTCCATGTATCAGTTGTCTGTGACAGCTGCAGCTTGCCAAATTGTTGCCGGACACACCATAATCCAAATAATAGTTGTTTACCTTTTTTTCCTCTCTCGCTGTTGCCCCTCCTGATCGCTTGCGTCCAAGGACTCAAGGAGTACAAAGAGGTGCAGGGAAGTAGACATATCAAAATTCCTCACCGATCCATGTCCCGACGGGAGTCAATTGCATGCATGTCAATCCCGATTAGGGCACTGGTTCTCAAAATCCTGGATATGCAGTACTTGAGCTGCAATCGGCTTCATCACTTGAGTTGGGGGCGGTGGATCATGCTTGTCTGGATTACGTCGCCTTGACTTACGCCGCCAAGATTGTAGCGGATCCATCCGGCCGATGATTAGAGTTGAGATTCCGGCGGCCGCTCCTACACGCAATGTTGTCTAATAAATTGCACCTGAGAGATTAGGAACGGGTAAGGTGAAAGGGTTTTTTCATAATGGCAATGGTGGGTAATTTTCTTTAACTTGGGTCACGTTGGAAATCTATTGGTTGTGGTTTAATTTTGCACTAAATCAATGGCCAGATGTTTCTGATTATTGTGGGAATTTCTAGCAGCTCTATCTTTTTTCTGGTGAGCCCATCATGTACTTTTAATATATAATAGATTAGAACTAACAATTAGATGTTGTTTTCCTGAACATTTTGAGATCTTATTTGTAATTTTTGGATCAAAATTTAAATTGTTATGAATTTCCCAAATATTAATTTAAATCTGCCTTTTTATATTTAATCAAAACAGGCAATTTAGTTTAACCAATTAATTCAACTAAGGGCAGTAACAGGTAGAGTTTATTTAGCTGAGCATTTTAACATTTTATTTGCATTTTTCTGAAGTATAAACTCTAGATATGAATTTCCAAAAATTTGAATAACTCACAGATGATTTGCATTTCACATTTAAATTCAAATTCAAAAGTTCATTTGCATGTGTGAGTTACATAATTGGGTAGGTTATGCATTTGTGAAAAATTTGGTATGTCAATTTCATTTTTCTGATTTACCATTTAAAAGATATTGCAAATACAATTTCCTGTTAAAATCTGAAATTTCCAAAAACAAGAACAGGTGACGTCAGCATGACGTCATCAGAGGAGCTGCGGCATGTCGATCACAAATTCGTCGCCTCTGATCGAAATTGGTCGCGGGAAAGTGCTCTACTAGCTAGAGGAGATGGAGAGGAGCCGGGGGAGCGGCGGGTTGGACCAAATGGTCACCGGAGACTCGCCGGTGTCCATGTCCAGCGGCGGCCGGTGGTGGCGTTCGGTGGAAGCGCGGCACAGAGGAAAAGAAAGAGGGAGGAGAGGGCCATTCAGGTCAGGAGCTCACCCCGGAGGCGATGGCTAGGCCGGCGAGGCACGGGGAGGCCGGGCGGCGGTGAGACGGTCCACGGCGGGCTCGGTCGGCCGCGGGGAAGACGGGTTCGATTCGCGAGTTAGGTGGCTTCCTAGCACGCGCGGCTTGAGGAGGAGGTAGAGGGGAGCAAGGCGGAGCTCATGGCGGTGTCGGCGTGAGCTCGGGCGGCCAGAGTCGACGACGGGCGCGACGGCGGCGGCGGCGGGCAGGGAGCTAGGGTTAGGGTTTTGGGGCGAGCCGAGGTGGGGAAGTGAGGGAGGAGAGGAGAGGGAGGAGCACGGCGCCAGGTTCTCCACTTCTCCAAGCAGGGGGGGCCGCAGCGAGGCGCAGGGGAGCGACACGGCGAAGGCATGGCGCGGCAGTGCATTCCCTGTGGCGATAGGGAAGAAGGGAGTTTTGCAAAAAAAAACTTGGCACATTTTTTCTTTTTCTGACTTTCCTTTAAATTGAAAACAGCATCCCTTTGGAATTTATTTGAGGCAACAAAACATTTTCAAAAATTATAAAATTATTTAGGGAGGCTCTGATAATATTTATAAGCTCCACAAAAATTTGTGCTGCAAAATAAAAAGTTTTGCATAACATTTGTTCATAGTGTTTTAAATAAGGCAAAATTTAATAATTTCCAAAATCCATTTACTTGGGGTATTTTAACATTTCCAAAATAAGTGAAAATATTCATGGAGGCTCCCAATAATATAATGAAGCTCCCCATATTTTTATTTGGAACTTTTGAAATGTTTAACTTGGTTTCAATTTAAGAATTGGCTTAACTCAATTTTGAAGTACCAATTTATTTAATTGTTTGGCAAGAATTTGACTTTGCCAATTAAATTTGAAAATTCATTCTTGGAACTTCCTGCACAATTATGGAAACCCAAGAATATTTTGTTTGGCCAATTTGAGCAATTGCATTTGGTTTGGGATTTTTGGAAGTGTTTTGCTTCCCTTTAAATGTTTTCCAATCTTGCTTTATTTTTATTTAGCAATTTAAATATGTATGCCATGATGCAATGAAAAGAAAAATGAAAATTTGGCCCATATTTTAGGGTACCAAATCTAGGTTGTTACAATTCTACCCCCCTTACAAGAATCTCGCCCTGAGATTCCTAGAGTAGGAAGAGGGAGAGGAGGGAAACATGACAACCCTTAACTTCAACGATCTTCTCGATCCCACGATGATCGTCCTTGTTGCAGAGAATAAGGTAGCAAGCATGACGTGCCGACGAGAAAGTCAGAAGATAGTTCAAGGTGATAGACAAATTTTCTCCAAGGGTTGGAAATATGAACTTTGCACAAGACCATAAGCCTTTGAGAAAGATGACTGAATCCAGGTATACCCAAGAATTACCCATGATCCTCGGTATATTGGTCGAGGTTAAAGATTTAAGAGATTTCGTCAACGGGCCTTCCTGTGAGGTGCGTGAGCTACAACACCGGACTTGTCAGGATTACTAGCAGGCTTAGGTCGTGTTCTTGACGAACCCCAATTATCATTTCTGCTTGAGGTTCTGAGTCGGTTAGGTGTGCGGACACTTTAGGCTTTGCAGGTCTGAAGAGGGAGGTTGCGTTAGTAACAGAAGGTAGGGTCACTAATTTCTCAAGACATAGGCTTCATTGCCCAGCTCCAGAGCACGAGCTAGATTGGGAGACACCGGTAAGATGATGAGACTTGACCACTAGAGGGGAGTCCATATCCTCAAATGGTATTTGATGGTTGTGTGCAAATGACATGAATGCGATGCTCCAGAATCGAATAAAACTGAAGCTGGATATGTATTGACTCGAAGCGTACCCATGAGAACACGGGGGTTGTCGGCACAGTGGAAACCAGGGTACCACGGGCCGGCCTACCAGGGCCCACAAGATTCTTCAGGCATTTTCGCTAAGGGCCAGGCTCTCCAAGCCTGGCGAGCCTCGCGAAGGTTTTTTCCCTCGCGAGGGATCTTTTCTCCTCGCCGAGGGTTCTCTCCCTTGGCGAGGGACCGCACCTCGACAAGGCGTCTCCGACGCCACCCGCAATTCTGCTAAGGACCAAGCCGAAGGGCTCGGAGAGGCTTTTTGCCTCGCGAGGCTCCTTCCTCGCGAAGCCATCTCTGCCTCCGCGGTAGAACGCACATGGGCTCTGCACCATGTGCAGAGTGACGCGCGTGCCTACGCGCGATGACGACGACGCCGCAGTTGCCACTTCCATGTATAAAGCGGTCAACAAAGCGGCTTCAAGCAAAGCGGACAACGAGTATTGCCTCTTTGGCGATAAGGGAACCGTCTGCAGCTACGCTCCAAGGACGACGTCACCGTGGGTCACATCCTACCTCATCAAGCGCCAGCCCACTGTCCGGCTGGCCGGTGGCTTTTCCAGCTTTGGTAGCGCCGTCCCTGCCATGGACCGCGTCCATGGACTCCACCTTTATCGTGCACCCTGCTCCTTCCCTCGTCGCCATGTGGTAACCCTTCCCGCCCAAATGTTTGGGCAGAAGAGGTCCAAGACGCCTATAAAAGGAGGGGGAGCACGCCCAAGCAAAGGGTTCAATCTTCGGTTGGTGCAGCTCTGGTAGACCCTAACCCTAGATCTGAAGACTAGCAAGTAGCCATTGTTAGCCACCTCGAGCTCTCCAAGCTCTCCTTGTACTGTGAACCTCTCCAAGTAGTGCAATACACCATAGCAGGACGTAGGGGTTTTTACCTCCCAAAGAGGGCCCTGAACCTGGGTAAGATCTTGCGTCCATCTCTGCAGTGTCGTCCGGAGCGAGTCCGACGAGCACCGTCGCCGGAGCACGTTGAGGATTGCTTGACTCCGTGTTCAGCCCCTTACACGATACCTTGGAGACACCCCCAGTTCCTAGGAACATTCTCCGACATTTGGCGCGCCAGGTAGGGGGCTGAGGCGCGTCTTCATCCTCGACACAGCTATGGCCGGCTCTCACGCCGAACGTCTCGCTCGCCGGATGGCTAGCGCCGCCACTGCTCCTGCGGGCCGCCCGCGCGGCCGCCCGCGTGGGGACTCCGCTCCTGAGCGCCACATCGACCCCGAGCCCCGCGTCGAGCACCCGGAGGACGACGACCACGACCACGCTGAGGGTGACCTCAGCGGAGAGGAGGCTTCCTCTCTGCACCCATCGCGGGACCGTGCTGCCTCCTCGCTGGGCCGCCCTGCGCCCAGCCCGGCAACTGCGCTTCTCATGGCGCAGGAGCTGCTGCAGTACCGTCCTACGCCGGAGGCCCAGGAGGCCTGGCTCAACCGCCTCTCGGAGCTCGTCGGCGCCGCTCGCGTCGCCGCTCCTGCCCCGTCCCGTTCGCTGGTTCCTTCGGGCCGCATGGGGGACGTGGCGCCAGGCGCCCCTCCCGCGCCTCCTCGCCATCCTGCACCTGCTCCAGCTCCACCGGTCGCACCGCAACCTGCCCCAGCGGGGGCTCCTCCTCGCGACAACCGCGCTGCATCGCACGCGTCGTCGCCGCACGACTGCCAAATTGTGCAGCGAGCCCCTGAGGACGCACGCGTGAGCATCGAGCGCCAGCAGGACCGCCACAACCGCGCCGTCCAGGACGTCGCCACCGCCGGGCGCCATCTCCGCGCCACCCTCGCCAGTGGTCCGGTCACCTACGGTACGACGGTTGCGTTCACTCGCACCCTCCGTCGCGTCGTCTAGCCCGTCAAGTTCAGGCCGGACTTGCCTCCGCGCTACGACGGCAAGAACAACCCCCTGGAGTTCCTACAGCTCTACACTCTGGCCATCCAGGCCACTGGGGGTGACGACAAGGTCATGGCGAACTGGTTCCCCATGGCCCTCAAGGACTCCGCGTCCTCGTGGCTCACCAACCTCCCCGCCGAGTCCATCAACACTTGGGAGGAGCTCTGCCGGTGCTTCGTCGCCAACTTCAAGGGCACGTACGAGCGTGGCCTCACGTACAAAGACCTCCGCGCCATGGGTCAGAAGCCTAGCGAGACCCTCCGCAAGTACATCCAGCGCTTCAGCCAGGTGCGCAACAAGATCCCCAACGCCACCGACGCGCAGGTCATTTCGGCTTTCCAGGCTGGAGTGACAGACGTGCGGATGCTCGAGAAGCTCGGCATCCACGACAACATCACCACCGTCGTCAAGCTCTTCGACTTGGCGGACAAGTGCGCCAAGGCTGAAGAGGGCCGCTTGTTCGTCAAGAACGAGCCAGGGGATCCCGCCGAGGAGTCCAAGAAGAAGAAGAAGTCCACTGAGAAACGCAAGACCACTGCGGTCCTCGCGGCTGAGCCCGACGCCAAGCAGCCACGTGCTGCCGCTCCAGCCGCGGGGTCCGAGAAGAAAGACGACCGCCCTTTCTGCGTCTACCACAACAGGCATTCTCATGCCACTGAGGACTGCTACGACCTCAAGAGGCTCATCGAGGCTCGCGAGGCCCGCGAGCGGGAGCAAGGCCGTGGTGGCCGCGGCGGCGGCCGCAGCGGCCGCGGGGGGCGACGCTGGAACAACAACTACAACAACAACTACCAGCAGAACCCCCAGGCCAACGCTGCCGAGCCCGCGAACGACAACCTGCCTGCCGAGGCTGATGAGGGCTACCAAGTGCCTCGTGGCGTCGCCTGCATCCTCGGCGGGGCTCAGGCCCCTCGCTCCAACCGCCACTTCAAGCAATTCGCTCGCGAGCTCGCAGCAGCCCTTCCCGGGGTCGAGGCCTCTAGGCCCCTCAAGTGGTCTGAGCACCCCATCACCTTTGACTCCACCGACCACCCCAAGTCCACCTCAACCGTTGGCACCATCCCGTTGGTCTGCACTCCCACCATCAACAACATCGCCGTCTCTAAGACGCTCATTGATGGGGGTGCCGACCTCAGCGTCATCTCTGTCAAGACATTCGAGAAGCTGCAGGTGCCCTACGAGCGGCTCATGCCCACCAGGCCCTTCTCGGGGGTGACGGAGGGCCTCATGACGCCTCTGGGGCAAGTGAGGCTTGCGGTCACTTTCGGCACCCAAAACAACTACCGCACCGAGCTGATCGACTTCGACGTCGCGCACATTGGCCTGCCCTACAACGCCATCCTCGGCTACCCCGCCCTCGCCAAGTTCATGGCGGTCACCCACCACGCCTACAACCTCGTCAAGCTCCCTGGCTCCAGTGGCACCATCGTCATCCGCGGCATAGTCTCTGACGCCGTGTACGCTGCGCAAGTGGCCTACAAGGCCGCCGCGGTGGCGTCTCCCGCTGACGAGGACGAGGAACCCCTCCTGAGGCCCCCCGCGAAGAAGAAGCAGCTGTTCTCTCAGGAGAAGGCCGCGACAAAGCAAGTGCCTCTGGAGGCAAGCGGCTCGGGGGCTAGCGTCACCATCGGTGCCAACCTGCCTCCCAAATAGGAAAGCGCGCTCGTCGCCTTCCTCAGGGCAAACTCTGACATGTTCGCTTGGACACCGTCAGATATGTCCGGAGTACCGAGGGAGGTGATCGAGCACCACTTAGCCGTGTGTCCAAACGCACGCCCCGTGAAGCAAAAGGCGCGGCGCCAGAGAAGCAAGATTTCATCGTCAAGGAGGTGGAAAAGCTGAAGAAGGCCAGCATCATCAAGGAAGTGGTCCATCCCACTTGGCTCGCCAACGGTGTGGTCGTCCCCAAGCACACCGGAGGTAGCCGCCTCTGCATCGACTTCACCGACCTCAACAAGGCCTGCCCCAAGGACCCCTACCCCCTCCCGAGGATCGACCAGATCGTGGACTCCACCGCCGGCTGCGCGCTCCTCTGTTTTCTGGATGCCTTCTCTGGTTATCACCAGATCAAGATGGCAAAGGAGGATGAGGAGAAGACAGCATTTCTCACCCCTTGTGGTGTCTTCTGCTACGTCTGCATGCCCTTCGGTCTGAAGAACGCCGGCGCCACGTTCCAGCGCCTCATGAGGATCGCCTTGGGGGCTCAAATGGGGAGGAATGCAGAGGCCTACGTCAATGACATCGTCGTCAAGACCCGCGAGAAGGACACGCTCATCCAAGACCTCGAGGAGACCTTTGCCAACCTGAGCAAGGTCAACATCAAGCTGAACCCCGCCAAGTGCGTCTTCGGGGTCCCTTCAGGCAAGCTCCTCGGATTCCTGGTATCTCACCGCGGCATCGAGGCCAACCCCGACAAGATCAAGGCCATAGAGCAGATGCAGCCTCCTCGTCGCCTCAAGGACATGCAACGCTTAGCGGGATGTATGGCCAGCCTTGGCCGTTTCATCTCCAAGTTCGGCGAGAGGGCACTGCCATTTTTCAAGATCATGAAGAGGTCCGGTCCTTTCAAGTGGACCCCTGAAGCAGCAAAGGCCTTTGAGGACCTGAAGAAATACCTGGCGAGCCCACCCATCATGGTTGCCCCACGCCCTCGCGAGCCTCTGAAGCTGTATCTTGCAGCCACTCCTCAGACGGCAAGCGCGGTCTTGGTGGCTGAAAGGGAAGAGCCAGTCCCCGCCAAGCAGACCTCTACATCGCCAAGCCCAGAGCCACCCGACAAGGAAGCACCCTCGTCAAGTACCCAGCCTCCTGCCGAGCCTCCATAAGCAGAGCCTCAAGAAACCCTTGCTGAGGACCCCACCGAGCCTGGAGAGGAGCCAGCCGCTGCCACACCAACGACTACCCTCGTCAAGTACCCAGCCTCCTGCCGAGCCTCCCCAAGCAGAGCCTCAAGAAACCCTTGCCGAGGACCCCACCGAGCCTAGAGAGGAGCCAGCCGCTGCCACACCAACGACTACCCTCGTTGAGCACCCCGTGTACTTCAGCAGCACAGTGCTACGGGATACCCGCGAGCGCTACCCCATGCAGCAAAAGCTCCTCTTCTCGCTCCTCATCGCCTCCAGGAAGTTGCGTCACTACTTCCAGGGTCACCCCATCAAGGTGGTCACCTCCTACCCCCTGGAGCAGGTCCTGCGCAACCCGAACGCGACAGATCGCGTCGCAGGCTGGGGCATCGAGCTGCAACCTTTCAAGCTGGAATTTGACACCACAAGAGTCATCAAGGGCAGGGCGCTGGCCGATTTCATGGCCGAATGGACAGACACATGTGAAGGAGAAGAGCCTCCAGAGGAGGAAGCTACAGCCTCAGGTGGGACGAAACCAGGCCCCTGGACCATGCACTTCGACGGCGCCTTCGCGGCCAGGAGTGCGGGGGCTGGTGCCGTCCTCACCTCACCAACAGGCGACAAGCTCTATTACGTCGTCCAGCTATGCTTCAAGGACAACGACAAGGTCTCCAACAACATTGCTGAATATGAAGGCCTCCTCGCCGGGCTCAGAGCCGCCATCGCCCTCGGCATCAAGCACATCCTCATAAAGGGCGACTCCCAGCTCCTCGTCAACTTCTCCAACAAAAGCTACACGCCTAAGGACACCTACATGGTGGCCTACCTTGAAGAGGTACGCAAGCTGGAGAAGCACTTCAGGGGCATGGAGCTCAAGCACATCCCGCGAGCAGAAAACCAAGAAGCAGATGACCTCGCCAGGCGAGTAGCGAGAAGGGAAGCCCAGAAGCCTGGAGTCTTCGAGGAGAGGCTCACCAAGGCCTCAGTCAAGCAGCCAGCGGCCAATATCAGCATCGACGAGGAGCTCCCACCGGCCCCATCAAGCGGAGCACCAAACTGCGGGCTCCCCTCTGGCGATCGCCTGCTGCTGACTCTGGTACGCCAAGACGCTAGCTGGATCGACGAGATCAAGACCTACCTGCAAAACCGAGTCCTCCCCGAAGACGATGCAGAGGCCGAAAGAATTGCTCGCCAGGCCAAGTCCTACTGCCTCCACGACGGAGATCTGTACCGTAAGCACCCCAATGGGGTTGCGTTGTGGTGCGTCCCTGCCGAGGAAGGCCGCCAGCTCATCAACGACATCCACAACGGCGAGTGCGGCCACCATTCTTCCTCGCGCACCCTTGCAGGCAAGATCTTCCGGAGTGGCTTCTACTGGCCCTCGGTGCTTCAAGATGCAGCTGCCATTGTCCAATCCTGCGACGCCTGCCAATTTCACGCCAAGCAAATTCACCAGCCCGCGCAAGGACTCCAGACCATCCCGCTCTCCTAGCCGTTTGCGGTCTGGGGGCTGGATCTGCTGGGGCCCTTCCCGCGAGCGCTCGGGGGCTACCGCTACCTCTACGTCGCCATCGACAAATTCACCAAGTGGCCTGAGGTGGAACCCGTGCGCACCATCCCGGCGAAATCGGCGGTAAAATTCATCAGAAGCCTGGTCTGCCGCTTCGGCGTGCCCAACCGCATCATCACCGACAACGGCTCGCAGTTCATCAGCGGCGCCTTCAAGTCCTACTGCGGCAGCCTCGGCGCCCAAATCTGCTACGCCTCGGTGGCGCACCCACGAAGCAACGGACAGGCTGAAAGAGCCAACACCGAGGTGCTCAAGGGCCTCAAGACGAGAAGCTTCAATCGCCTCAAGGCCAGCGGCAAGCACTGGATCGACGAGCTCCCCTCGGTGCTCTGGTCCATCCGCACCACGCCAACAAAGCCTACTGGTGAGACGTCGTTCTCCCTCGTCTATGGCGCCGAAGCCATCCTACCCAGCGAGATCACTCATGGCTCTCCGCGAGTCTTGGCCTTCAAGGAGGCTGAGGTGGACGAACTCCGCAACGACGACCTGCTGCTGCTTGAAGGGCTCCGCCGAAATGCGGCCCTGAGAGCGGCAAGGTACCAGCAAGACCTCCGTCGCTACCACAGCCGCCACATCCGGCCGCGCACTCTCGAAGCAGGAGACCTTGTCCTGAGGAGAATCCTCTCCAGGGCAGGCCTCCACAAGCTCTCGCCGATGTGGGAAGGCCCCTACAGAGTCATGAACATCGCCAGGCCTGGCTCTGCGCGGCTCGAGACGGAGGATGGCGTTCCTGTCGCCAACCCCTGGAACATCCAGCACCTGCGCAAGTTCTACCCCTGATCGCCACCGGCGAGCAACTTTTTGCATCAAGGGAGAACCACGCGCCATCATCCTCCACGAGGAAAAACTTAGGCTCCCCTCTCTACTATACGTTGCCGTGGGCCGTTCGAGAAGACTCCCAAGCCACCAAGCCTCGGCACGGTAACCTCTTCAGGCACCATGCCTTGGCGAGGTGGATCCCCATGCCGGTCATGGCGGAACGCAGGCTAAAAGCCACCCCCGCCTAGGGGCCCCTCTGAGCTCTCTCTACATGCGTCTGCCTCGGGCACGCCCCCTCGAGAGTCTCAGCCACAGCATGTGGACCCCATGCCTAGAGCATGGCGGATTTTTTTGCTTCTGGCCACGCCAGTGTAATGAACCTATGTTTCAGGTCAATTTGAACCTTTGCGCATCGCGCCATCATATTTTGTTGCTTCGGTAAGCTCTAGTGTTATTTGCTTTTCTCTCTCGCTCGTATGATCCCTCATGTGTATCTCGCGAGAGGGGGCTAGCATGGTTCCATGCCACGGGAGCATCCCGGCAGCACCTAAAACCCAAGGGATCCGAGCTCTGAACTTGCGGGTCAGCTCTCATGCATGTCAACTCCCAAGGAGCTCTGGACTCATGGGTCAGCTCCCGCGCATGTCAACTCACCAAGGATCACCAAAAACCTTGGTGCCTGTTCTCCTCGCAAGACACACATGAAGGAACCTACGAGCACCATAAGTTATCTAGCTATGTACTGCTTGTGGGTATGCCTATCTCTCCAAGTGCAGGAAAGCAGGCTCTCCAAGCCTCAGGCAACATCAGGAGGAAAACACCTCGCCAGGGAACCGACACCCTCTCCAAGGCGAAAACGCCTCGTCAAGCTAAGTCTAAACACTTGCTCGAATCTCCTCTCGCTGGTTTTTGCCCCTCGAGCCTCTTTTCTCTCTCCTATGCCTCATGGGCTGCTTGCACGTCAAAGGGGGGCCCCAAGCATCGCGCTTCGAGGAGCCCTTACTTCTTGAGGCCTCATGCACCCCCCGGCCTTGTGGAGCCCTGACTCTCACATACCGAAGCGGCGTTGGTGTAGCGCTAAGAGAGGGTCCTAAGACCTAGAGCGAAAAAGACATGAAGGGGAAAGACAAAAGCCACCCGAGGGACATTCACAAGCACGATTCAAAAGCTTAAAGCAAGTATTTACAAAGTTGTTACAATCAGAATGTTAAGATAGTATGCACCATGCATGTCCAGCTACAGGAAGGAGCTTAAGCTGTCGCGCCTCCTGAGGTGCTCGCTCCGCCCGCGGCAGCCTCCGCCTCCAGGGCATCTTCCTCGCCGTCGCCTTCGCCTTCATCAACCAAGACTTGGTCGTATTTCCTGGCGAGCACCTCAGCGGCTTCCCGCGCCTTGTCGCGGATATCGACCGGCGCCATCACGGCCTCAAGTTCGAACGAGGGCCAGAGCCTCAGGAGGTTGCTGAAGACGCGGCTGGTGGCGAGGACGAGGAGCTCGCGGCTCTCCGCCACAACGCGCTCGTCGAAGCGTTTCGCGACCTTTTCAAGCTCCCCGAGGAATTGCCCGAAGAAGTGCGTGTACGCGGCCTTGTCGTCGATCCCTCCGGAGGGAAAATGGGGGACCTCAATCCTCATGTCATCCCCGACGGCGTTCGCGCGGCGGACCAGCTCGTGAAGCATGAGCTGGCGCTGGCGCGTCATGGCCCGGCCGTGCTGCGCGGTGTCTCACGCCTGCTCCGCGAGGTTCGCAGCCGGCCCCACCTACTGCTGGAGGTCGCTCAGGTCCGCCTTCAGGGCGGCAATCTCCTTCTCCGCGCGAGTCTGCGCCTCCTTGGCGCGCTGGAGGCGGGAGGTCATCTCCTTCTCCTGCTTCTGGAGCCCTTCGACCTGGTGCAGGAGCTCGTTGCGTTTTGTTGTGAAACGCTCCTCCTGCATCGTGGCCTTGGCGTCATAATCGTCGGCGAGGCTTTGGTGGATGCGCTCGACCCTGGCGTCGGCCTCCTCCTGGACCCTTTTCTGCTTCAGCGCGAAGTCAGCGTTGGCCTTGTCGTGACGCTCCTTGTGGGTGGCCTCGCTCCTGGCCACCGAGTTCTCCCGCTCTTGCAGCTCCCCCTCGCGGGTGGCCTGGGCTCCCTCCAGCATGTGGACCTGCTCCTCGCGCTGGTTCAGCTCCTTCTCCCGGAGGGAGAGCTCTTCCTTGCGCCGCTTCAGCTCGGCCTCGCGAGGCGCCAGCTGCCCCTCGCGGGCGTCTAGCAGCTCGCGGAGCTCCTTCAGGCTGGCCCTTGCGGCCTCAGACTCGGCGGCGAAGTTTTGCTCGGTGGCCGCTAGCTCCTGGTGCTTGGCGTCGGTCTCCGCCTCCAGCGTGTCCCGGGCGGTGTCCAACTGGTCCATGACCTCCGCTGCCTCCCGCTTGACGCTATCGCGGGTCTCCTTGGCGAAGCGAATCGCCTCCTCGCGCGCCGCCTGGGCCGACACGTCCTGCCGCCGGCACATCTCAACCCTCTCGGGGAGGAGGGCCCAGGCGTCAGCCAGCCTTGCTCGCTCCTCCTCCCGGGCGTTTTCTTCCTCGGCGTATTGCACTTCCAGCTCGTCAAGTGCCTGCCGCGCTTGGCCGAAGACAACCCTGCGGCGGGCCGCGCGAGGGCGCGGCTCCTGCAGCGCCAAGGTCCCCGCGTCGTCGCGAGGCGCAGAGGCCTCGACGCTCGTCGAGGCGCCCGGGGCATCTTGCCTTGGGCTCACGGCCGCTCCCGGCGCGGCCTGGGGGCTGGTGCGGGCACTTGCTCCGCTTCCCACGTCGAGAGCCCTCTGGGGGCTGGGTGTCCTCTCACCCCCGGTCCCGGCGTCCGTGGGTTCCAGGGGCACCTCCACCTCCGGCTCTTCAGGGGCGCTCCCCGCCCCTTCCATGGTGGCCGCGTCCACCGCAGCCTCGGGCGTGTCCGCCCTCCTTGTGGGAGCCTCCTCCGCCTCTGGAGATGGCTCCAGGACGATCTCTTCATCCACCGCTTCCTCTTCCTCGCGGTGCTCGGCCGCAGGAGGAGTAGCAGTCCGAGTTGGCGGCGGCGTCGCCACCTCAATCACCTCCTCCGCGCGGTGCTCAACCGCGGGAGAAGAAGCAGCCCTAGCTGGAGGCGACGTCGCCTCTTCGACCACCACCACCTCCACGCGGTGCTCACCCGCGGGAGGAGCGGCCTCTAGCTGCGGCTCGTCAGCCGCTTGTTGCGGCTCGTCGATCGCCTGCTGCGGCTCGTCGGCCGCCTGCTGCGGCTCATCGGCCACAGGCGTCTCCTCGGCGGCGCTGGCGGTCTCCCCAAGCTTGCGGAGACGCCGCCTCTTCGGCGCCGCGGGTACGCTGAAAAACCACAAATAAGCAAAGACCCTTCAGGAGGGGATTCTCAGAAGCAAAATGCTGAAAGAAAAGGCAAGGACCAAGACTTACTCGTCGGCCGCTCTCCACACCCTCTTCTTCCCCTTGGGTGGCTTGAGGGTGCTCGCTCCGGCCTCTTCGGGGGGCGCTGCTGCCTCCTCTTGGGGGGCATCCCTCCCTGCCGAGGCGTTCCTGTCGTGGAGGAGTTTGGAGCGGGGTTCGCAGCGTCCCCCCGTGCCGCCTCTCCTCCGCAGTGCGCCGAACCACGCGGAAGGCGTCCCCGTCGCTACCGGAGGAGATCACCTCAACGTCCTCGCCAGCTGGTGCGCTCCTTGAGGCGCCCGTCTCGCCTCCTGAGGGGTTAGCGCCCCTCGAAGCCTCGTCCTCGCCAGAGGGGTCGGCATCTCTTGGGGCCGCGTCTTCGCCGGAGTCTTCTCCTTCATCCGGCTCCGGCGACTCGTCCATGTACTCTGGCTCCTCCACCCACGGGTTGGTGCAGGGTCCGCGGTGCCCCGCGGGCACGATGCCCCACTCGTCGAACACCGGCAGGCGCCTGCGGTGTTCTTCCACACTCTCCATAACAAAGTTGAAGAGCGTCTTGGCCTCCTCGGTGGCGGGCGACGGGATGTCCTTCGTGGCGAAGAGGATCCCCATGATCGGGTACAGCACCTCCCGCGCGAGGTTGTCCACGCACAGGCGCATCCTGTCCTCCTTGCCGGTGTACCGCCACACCGGCTCCGAATGTTGCTGAAGAGGAGCGATGCGGCGCCTCGTGAAGTCCTTGGCCACCATCTGGCCAGTGAGCCCGCCAACGCGAAGCCTCCATATGCACTCTTACACCGCCTCAAGCTTGGGGCCCTCGAAGTCTGCGCTCGCCCAGCGCGCCCACTTCCTCGGCGGCGCCTCGGGCACCTCCAGGAGAGGGTTGGTCCCCTTGGTGTCGACAAAGATCCACCTCTCGCGGAACTTCTCCACCTTCTTCGTCACCTTGGTGATGGCATTCTCGCCACTCCAGGCGATGGGAATGTAGACCTCGCTCCTGGCGTCGGCGATGCGGAATGACACGCATCCGAGCCGCTCATCCTGCGCGGTGCTCCGGAGGGAGTAGAAGCTACGAAAAAGCGCTACCGAGGGGCGAATGCCGACATAGGCCTCGCAGAGGTAGGCGAAGATGGCGAGAATAAGGATGGAGTTGGGGTGGAGATGAAGAAGCTGGATCTGGTACGTCTCCAAGATCGCAAAGAGGAAGTCGGAGAAGGGAGGAACGAGGCCGGCGTAGAGAGTCTGGAGAAAGATGGGGTAGTACCCCTCAGGAAGCCTGCTGCCGGTCGGCCTCATCTCGGTGACGCCATGCTCGTTGGTGTTCGAGGCCGCCAGGTAGCGCACCTTCGCCAACGCCGCTGCGTTGACGCGTGACGGCGGCAGCGCCGCCACCGCAGACGTGCCGGTCTGCATCGCGGCCTTGCCCTTCTGGCCGTCGGTTGCCCTCTTGGAAGCCATAGCTGCTGGAAGGAAGCTTGAAGACGAAGACCTCGGAGGCGACGAGCTCTGGGAGGAAGAAGAGGTTTGGAAGAAGAGGGTGGCGGAGTAATGGGAGAAGTGACGGGCGCAGTCTGCGCGCCAGGCTTTATTGACCGGTTGCCCCGGACGTGGCGGGCCCCACCGGGTTGCCCGTTGAAGCCGAGGAGATCGTGGCCGCGGCGCAACCGCAACGCTCCACGTGTCACGGCCTAGGCAGGCATATTTGGGCCCTCGACGCTTCGCCTACATCCATGGCCTTTGGCGTGCCCATGGCGGGCCCGAGGGCTACTGTCGGCACAGTGGAAACCAGGGTACCACGGGCCGGCCTGCTAGGGCCCACAAGATTCTTCAGGAATTTTCGCTAAGGGCCAGGCTCTCCAAGCCTGGCGAGCCTCGCGAAGGTTTTTTCCCTCGCGAGGGATCTTTTCTCCTCGCCAAGGGTTCTCTCCCTTGGCGAGGGACCGCACCTCGACAAGGCGTCTCCGACGCCACCCGCAATTCTGCTAAGGACCAAGCCGAAGGGCTCGGCGAGGCTTTTTGCCTCGCGAGGCTCCTTCCTCGCGAAGCCATCTCTGCCTCCGCGGTAGAACGCACATGGGCTCTGCACCATGTGCAGAGTGACGCGCGTGCCTACGCGCGATGACGACGACGCCGCAGTTGCCACTTCCATGTATAAAGCGGTCAACAAAGCGGCTTCAAGCAAAGCGGACAACGAGTATTGCCTCTTTGGCGATAAGGGAACCGTCTGCAGCTACGCTCCAAGGACGACGTCACCGTGGGTCACATCCTACCTCATCAAGCGCCAGCCCACTGTCCGGCTGGCCGGTGGCTTTTCCAGCTTTGGTAGCGCCGTCCCTGCCATGGACCGCGTCCATGGACTCCACCTTTATCGTGCACCCTGCTCCTTCCCTCGTCGCCATGTGGTAACCCTTCCCGCCCAAATGTTTGGGCAGAAGAGGTCCAAGACGCCTATAAAAGGAGGGGGAGCACGCCCAAGCAAAGGGTTCGATCTTCGGTTGATGCAGCTCTGGTAGACCCTAACCCTAGATCTGAAGACTAGCAAGTAGCCATTGTTAGCCACCTCGAGCTCTCCAAGCTCTCCTTGTACTGTGAACCTCTCCAAGCAGTGCAATACACCATAGCAGGACGTAGGGGTTTTTACCTCCCAAAGAGGGCCCTGAACCTGGGTAAGATCTTGCGTCCATCTCTGCAGTGTCGTCCGCAGCGAGTCCGACGAGCACCGTCGCCGGAGCACGTTGAGGATTGCTTGACTCCGTGTTCAGCCCCTTACACAATACCTTGGAGACACCCCCAGTTCCTGGGAACATTCTCCGACAAGGGTCCTCTTCAACTCCTTCAGCCGAGACGTGGTTTAGGCGACCACGGCTGACGGTCATGGCCTTGGCGGCTGGTGTAGAGGGAGCCGGTGCAGGTGCTGAGGTAGCCGGTGCCTTCTGGGGACACTCCCTGGAGAAGTGTCCCGGCTGGCCACAGCTGAAACAAGTGGGCCTCGGCGGTGGTGGAGGCAGCTGAGGGCGGTACCCACTTCCAGCCACACCCAAGGTCGAAGTAGCTAGGCGAGACGGAGGTGGCCTGTATCCTGAGGGCTTTGGCGCGAAGGGAGCGCGAGGCACATCACTAAAAGGCACAAAGACCATGCGCTTCTTGCCCTCAGAAGAAGAGGAGCTCTGGTGGTCCCCCTGCCCAGGCCTCTTGGAAACCTCCAGTTCCTTCCTACCCTTCTCCAGAGTGAGAGCAAGGTTGTACAGCTCCTGGTAAAACTGGAACTTGAAGGGAAGCAGCTCATGACGAAGTTGTAGAGTCAGTCACTTGCGGAACAGGTACTGCTTATCTTCATCATTGGTCATGTCCCGAGGGGCGTAACAAGAGAGGTGGTTGAACTCATGCCCATAAGCTTGGACGTCCATGCGTCCCTGGGTCAGCTCCAGGAATTCCCTCCTTTTTAGGTCCATGATGGGCTGGGGAATGTAAGCCGCACGGAAGGCAGTGCGGAATTCTGCCCAACTGAAGGTATGGCCAGCCGCAAACATGGACACATGGCTTTCCCACCAGGACCCTGCGGCTCCAGTCAGCAGGTAGGTGGCGAAGTTCACTTGTTCCGCCACCGGAACATGGAAGGCAGTGAACTTGCGCTCGAGAGCACGAAACCAGTCATCAGCATCCAGGGGCTCTTGAGCATAAGAGAAAGTGGGAGGCTGGGACTTCAGGAATTCAGTGAGGTTGTTGCATTCAATGTTCCTCCGTGCACCCTGCTGCACCAACTGTGCGAGCAGATTCTCGTTGCGCACGCGGCCCTCTTCAATAATCATCAGAACCTCTGCCATCGAGGGTGGCGGCGGTGGATCAGGCACCACGACGGGTAGGAGCCATTCTGGAGATATGAACAAGGACACAATTAGTAACCATAGCCGGTCATTTAGGATAGATCATTAGACTTCTTCCTGATATAGAGATTTAAGATGGCACAAAATAGATCAAGGCAACCACGTGTGACATTACGTCACCGCGGCAATAGCAAACGGAGTAAGGGACTCGAGACTTAAACTGGACGGTAAGAACCCAAACCTCGAGAACCTAAAACTTTGCCATCAAGGGTGGACAACAGGTTTAGAGTAAGGGACGGGCTAACAACAATTCCACGATATTGCAGAAGCCTTTGTTAGCACTCTTCCGACAACTAGTGCCGAAAGGGTTTCCTAAACGGGTGTTAGTGGAGGAATCCCAAATATTGATGGACCACTTGCTAAGAGCAATCCCGCCGTGATTCATATGGTTTTGTTTGGCAGAGAGTCTAGCTAACGCTAGTGTCAGAGGAGAGCATTGCTGAGCAAGTCAATTATGGCCGCAACCTCGAGTTTGAAGACTAACTTCAAATTTTGCCAACCTGATGTAGGGTTTGGCCACTAATATCAGGATTCAACGGAAAGATCTTAGGTTAAAGATCAGCTTCATGCACTGGGACTCATGAATAGCATGATGCTCACATGGGTGACAACCCTCATAAATCATTACACCAGAGCCCTAGCACAATCCGGGACCTTCGGTTCAAGATCTTGGCTAAAACCCTAAGGAAGGAGCACCCGAGTAGGTGTGAAACATTTTCAAGGCTTCGGATGCTTTGCAACCAAATGAAGAAGTAGATTGTGACTAAACCACTAAGTTTCCTTCGGATTCTGAAGACAGTATCAACCTAGCCAGCAACTAAAGGTAGAAGCCAACCCCGAGAACCTAAGTTAGAATGGCAGCCGAGTAGAAGAACCGTTAAATCAAATAGAGGTAAGATAACTCAGAGATAGAGCGAATTGGGTAAGCAGTAAAAGGAATCCTAAGATGGTCTTCACAACTCCTTTTTAGGTTATAAATAGTTTTCATGAACACTAGACTCGACATCGACCAGTAGAACGGGTTTCCTACAGGCAGTCCTGCTCTGATACCAACTTGTAGCGCCCCGACCCTAGAACTATACAGTGAAACATTGTGTAACCGGTCATGCTACACAATCGAGGGTTACTGGGTTTACCAATCCCTGGACAAAACTCATTGCCAGGTGTGCTCGGAATGGATCATCGGCACACAACACCTCGATCATGCCATAAGCTCAGACATCGCTTTCACGTATAGTAAAGAGACCAAGACTGCGGAACAACTGGCACATCACAGACTCTACGACACAAGATATAATAGTTCAACTCATATATGAGAAAGATAGCAAATATCACAATCAGAGGTCACAGACCCATCATTACATCAAGCGGAAGCAACTATAGTTGTCTAACAACAAGATCCAAATTATGGCCTAAGAGGCCTACAATAACAAATCCCAGCCATCATGTTCCAAGACGTCCCAAGCTGCCACCTGGAAACCCCAGACTACTCGTCGATGTCAATAAATAACCCACCTTCCAGTTCGGTGACGTCCTCCTCTGAAACAAATAATATTTAATAAAGCAAGGCTGAGTACGACGTACTCGCAAGAATTAGTAGGGCGATATAGGCCCAATGCTGACAGAGGCTCTAATGTTGTAGATGTAGCTAATTTGCATAAAGCTAGTTTTCCTTTTTAAAAGAGATAAAGACTCGTGGCATTGTCTACTCAGAATGTTTTCCGAAAAAGGGGTAAGAGAGTAACTTTCATCTCCGGTTCTCATCGAACCATTTGTAGACAACACCAACTCATCTCCACCAAGGCACTCCCTCGAATTACCCTCGAGGAAATGAACCTTTATCACACGTTGATTATGCAACCTTTAGCTGCCATAACAATTAAGTTAATGTTCTCTATGATCTCGTAGTCCATTCCCAAGTCGTCCATAACCGCGGACACGGCTTTTCGAAAAGATTTAAACCCTGCAGGGGTGTGCTAATTTACCCATCGGTACCGTCTGGCTCGCCTAGTTAGCTCTCTTCCGGGGAAAGCTTGCAAGTGGGCGCGGTTAAACCTTTACCTCGTGTGAGACTATCCAAGAATCATCTATGGCGATAGGACAAGTTTACCCAGCCTATTTCAGCCCCTGCCCCCATCGCCACACCCTAACACCACACACACACCCTCTTCATCGCGCCATCTTCCACTTGCAACTCACACGCAAATGGAAAGCGCAAATCTAGAGGATCCTTGGATACGCCCACACAAGTTATTCAGTTAGTAAGGAGCCCATACCCCCACTGATGGTAGCACTCTAGTCTTGGTTCTAGAGACAAGAACTCGCATCTAGGGGCAAGAATGAGACAACCCACCATCCCCGATGGCAACTCATCCAAGCCTTCTTAGCAATTAATTAAGCATCACATGTATCCACCATGCCCGAATCATTCCATCAACATCATCAATATGGAATTTAATCAACGGACATAACTAGCATACGACTAGGCATGGTTAAGCATAGCTAAGCATATAAATACAACCATTATATCTTTGTCTCCGGCCAACACATCAAACCTATTGTTCATAGGAGGGGAAGCATGTGATGGTTCGGGGAAGACATGCATTTGTAGGATACTCTAGTATTGACCAAGAATTGACATAGAATCGAATGCAATATTCTGGTGGATAAAATAAGTTTATAAAACTTTAGGATGCTAGATGACAAGAAGGTTAGGTTAGCTCTTGCCTTGCTGATAGTACTGGTCGCGTTGATCGTCGAGGTATTGTGGTGGAACCTCGACTCCTGCATCTACCGATACACAAACAATACAGGAAACGAAATAAATAACACGAATACAAGGTGCAATGCACAATCATGATGAGATGGTCAAATTATGCACTGAAATCATATTGGGCATGTCCCACAAGTTAAATGGAACCCCTAAAATAAATATTGCAATTAACGGGTTAAAACTCCATATTTAGCTTAGTGAATTGCGTTATTATCCAAAATGTCCAGTAATGAAATATGGGTCCTAAATGCATGAAAATGACATTATTAGATAGGTTATGTCCTACTGATCATTGTGGTACTTCGTTTGCAATTTTCCGATTAACGATGAAGAAATGGCGATTTAAACGGTTATTCAATTTAAATCATTTTAACCAATTCGATAATGACATCAAAGCGAAAGTTGGTTACTTGCTGTGAACTTAACATAGATAGATAGCAATTGCCTTGCTGATCATTTTGACATTGTATCCACAATTTTTGAGTGATTATTTCTCAAGTTATGAATTTCCCAAAATTGGAATTAAATCTGCCATTTTAATAATTTTAAATGAACAGCAATTTAAAAGGTTCATTATTTCATGGAATTAGAACTAATAATTAGATGTTGTTTTCCTGAACATTTTGAGATCTTATTTGCAATTTTTGGATCAAAATTTAAATTGTTATGAATTTCCCAAATATTAATTTAAATCTGCCCTTTTTATATTTAATCAAAACAGGCAATTTAGTTTAACCAATTAATTCAACTAAGGGCAGTGTCGTGGTATTGTCGATTCTAGCCGCGGCAGGGGTGCCATCGAGCTAGGTAGAGAGAGGGGTTTTGGAGACGAGAGGTGATCCGGCGACATAGAGGTGAGTTTACCCAGCTTCGGATCTCACGTCGGTGGCGAGATCCTACGTGCTGCTATAATTCACTATAAGGCAATATCGCCGAGTTACAGTGGATTGAGGTTGAGATCGTACGTGCCCTAAGGCGTCCCAGGGGCCGGCTTATAAAGGTGTCCAGACCCTGGGCTTACAGGAGGAAACCTAACCGACTAAGAACTGAGTCCTACTCCAACCCGGCTTGGGGCTTGCCTTGTGGGCTAAGTCTTCTGCAATGCGGGCCGGCTTCTAGAGTCTTCCCTTAGCCGGATGGGCCTCCCGTGCTTCAGCATACTGGGCCGCCCGGTAAGCCGGATTCGGCTTACCACCACTTTGGGCCACCCTGGTCTGCTGGCTTTTAATCTTCTCTGTGAGGACCCCTGTTCGGCATAACCCCAACAGTAGCCCCCGGAAAGCTTCAAGTACTTCAGTGGCTGGCTTTCAATCTTCCGGCAATATGCTGTCCGGGAAATTCATCATCCGTCTTCAGTCTTGGAGCATTCCCAGAACCCTGAAACCATGTCGAACAGCTTTGTCGATTTTAACCGTGTCGGCTTATATATGCCGAAAAGTATTTGAGCGTGTAACGACACGCGTCCGCCGATTTGATGGTTGTGTCAGACCCGGACGTGTGAGTGGAGGAGCATCTTTTGAATGCAGGGGCTAATTTCCGTTTTTCCCGCGCTGGAACCGAGGCGTCGGAGAGAAGGAACCATCACCAACGGCTTGATCCGAGACACGTGGCGAGAAACCCGGCCGATGACCATTGCACGCATCTTAGCGCAGGGCTATAAGTGGCGACCGCATCGTCTCCTCCGCGATCCTCAGTCCATTCGCAACCCTAGCTTCTACTCCTCCAGATCTCATCTCTCCTCCGAGCGCAACTCCATCTCTTCTTCGATTCTTCATGGCTTCAAGCAACCCAAGCTCTCCAGCGGCCGACGCAACCGGGGCCGGTCTGACTCCGCCGATGGGAGGTGCCGCATCCTCGACCGCCGCCGCCGTCACGGAGCCATCCGCCGCTTCATCTGCACCTTCCTCGTCTCCGGCGATGACCTCCACTTCTTCAGGCCATGATACGGTTGCCTTGGCAAAGGCCGCAGCCGAAGCCGCTGCCACAATGGCCTCTGCAGCTGCTGAGGCCGCCACCGAGGACGCCAGTGCTGGCGACGAAGAGGAAGAAGAAGAAGCCGGCAACAAAGATGCAGCCAGCAACCCGTCCCGCAACTGGGCCTGCTCGGCTGTGGACGAGGTCGAGCTGAAGGGAATGGAGACCGACGGAGCCATTGCTCCAACTTCTGAGTCGAATCCGACTTGGCGATCTGCTTGCGGCGATCCCTACCCGACTCCCATCAGAGACGAGCGGGTACTTCTTTCTTCCCATGTAATTAGGGGATTTTCTTTGCCGCCGTCGGCTTTCATGATAGATCTCTTAGATCACTACGGCCTCCAGTTCCATAACATAACCCCGAACAGCCTGCTGTACATCTCCGGCTTTGTAGCGCTGTTCGAAAGATACTTAGGTATAAAACCTAGGTTAGACTTCTTCGAACGCTGCTTCCTAGTCAAGAGGCAAACCGTCAACAAAGAGCTGCTGGTGGCCGGCACAATCAGTTTCAATTGCCGCCGAGACATCGATTGGTACCCTCAAGTGCCAATCGTGGATTCAGCAAAGGGATGGGTAACTACATTATTTTACTGCAAGGATGTGGCGACGCCAAACCGGCTGCAGGGACTCACCCCTTTCACAGACAAAGCCGGCACGCCGCTGCCCTCCTGGAAGAAGAAGTCGTCAGGTGTAATGCCGACGGAACACGCCGCCCTCCAAGCGAGGATTGCGCAACTGACGTCCGGCTCTCCTCCCTTGACTGGGGAGGACACCATTATTTGCTGGATGAAGAGACGAATTCAGCCCCTCCAACATCGTGTTCGTCTTCTCTGCGAGTACACGGATAATTCTGATCCTATGAGGATCAACGAGAAAGACTTGGAGCAGGGCCTCTTTGAGGCTCGCTTCAACAAGCTCATCAAAGCCCGGCCTGGAGCAGGCCGGCAATATGAAGAATCGTTGCCGATGTTTACGGCAGCCAACCCTCCCCCAAAGGTACTTTGACCTAACCAAAGTTCAATTCTTTTGAGAGATTCGGGTTTACCTTTGTCGGACTAACATGTAATATGTCAGATTCCCGGAATTACCGATGTCCGCCCTGCTGGCAAGCCGTCGTCCAGCAAGGCGCCCACGCGGTCCATCACCATTTCCTCGGCTACCGCAGAAAGCCGGAAGAGGAAGGGCCAGTCGACCGCTAGTGGCGCTAAGTCGTCTGAAGACGACGATGCACTTGCTGGGCTCAATATCCCCAGCAAGAAGTAAGTCGACTGATAACATCTCCTCCTTCCCTTGCAACAATGCCGGATTTGCTAAACATCCTTTACCTTTGTAGGATGAAGAAAGGCATTCCGTTGAAAACTAAGACGGTCGCCATAAGGAAGAAAGCCTCTCCTGCCATCCCTCCACCAACTCCTCCGGTTCCAGAGCCGAACCCAACAGAGGAGAACACGCGTGCCATGGTGACGGCTCCACCTTTTGGGAGAGCCGGGGTCACTCCCCCCACACAATGGACGGAGATGACGGGGAAGGTGACTGAAACCTCTTCTCCAAGGGCTGAAGCTCCGGCTGATGATGCCCTAATCTTTCACCCAATCAAAGCCGAAGCCTTCGACGAGGAAGGGCGCATCAAGCCGGAATTCATGAGCCGGTTCATGAAGGCACCTCGCTTTCCCCGGAAGAAGGGAACGACCGTACGGGATGACGAACCGGATCATACCAAGGCCTATGATACCTTTGATGTCATAGAGATCCTTGAACATCAGCAGAACTACTTTGCTGATAGCTTTGAGGCCGGCATGACGCTTCTCCGCGAGCACTACCAGGTAAAATATCTTACCCAGTAGCCCCCGAGCACTATGCCGGGTTAAGTTATTAAGACTAGCCGTCATAGTGATCCGAGTTAATGCGAATGCATACACTTAGCCCCCCAGCCATTAAATGTCGCCATGTAACCACCTTAACTTGTAAACATATCTTTAGGCTTTTAGCAATTCCTTACACAGATCCACCGAAAAATTGGCGCTGAAACCCTCAATTCTTTGGGTGTGCGAAATCAGGAGATGCGCCGGCTCAAGACTGAACTGGCGACAAAAGACGCCATCATCGAAGGGTTTGAGGCGGACCGGGTTCAATACCAAGGTACAAACGCCGAATCTTTAGCTTTTGAGTTCTAGGCTTTCTTTTATACTGCTGACATTTGTGTTTTGCAGACGCCATTATCAAAGCCAAAGAACTTGCCGAGAACGCCGGCATTGTTGACCGGCTCCGCGACGAGAATATTGAGCTGAATAAGCTTAACCAATCGATGGCGGCAGAGCTAGAGACGGCCAAGAAGAATCTTGCGAAAGCCGAACAACTCCTGGAATCAGAGAGGCGGAGCCACAAGGATGCCTTCAATGAAATCCAGGACCGGCTTAATAGGCGCCTCGATGAGTCGCTGGCCATCAACAACCAGCTTCTGAGTAAGTATCGAAAAAACTTAAACTCATCGCTCTGTCTTAGCCAAATATAACTGAACTTTGCCCTTCTGCAGCTCCGGCGGGTTACGGCCATGAGCTAACGGCGGAAAACCGGCTTGACCGGATTCTGGAAGTAGGGGAGCTTATCCCGAAGATTATCTCTTCGGGAAAAGATCTTGTAGAGAAGTTCTTTCCCGGCAACCCCGAGCCCCCGACGAACCTTGCCAGCTTAGAGGCTGAACTGACCGAAGCGGCTTCATTCTTCGATGAACGCCTTCGTTCCAGTGCTCGTGGAGGCGCCAAGACGGCCTTGGGCTTGATGATGGCACATTACCCGGAGGCAGAAGCGTGGCGAGTGGCATCCGGCTTCCCTCTTGAAAAGGAGGACGACACGCCGCTGGACGACCAAGATCGCAAGAAGATCCTTCGGTCCGTCTCCGGTTATGCCAGCAAGATTGCCAACATGGTCTCCTTGACCACCATCTTCAAGGAAATGCCGTGTCCGCCAACTCCTGTTCAATCAGATGAAGACACTGAGGCGGCGGAGAAATCGTCCTGAGCCGAACTTGCTCGTTGAGCCGGCTATCCTGAAAATGTAATGGGCAACATGTAAAGCCGTCCAAACAATGTATATGTCTAGAACTAACTTAGCCTTTTGCTGTACGTTAATCAGCTTTATATTTTGCAAACTTGCAATTTTATGCCTCAGTTAAATCTGGCCTTGACACCTTAGCCTTTAAGCGCCGGCAAACCTATGGCGAAGCTAACTCGCTGAGCAACAGGGTACGCAATGACCAATCTGTTTAGACTCAGAACAAGTGCTGCCTTTAGGTGCCGAAACGCTTTGAAGCAACCCGGCGCAAAAAGCTAGCAGACAAACATTAATTTGGCAAAACGTTGAATTTTCATCACCTTAAGGCGGATTCAACATGAAAGAGTTTACCAATAAGAGCAACACAGGCAATTTCGGGTAAACAGACTAACAATAAGATCATAGGGAAATAAAGGATGGTACAGATTCTCGAATTCGACATGAGAGAAACCAATTTTTATTTCATGATCACATTGACATGGTTACAATAGAATTTGCTAAGTGTAAAAAGGACGTAGCTGAGCGATATTCCACGGACGTTTCGTCTCATCTAAGTCGTCATCTACATGCCTTTTCCTCTTGCGACCTTTCTTCCTGGGATTTTTCTTTGAATCCCTTAAGTCGAGGAGATAATATGACCCGTTTTTCAGAACTTTGCTGATAACGAAAGGCCCTTCCCATGGCGGGGATAATTTGTGCTGTCGGCTTTGCACAAGCCGAAGCACTAAGTCGCCTTCTCGAAAAGATCGATTCCGCACTCTACGGCTCTGGTAACGACGTAGATCTTGTTGATAGATGGCGGATCTTTGGAGAGCTAACTCTCTTTCTTCTTCGAGGATATCTAAGCCGTCTTTGCGTGCTTCTTCTGCGTCTTCTTCGACGTAGGCTGCGACTCTAGGCGAATCGTGGATCATGTCGGATGGGAGCACCGCTTCTGCACCATAGACCAGGAAGAAAGGGGTGAAGCCGGTTGATCTATTTGTGGTAGTACGAATACTCCATAAGACCGCCGGCAATTCATCAACCCAAGCGCCGGCTGCTCGATGCAAAGGAGTTTCAAGCCTCGGCTTAATACCCTGCAGAATAATGCCGTTAGTGCGCTCTACCTGTCCATTGGATTGCGGGTGTGCCACCGATGCCACATCGAGTCGGATCTTTGATCGGCTGCAGAACTTCGCTAGCTCACCGACGGCAAAGTTTGTGCCATTGTCAGTGATAATGCTATGCGGTATGCCGAATCGAGTTGTAATCTCGACGATGAACTTTGTTGCTGTAGCTCCGTCGAGTTTCTTGATGGGCTTTGCCTCCACCCACTTCGTGAATTTGTCGACCGCCACCAGCAGGTGGGTTAAGCCTCCTCTCGCCGTCTTAAAGGGTCCCACCATGTCGAGCCCCCAGACCGCGAACGGCCAAGTGATAGGGATCGTTCGGAGCTCCTGAGCCGGCAAGTGAACCTGCTTTGCGTAGCGCTGACATCCTTCACAAGTCTTGACAATGTTGATAGCATCCTCTTTAGCCGTCAGCCAAAAGAATCCGTGCCGAAACGCCTTGGCGACTAACGCCTTTGCCGCCACGTGATGCCCACATTCGCCGGAGTGGATTTCTTCTAAGATTTGCCGTCCTTCCTCTGGAGAGACGCATCTTTGGAAAATGCCGGATGTGCTCCTCTTGTAGAGTTGTCCGTCAATAATTGTGTACGCCTTTGCTCGACGCTCAATTTGACGGCTTAGCACCTCGTCGTCCTTAGGCAGTTTCTTATTAACCAAGAAATCAATATAGGGTGTGGTCCAATCTGGGGTTACCAAGCACACCTGAACTGATTCTGCCGACAAAGGGTAATCTTCATCGCCGCCTTTGATGGACGGCTTGTGAAGGTGATGGAGGAATACGTCTGGTGGCACTGCCTTTTTCTTGGATCCTATTCTGGCCAAGGCATCAGCAGCTTCATTGTCATCTCGGGAGATATGCCGAACCTCTAAGCCGGTAAAGCATCGGCCGAATTCGTCGACTGTTCTTCTGTATTCCGCCATTGTGGGACTCTTCGTGTCCCAACATCCATCAAGTTGCTGCACAACCAGATCTGAGTCGCCATAGCAGAGGATGCGCTGTACTCCCAATTCTTTAGCCATGTGAAGACCATGAAGGAGAGCCTCATACTCTGCTACATTGTTGGTGGCGTTGAAGTGGATTCGGAGGACATAACTGAGCTTATCACCCTTAGGCGATTTTAGAACTACTCCAGCCCCCGAGCCTTCCTTCATCTTCGAGCCATCGAAGTGCATTATCCAGTACTGAGAATCCGGCAAAGGTGTGCTTTCCATCGCCTCTGTCCAATCTGCAACAAAGTCGGATAAGACCTGAGATTTGATGGCGGTCCTCGGCTTGTACTGTATGTCGAAAGCTGCTAACTCGATGCCCCATTTGGCGACTCGACCCGTTGCGTTGGCATTGTTGATGATTTCCCTTAATGGAGCCTTGCTGACCACCGTGACTGTGTGATCATGGAAGTAATGACGCAGTTTCCGGGCGGCAAAGAATACGCCATAGGCTAACTTCTGGTAGTGGGGATAGCGCTGCTTTGAATCTGAGAATACCTCGCTAATAAAATAGACTGGGCGCTGATCCGGCCATTGCTTTCCCTCTTCCAGGCGCTCAACTACAATGACGGCACTGATAACAAAGTTTGTGGCCGACAAATAGAGCAAGAGTGGCTCTCTTTCCTTTGGAGCCGCCAAGATTGGAGCATGCGTCAATGTATACTTCAGTTGAGCTAAGGCTGCCTCTGCTTCCTCCGTCCAGACGAAATTATCCGACTTTTTGAGGAGTTTATATAGAGGCAAAGCTTTATCTCCAAGCCGGCTGATGAAATGGCTTACAGCCGCGGCGGAACCCGTAAGCCGCTGTATGTCCTTCAGACAAGTCGGCTTCTCGATGTTCTGAATCGCCTTTATCTTTTCCGGGTTAACTTCAATTCCTCTTTGGGAAACAATGAAGCCCAGAAGCTTGCCTGCGGGTACACTGAAGACGCATTTTGCCGGATTAAGCTTCATCTGGTACCCCCTTAGGTTTGCGAAGGTTTCCGACAGATCAGCGATTAGATCGCCACGCTTCTTCGACATGACTGCAATGTCGTCAACATAGACGTGAACATTGCGGCCAATTTGCTTGTCCAGACATCGCTGCATACACCTTTGGTAAGTAGCACCGGCGTCCTTTAAGCCGAACGGCATTGTGACATAGCAATAATTGCCATACGGCGTACTGAAGGATGTCTTGATTTGATCTGACTCCTTCATCTTTATCTGATGGTAACCCGAATAAGCGTCCAGAAAACATAGCATCTCTGAGCCGGCAGTTGAATCAACGACCTGATCGATGCGCGGTAAAGCGAACGGATCTTTAGGGCAGGCTTTGTTTAAGCCGGTGAAATCAATGCACATATGCAGCTCCGAGGTGTTCTTCTTTGGGACTAGCACGGGATTTGCCAACCAATCAGTGTGGACAACTTCACGAATGAATTTGGCGGCTGTGAGCCTTAGGATCTCCTTTCCAACCGCCTTGCGCTTCTCAGTTCCGAGCCGACGAAGGCCTTGCTTGACCGGCTTTGCGTCCTTGTTGACTTTTAGGGAGTGCTCGGCAAGTTTCCTCGGGACACCTGGCATGTCAGATGGTGACCAGGCAAATATGTCCCGGTTCTCACGGAGAAACTTGACGAGCTCGCCTTCCTATTTGTCGTCGAGCCCGGTGCCGATGATGGCCTCCTTTGTCGGATCCTCCTTTGAGAGCTTGATTTTCTTGGTGTCATCCTTTGGCTTGAAGCTTGAGTCGACTTTAGAGGACGGCTTTTCAGTCGCCGGCATCTCATCGGGACCAATTGTTTTCTTGAGATCCTCCAACTCTTCCCTGCAGATTGCTTGTTCAGCATGGACGGCATTGGAGGCCTCGCATTCCTTGGCTTTCTTGAAGTCTCCCTTAACTGTGATGACGCCATTGGGTCCCAGCATTTTCAGCATGCTGTAGATGTAGCAGGGCCGAGCCATAAACTTGGCGAAAGCCGGACGTCCAAAGATTGCATTGTATGCACTTCTGAAGGGAACCACCTCAAAAGAGACGTCCTCAGTCCGAAAATTATCGGCTTCACCAAAGGTGACCTTCAGGGTAATTTGCCCCATCGAGGAAGCTTGTCGTCCCGGCACAATCCCATGAAACTTCACAGTACTGTGGGTGAGTTGCGACTCGGAAATACGCATCCTCCTTAACGTTGCGGCGTAAAGTATGTTGATACTGCTGCCGCCATCCATGAGTACCTTTGTCAACTTGTACTTGTCGACTATCGGGCTGACGACTAAGGCGTAGGTGCGCTTTGCAGGAACTCTATCCGGGTGATCGATGCGATCCCATGTGATGGGTGTGTCGGACCAATCCAGATATTGAGGAACTGCGGGCACCGTAGCGTTGAGTTCTCGCCAAGCCGCCTTTTCTTTGCGTGAAGAATCTGTTGCCAGGTTGACAATGAGACTTTCGGCATGCTTAGGGAATTTGCTGCCTTTTTCTTTGGAGGCAGCGTCATCCGACTCTGAAGCAGCTTCCTCCTTCTCTTTGTCGTCCTTCCTGGACTTGCGCTTGTTCCTTGACTTGCCGGCTTTGGGGTCCTTAGCGATGTCTCGATTAATGTGACATTGCTGGAGCGTGTGGGAACTTGTCCCATCTGGCCTCAGATGATGGACATAGGGGTTGTGCTTGATGTCGTCATACTTCACCGCTGGTGGCCGGGATGATTGGTTATTTGCCGGCTTCTTGCCTTGCCACTTGCCATTGCTTGAACCACCCTTTCCAAAGGCGGCAGCGACCTCATGAGAAGGGCCGGCCTGGTCTTCAACCTTCTTTTTCCCGGACTCGTGTCGGCGGCTTTCGGCATCCTCCCTGTTGTCATCATCAGCGGCGGCGTACTTGTTTGCACAAGCGAGTAAGCCCCCCAAAGTTTCCGACTCGTCGCTGTAGATCATGAAGCGGAAAGTCGTCCCCTTCCTCAGAGATTGTTTGAAAACGTGGATCGCCTGAGTTTCTGAGACGCCTTCGCAAGCGTTCTTGATTTCACTCCATCGTGAGACGAACTCACGGCTAGACACGTTCCTTTGCTGCACGCACCGCTGTAAGTCGAAAATCGACTTTGGGCGCTTATATGTGCCCTGGAAGTGCTGGATAAAAACACACTTCATGTCACTCCAGGTATGAACTGTCCTTTCGGGTAGACCTTCAATCCACATGCGTGCCGTCCCGGTTAACATCAGGGGCAAAAATCGCACTGCCGAGTCGGCGCTGCCTTGATATATGTCGCAGGCACTGACGTAATCTGAGAGCCAGGTCTCAGGATTAGCCGTACCGCTGTACTTCTCAACCATCTTTGTTACGTTCGACAAAGTGGGAGGTAGAATTTGCTCTCTGATTGTTCTGCCAAAACACTTGGGGCCGAGGTATTGGGCATCTCTGGCTGACTTCCTCTCCTCGATTAGGCTTCGAACATCATTGGTTGGTAGCGGTTTAGCAACCGACTTTTCTTGTCTTGGTTCTTCCCTGTGACGGCTTTGGCTCGCCCGGCTTGCATTACGCGGAGGGCTTGGAGTCCTTTGTCGTCGTGGAGGGGGTATGTATTTGGAAGGGTTATCTCCCTCTTTGTGCGGTGGAGGCGGCGGTGGAGGTGACATATGAAATCTGTTATCCTCCCTTCGGGGTTGATTTTCCCCTTCACGTCGTCGCTCCTGACGGGGTGGAGCCACCTTTTCCTTACGAGGGTCCTCCTTTCGCTCTCGGCTCTGATGCCCTTCCTGACCAGCTTCACGATGGCGTGAAGAACCTGTCCGGGATTCCGCGCCTCTAGGATGCTTGTCCTTCGGGTCCTTGCTGCCTTTGTTGTGACTGCTTGAGCCGGCCGGGTCGTCGTTTGGGTCGGTAGGGGCAGCAACCATTGGCTTGTTGGCGGTTGACTTGCAAAGGCGAGAATCATCAACAAGCCGCCCTGTTTTGACTTGCGAATCATTCTGCTGCTGCTGTGCAACCTCCAGTAGATAAGCCGAATATTTAAGCCGAGCGTCACGATCCAGAGATTTATCGAACATGACCTCCTGGGCAGCCTCCATGTTTTTGGCTGGGGTATTGAAGTAACATAGATTTGTCACCGGGTCACGTCGGTGGTGGTACTTCCTCCAGACTGAATCTACATGATCGGCTTCCCACTTGCTATGGAAATCAAACCTCTTATGCAGGTTCTTATCACGAGCCGGACGGAAAACATCGTCAGCCCCCTTTTCCCTCTGCTTTCGGATGAACTCCGTTTCCTTGTTTGTGAGCTCAACTTCACGCTCTACTATCTGGGCGGCTTGCTCCTCAAGTAGGGCGCGGCGCTTCTCAATGTCGTCCAGCGATGCGTTTGGAGGGAGTGGCATCAACAGTTGCTTGCAGATCGCCATCTTTCTTTCGTGCTCCCTCTCCGCCGCCTCGCCGGTCTTAGCGTCAATGTCGTCTCCTCCAGCCGGCCTTCTGTCTGCCCCCTTTGATGGAGCCAGTGGTGGTACGAAATCCACCTTGAGATTTCCGGCTTGCGGAGTTTTTTCTTCGCCATTGGCGGCTTTCGAGGCGTTGGGGTCGTCATTAGGATCCGAGATATTTCCCATCAAGATCTCGACAGGGCGTCCCAAACAGGACACAACCTTCCGATTGAAATCGTCGGATTCTCCTTCAGATTCAGGGTCTTGCTCCATAGGAGCGGTGTCCACTGATCCGGCTTCTGAATCTGCCTCCATCTGCAAGGCAGGGAGGATTGACTCAGGTAGTGTCGTCGACTCGTTTGAGCCGGATTCTCCAGCCATGCCGATGAAGTGGGAACCCGGCGCCGCCCCTGAGGTTGCGTCATCTTCGGAGTCCTCATCATCAGCATCAAACGCTAGATCCAGATCAGCTAGCTCCTCAGAGTCCAAATCCGATCCGTCTTCAATGTTGTAGGGGTGGGCGGTGGGCAAACTCGATGTGAAACCGAGATCGTCCAAAGCCTGGGCGGTGAAGCCGACGAAGATGTCGAAGCCGCCGATGGAGATAGTGGACCATCCGGCGGGATCCTCCTTTGCCGGCGTCCAGAGGCCATCGTTGAAGACGTGGCCGGCTCCTGATTCGTCGAAGTAGCTCACCATGCCAATCGCGATGGTGTCGCCGACTCCGCCTGCAGCTCCTGGACAGATCGAAACCCCAGAGGTCTCCTGCCCCACGGTGGGCGCCAACTGTCGTGGTATTGTCGATTCTAGCCGCGGCAGGGGTGCCATCGAGCTAGGTAGAGAGAGGGGTTTTGGAGACGAGAGGTGATCCGGCGACATAGAGGCGAGTTTACCCAGCTTCGGATCTCACGTCGGTGGCAAGATCCTACGTGCTGCTATAATTCACTATAAGGCAATATCGCCGAGTTACAGTGGATTGAGGTTGAGATCGTACGTGCCCTAAGGCGTCCCAGGGGCCGGCTTATAAAGGCGTCCAGACCCTGGGCTTACAGGAGGAAACCTAACCGACTAAGAACTGAGTCCTACTCCAACCCGGCTTGGGGCTTGCCTTGTGGGCTAAGTCTTCTGCAATGCGGGCCGGCTTCTAGAGTCTTCCCTTAGCCAGATAGGGCCTCCCGTGCTTCAGCATACTGGGCCGCCCGGTAAGCCGGATTCGGCTTACCACCACTTTGGGCCACCCTGGTCTGCTGGCTTTTAATCTTCTCTGTGAGGACCCCTGTTCGGCATAACCCCAACAGGCAGTAACAGGTAGAGTTTATTTAGCTGAGCATTTTAACATTTTATTTGCATTTTTCTGAAGTATAAAACTCTAGATATGAATTTCCAAAAATTTGAATAACTCACAGATGATTTGCATTTCACATTTAAATTCAAATTCAAAAGTTCATTTGCGTGTGTGAGTTACATAATTGGGTAGGTTATGAATTTGTGAACAATTTGGTATGTCAATTTCATTTTTCTGATTTACCATTTAAAAGATATTGTAAATACAATTTCCTGTTAAAATCTGAAATTTCCAAAAACAAGAACAGGTGACGTCAGCATGATGTCATCAGAGGAGCTGCGGCATGTCGATCACAAATTCATCGCCTCTGATCGAAATTGGTCGCGGGAAAGTGCTCTACTAGCGAGAGGAGATGGAGAGAAGCCGGGGGAGCGGCGGGTTGGACCAAATGGTCACCGGAGACTCGTCGGTGTCCATGTCCAGCGGTGGCCGGCGGTGGCGTTCGGTGGAAGCGCGGCACAGAGGAAAAGAAAGAGGGAGGAGAGGGCCATTCAGGTCAGGAGCTCACCCCGGAGGCGATGGCGAGGCCGGCGAGGCACGGGGAGGCCGGGCAGCGGCGAGACGGTCCACGACGGGCTCGGTCGGCCGCGGGGAAGACGGGTTCGATTCGCGTGTTAGGTGGCTTCCTAGCACGCGCGTCTTGAGGAGGAGGTAGAGGGGAGCAAGGCGGAGCTCATGGCGGTGTCGGCGTGAGCTCGGGTGGCCGGAGTCGACGACGGGCGCGACGGCGGCGGCGGCGGGCAGGGAGCTAGGGTTAGGGTTTTGGGGCGAGCCGAGGTGGGAAAGTAAGGGAGGAGAGGAGAGGGAGGAGCACGGCGCCAGGTTCTCCACTTCTCCAAGCAGGGGGGCCGCAGCGAGGCGTAGGGGAGCGACACGGCGACGGCATGGCGCGGCAGTGCATTCCCTGTGGCGACAGGGAAGAAGGGAGTTTTGCAAAAAAAACTTGGCACATTTTTTTTCTTTTTCTGACTTTCCTTTAAATTGAAAACAGCATCCCTTTGGAATTTATTTGAGGCAACAAAACATTTTCAAAAATTATAAAATTATTTAGGGAGGCTCCTGATAATATTTATAATCTCCACAAAAATTTGTGCGGCAAAATAAAAGTTTTTGCATAACATTTGTTCATAGTGTTTTAAATAAGGCAAAATTTAATAATTTCCAAAATCCATTTACTTGGGGTATTTTAACATTTCCAAAATAAGTGAAAATATTCATGGAGGCTCCCAATAATATAATGAAGCTCCCCATATTTTTATTTGGAACTTTTGAAATGTTTAACTTGGTTTCAATTTAAGAATTGGTTTAACTCAATTTTGAAGTACCAATTTATTTAATTGTTTGGTAAGAATTTGACTTTGCCAATTAAATTTGAAAATTCATTCTTGGAACTTCCTGGACAATTATGGAAACCCAAGAATATTTTGTTTTGCCATTTTGAGCAATTGCATTTGGTTTGGGATTTTTGGAAGTGTTTTGCTTCCCTTTAAGTGTTTTCCAATCTTGCTTTATTTTTATTTAGCAATTTAAATATGTATGCCATGATGTAATGAAAAGAAAAAATGAAAATTTGGCCCATATTTTAGGGTACCAAATCTGGGCTGTTACAAATATGCAATTGGATGACGGTCTTTGTTATTTGTTGTAATGCCTATATGAATATTACCATGAACACTTTGATATAGCTAGATTAAGTTTGTGTCATAATCGTCAATTGCCTAACTGTAATTTGTTTACCCGTCATATGAGTATTTTATTTATTGGAAAGACACCACTAGTGCACCCATGGCCCCCGGTCCATCTTTTTACATTGACTACAAATCCGTTTATTTGCTTTTCATATTTACTTGCTCGCTGGTCCGTTTCCATAATTTCATCCACTACACTATATGTTTAACCGATTTGTTTTCAGCAAACCGGGAAGATTGACAATCTTCCTGCCGTTGGGGGCAAAGTATTTGTTTGAGTGTGTGTAGGTCCACGTTCGTTGACGATTAAGCGCCATAGATCGTTGACGTGCACCTCCTTATTGATTTCAAAGTCCTACTGGTTCGATTAAACCTTGATCTTCAACGAGGGAAAACTGCTCTTTGCTACATCCATGCCTTCGATTGGTGCACCAGCGAACTCTAGTATTACCAATCATTAAGGGGGCATGAACCTACCATCTAGCATAAATACTCTCTCTTGGATATACAAATAATCACTCGGCCAAAGTAACTACGCACATCGAAGAGCATGCAAGAACATAAATTAACATATAAGAACCATGTACAATCTGATCATAACTTCATAATCTATTAGATCCCAGCAAGCACAGCATATAGCATTACAATAATCGATCTCGATCATGTTAGGCAGCTCAAAACATCATCAACAATGAAGCAGAAGGGAGAGATACAACCATCTAGCTACAGCCATGGACCGGTAGTCCAAGATGGAACTACTCACGCATCATCCCGGCGGAAGGCATGGCGATGTAGACCCCTCCGGGATCGATCTCCCCTCCGGCAGGGTGCTTCAAAATCACCCCGAATTGGGTTTCGAGATGGGAGCGGCTTCGGGTCGATTTCATGGAAAATAATCACCTCCCCGACGAAATTAGGGTTAAAGGGATTTTATAGCGTCGGAGGGGGCCGAGGTGGCGCCCAGAGGCAAGGGCGGGTCCCACCCATGGGTCCAGGCGGGACCGCGGCCAGGGGCCCCCTCAGGTCGCCCTCCGATCTTTGTCTTCGTCGTGGCAAATAAAAAATCACCGTAAATTTTCGTGCAATTCTGAAAATATTTTCAGAAGTGGATTTTCTGATATAGAAAACAAGAAAAACAGGAAACTGACACTGCACATCTTATCAATAAGTTAGTCCGATAAAATATCTAAAAAATGATATAATAAGATAGTAAAAGTACGTGACAATGCTAATAAATAAGTATGGATTAATTAAAAATTATAAATACGTTTAACACGTATCAGTACTGCATGGATGCGAACTGTCATTGTAGGTCGTGTGAATGCAGCATACAAAGATGAAACTGCTGAAGGAACCGACTTGCCGCATCTAGAATTCTAGATACGAACCTCTGGAACATGCGGTATATTTAGATGCATTCCGCTATTAAGTTATTGACTTATGAAATCTTTGTGCAAGCTCAGAGCTTCGTCAGTAAAGTGATTCAATATCTTGAGGGGTCTTATCCAAATTCAGCAGCGGCACAACGTACAAACTTTCAATGTATGGAAGATTACCATCAATGATTTTTAGCACGATCACACATCATCCTATCTGAAAAGGAGTAGCTTTGCTTTCACTTGTACAAGGATATGCATATGAGATATTAAATTATGGCTCTTGTACGTTATCAGATTAATGAAGAGGTACCTGATTATCAAGCCTAGTGATCTATTCCTCATGTGAATACGGTCCAAGATGCAGAAGAAGACTATACTTCTACGTCATCAGATTGGTACCCGGGATCGATATATGCTTACAAGCTGATCTCATAGTCTGATTTTTTTTTTTTTTGAACAGGGGTAGGCCCTTCCCCAAAGGGCCTAGAAGCTTCATTAATCAGCGGTGGAGTTTACACATTACAGCAGGGGCTAACATGAAATAGAAAATTATAACAAAGCCCACACTTTTTGCAAAGGACCCTAGATAAGGACTGAAAAACGCGATTGGATCCTGCTCCTTCTCCACCTTGCCAAAGCTTCTCAGCCAACTGAGACGTCGCCGGGGACGCTA
This sequence comes from Puccinellia tenuiflora, assembly GCA_012064385.1. NCBI lineage: Eukaryota > Viridiplantae > Streptophyta > Magnoliopsida > Poales > Poaceae > Puccinellia > Puccinellia tenuiflora. Next base: position 724,232 of record QRDG01001625.1, read on the forward strand.
CCACTTGGGATGAGACGGCGGGAGCAAACTATGCTGGAGCAAAGAGGCCTCCGTGATGGCATGACATCCTGGAGGTTGAGCAGCGCCATCGTCCGCCAGTCGGAAGGGACCGAAGCCGACTCGCCCTTCGACAAATAGCAACGACAGCAAATATGGAGCTGCCGTGGATGAATTCCCGGGAGTAGCTTCAAAACTCCCCTGATGCAGAAACGCCCCCCAGCAGTTGTCAGTCTGCAGATCACCCACCTCAAGATCACCACGAGCAGAGGGGACGAACTTCACACCATGGCTGCCTTCAACGAATCTGCAAGATAAAGGCCCTTTATTCATGGAGGCTCGAGTAGGTCTCCATCCCGTCGAATCCAGCTCCAACCACCGGAGCACAGCGACGAGCAGGAGATCTACCGACCGGCACCAGATCCCGGCTAAAAGATCTAGCAGCCTCCTCCCGGCATAGAGCCGAAGACCAGCATACTGCCGACACAACCTAGATCTACTGCTACTATGTACAACCCTAACTCCGGCGCCTCCCCTAGTCCATCTCCGGCCGGCTATTCCGGCGGGGAAGACATCAGATCGGCCCGGTTGCCGTCGGTGGACTCTCAAAGCAAGAAGGGAAAAGAGACTTCGCGAGAGAGAGAGAGAGAGAGGTAACAAAGGTCAACTTGGTGGATCGATTGGTTCCCTTTTGCACAGATCTCATAGTCTGATCAGCCGGTGTATTCTTCTACGGCTCCTCCTAGGCTTGGTTTACGAATATTTCACAGGTGTAAGGACGCGGTGGGCCAGATCCAGCACCACATCAGCGAAATACGGTGGTAGTGAGGACCGTATATGAACGTGTAGAGGCAGTTTATGGACCGCATTGCCGCATTGGTGTATTTTCTGAGTTCAAGGACTGTTCTAAACATAGCGAGCATTGCCGCATTGGTGTATTTTCTGAGTTCAAGGACTGTTCTAAACATAGCGAACAAGTTCAGGGACTTTACATGCATTTCACTCGTAGCATTACTCGGACCAAACTAATTCTTCAAGCTTTAACACGTTGCAAGTCAAACCATCCTTTCCTTCAAGGGAAATGCTTATAATCAGTCCGATCGCTGCCCCAGATCGGTCGCCACGATCCACGCGGGTGTTCAACCTTTTCCTCCTATCTCATTCCGCCACGTGTCCCTGCGGGCTGGCTTCGCTGGTTCGTTTCCTGTTTCTTCGGCACTTCAGACTAGTCACAGTGGGAGTATCATAGGTAGTATCATGCATGCCACGTTGGCAAAAAGCTGACGTGTCACTGTAATTAATGAGGAGAGATGTGGTAGTGGTATCATAGGTAGATACCGTAACATAACGCTTTTCAAGGTAAAATGAGTCTATAACCTAATAAATGTAAAATTCTACGATACCACATATATATTACTATCCATTGTGTAAGTAGTATCATAGACTAGTATCATATAAGATACCACATATATGATACTCCCCACTGTGACTAGTCTCAGCACGATGCACACAACACGAACGTCAAGTCCCCATGTGCACGCACACATATATCCTGGCTACGGTGTACTAACCTTTTTTTCTCCGCTAGCACGGCTAGCTAGCTAGCGCTATCTCTCTCTCTTTCTTTTATTTTTGCTCGGATTGCCTTGATGAATTGTTGTGAAGGAGTTAGGAATTTGTTGCAAATGGAATTCGCATCGTCGGATTTGTTACTTTGGGTAACTTAAATTGTTGTTGACTATTGTTGTAAACAACCAATTTTTTTGTTGAATTTTGTGGCGAAGGACTTGAAATTTGTTTCAATGACTTGTTACTTGAGTTAACAGAAACTGTTGTTGATTATTTGTTGTAAAAAACCGAAAGAATGTTGAATTTGCTGTCAAATTTTGTGGCGAACGACTTGCAAAATTGTTGTAGAGATATTCTCGATTTTTTACTTGAGTTAACTGATTTTTTTTTACTATTGTTGTGAACAACGAAAGAAATGTTGAATTTGTTGTTGAATATTGTGGCGAACGACTAAGAAATTCATTGCAAAGGTATTCTCCATTTGTTACTTGAGTTAGTGAAATTGTTGAAAATAACCAATAAAATTGTTCAATTTGATGTTCAATATTGTGGCGAACGATTAAGCAAATTGTTGCAAAGATATTTTCGATTTGTTACTCGAGTTAACTAAAATTGTTGTAAATAACCAAAAAAATGTTGAATATGATATTGAATATTGTGGCGAACGACTAAGAAATTTGTTGCAAAGATATTCTCGGTTTGTTACTTGAGTTAACTGAAATTTTTGTAAATAACCAAAAAAATGTTGAATTTTGTGGCGAACAACTTAGAAATTTGTTGCAGAGATATTATCGCAAGGGAAATATCAGCATTTGGAATTGTTACTTGAATTAGCTGGAATTTTTTGTTGACTATTGTTGTAAACAATGAAATTTTTTTGGTTGAATTTGTTGATAAATTTTGTGGCAAATGGCTTTGAAATTTTCTGCAAATAGATCACAAGAAAAAGATTGCTAATGTTAAATTCAATACTTGTTTTTGTTGATATTGTTGATGAAATATTGTTGCAAACATCTCAACGATATATTGCAAAGCTATAATCAATCACCATTTTTGATTCGACGTTTTTTTGGTTTTAGTTGTGAGCTATTTTGTTGTAACGCAACACACGTGATTTTCTATTGTTCCAAAGTATATAAATTATGTTACAAATATAGAACAATTTTGGTTCGATAGTTTCGGTTTTGTTCTGATCTTTTTTTTGGCACATTTGTGGCACACTTCAACAACAAGTGCATCCTTTTCCGTGTGCAATTATAAGTAGGTATTTTGTGGAACTAGCAGATAAAAATTGCAATGGGTGTATGCAGCTCATTTAAGAGTAGCTTGTGAGTGTGGACATGTGAGGAAAAGTCAACGGCAATTCATGGGCTTCACACGACGTGAGAGAGAGGGAGCAGCCAAGCAGCAGCATTTGCCAGCTGAACGGCGGCAGCAGGAAAGCGACATGATGCTGGGCGTCTCCAATGTAGTTTTAAGCCTCGGTCTTAAGAGAAAAAATAGTCTTGTGACCCGGTCTTAACCACTTATAGGACAAAAATCTTAAGACCGGGTCATACTGGTATTGTCGGGCCACAAGACAATTCTATATTATATTTCACTGTTTGTTTATCTAGCAACTGGCCGGAGGCGTCCAAACCGTGGACTGCGACGAGCATCGCGGCCGCCAGCGCGGAGGAGGACCAGCCCAATCGTCACGCCCAACAGCCGGCGCGGACGCGGCAGATACACGACCAGCTTGGAGGCGTACGCACCGGCGCCGCGTCGACCGGCCAGCGGCCAGCGTGGAGTCGTCCGCACCGGCGCCACGCCCACGGGCCAGCTTGGAGGCGTACGCACCGGCGCCACACCCACCGGCCAGCGTGGATGCGTACGACGTACGAACCGGCGGCCGCGAGGCCGGCCGCCACACCCATCAGGAACCATGGATGCATCCGCGAGGAGGGCCGCCACGTCCAGCGGCTACCGCGGACACGACCGAGGCGGTCGGCTCCGACCAGAGCCACCACGCCCGGCGTTGAGGGCGGAGGAGCCCGGTCCGAGCATGGAGGTCGCTGACGGTTTGGTCACCGGAATCGTCTCGATTGCGGATTTAGTTTGGATACGGTTCATGCGAAGGAACAACCAAAGTTCGATGGAAGAAAAAAAAAAACTAACATGTGGGCTCTAGCTTATGCCCCAACTCGACCTTAAACATTGCGTGAGTTTTAAGCGGTTATAACATAAGAGGTGGGGCCCAGCTTATGCCCTGGTTGGAAAATAAGCATGGGAGACGCCCTGCTTCACAAGCGAAATTATGCATGCACCCTTGGTGGGCTCCAGCGGCGTGGGAGCGCATGCAAATTCTGCCACCCGCAACAGTTGGAAAGCGACCCGACGACCTGACACATCGTAGATTCGTAGCTGTGTCGAAAGCGACGTGAGCTCTTTTTTGGATCGTACGATGGTAATCCAACGTTCCTCGAGGCGACCGATCCTAGCGCACCGATCAGTCGACCGACGCCTAGCGCGGCCCTTCCTTCAATCATGACTACCCCACAAGTACAGAGCACAGACCAGCAACCGGTTCTTCAACGGTGGCCACGCCGGAGGTTTTCCGCGACCACCATGGCGACGCGCCAGTGCGCCTTCGCCCCCCTCGCCGCCGCAGTTCTCGTCGCGTTCCTCCTCGCGCCGCTGACCGCCGCGCAGCCGCCGTGGCAGATCTGCGGCCAGAGCGGCAATACCTACGCCGCGAACAGCACCTACCAATCCAACATCGCGCGGCTCTCCGCCACCCTCCCCAAGAACGCCTCCGCTTCCCCGGCGCTCTTCGCCACCGGGACCGTCGGCTCCGTCCCGGACGCCGCCTACGCCCTCGCGCTCTGCCGCGGCGACACCACCAACGCCTCCGCGTGCGAGGCCTGCGTCACCACCGCCTTCCAGGACGCGCAGCAGCTCTGCGCCTTCAACAAGGACGCCTCCGTCTTCTACGACACCTGCTACCTCCGCTTCGCCAACCTCAACTTCCTCGCCTCCACCGACAACGGCAACCCCATCACCCTCGCGAACTCGCAGAACGTCAGCTCGCCGGTGGACGCGTTCGACGCCGCCGTCAACATACTCCTCAACGCCACGGGAAACTACGCGGCGGCGAACTCGTCCAGGCGGTTCGCCACGGGGGAGGAGGGGTTCGACCGTACCAACCCCACCATCTACGGCCTCGTTCAGTGCACGCCGGACATGTCGCCCGCCGATTGCCGGAGCTGCCTCGGGGGCATAATTACGGTGATGCCGCAGTATCTCAGCGGGAGGATAGGCGGGAGGATTATTGGGGTGCGCTGCAATTTCAGGTACGAGGTGGTTCCTTTCTTCTCCGGGAGCCCAGTGCTGCGGTTGCCACCACCAACAGCGCCAGCTCCGCCCCCTGCGTCTGTTAACACGACGCCGACGGCGACCCCCGGAGGTGAATTGCAAATACAAAATTACCTCAATTTGCAGTTTTTTTTTTCAGAATACCTGTGTGCGGCTTAAACTACGGTTGATTGGTTTTCGTTGTGTTGTTCCTTTCTGTTCTTGTCAGAGAAAGATGATACTTTCTGAGTTAAATCATCCTCTTGCTGTTCCGTAGAAATGCCCAGTTAAAAATTCGAGTCAAGCAATATCATCTGAATTACCGGAAACTGAACGGTCAACATAATTTGGTAGAGGTCACTCATCAGGATAGCCATAGAGATTGGTTTTGTTTAGTTGATGATATAGACATCTCTGTATTCCCGTGACTCCCGTCCTTGTCACTTGTAACTTGTTTGACTGGTTATGCTTTAGCATGCAATTCAACCTCACTTTTCTGTAAAGCAGTAGGCAGTCAGTTATATTTCCAGTGGGCGATTGGACACCAGCACTGCACTTTGTTGAATGGAAATTTTTAGGATGTCAAATCGCATAATATTGGTTGTTGAGACGTATCCTGAATAGCATATTATGACTTGTTTGTGCTACACTACTAGTATAGCGCTGCCACGTCAGCTTTTTCCTCCACTCTCACCCCACTCTCACCACACTCTCACCCCACGGTGCCAGTGCACGGGCTATAGTGCCAGCTCTCACTTCTCTCTCCTCCACATCGGCATTTATTTTTCAGATTAAGTTATTTCACTCGCTTTTGTTTAGACATTGAAAATAATGCAAGAAAATTATTTTATTCAACTAAAAATGTTACCGATTACATAATAATTAATAAAATTGCATAATAAATTTAAAAAATTACATAATAAATAAAAAATAAATTCTAATCCTCCTCCTCATCCTCATCATCTTGCAGCCCAAGCTCTTTTTCCACCATCTTGATGGCCTTCGCATGTGTGCGTTTTTCTGCTTCGTTCATGTCGGCGGTTGATCGGTCCCTCATTTTGTTCCATTGCTTGAGTAGCTTAGCCTTCACTAAACCGGTCCACATGTTCTTCATTGCGAAGGATTTACTTGCTACCTCACTGCTTGATGAGGATTCCTTCCCCTTCCTCTTTCCCTTCTCCCTCCGTGCCGTTGCCTTGGCCCTATCGCGGCCCATTGGACGGTCCTCCTCTGTCGCCTCGCCAGAGCTGTACTCACCAGAAACTCCCAGACGGCTTCTCTTGGCAGTGGAATCGCATCCACTACCAGGACCATGTTGTCCTTTCCACTTCGCTTCATTGCGAACAGCTTCCCACCAGTGGTGGCGTCTGAAAGGCTGAGTCACTCTTATGTCATTCTCGTACCTCGCCATTGCCGCCTTCATGACCATTGCATCGTCTGCTCCACTCTGACGTAACCCTTCTTCTTGGATGTAGTAGGAATTGAACAAGGTCACCTCACGGTTGTAGACGTTCCAATGATCCTTCAGTTGCTTCGCGGTCCGACGACGGGAAGGTTCCGAGGTAGAGTTGAAGGTTTCAGCTATCTGACCCCAAAAACTACCGCCGGTCTTGCTATTACCGGCGATAGAGTCCTTGGAGTGAAAAATCCAAGCATGAACCTACCCCGAAATAGATATTGTTAGTCATATAATAAAATAAAATTCCATATTAAATATGTGACGGGTAAGTAAATTACCAGTTTTTCCTCGTCCGCAGTTGTCCAGTCAAGCCTCTTTGGATGCTTTGGTAGGATTGTTTCCGCGGCTTCGGACCCGGAGCTTGGAGCAGTGGCTTCGGGAGGTGGTGGGGGGTATGGAGCATATGGCGGGTATGGAGCATATGGAGGTGGAGCATATGGACCGTACGAAGGTGGTGGGTACGGAGGTAGAGTCCCACTCCCGCTACCTGTAGGTGGAGCATGTGGAGGTGGTGGGGGGTATGGATACGGAGGCGGAGGGTATGGACCATATGGCCCCGGAGGTGGAGGGTATGGACCATATGGCCCCGGAGGTGGTGTGCCGGAGGGGAGTAAAACTCGGGGATGCGGCGAAGAACCGACATTGGAGCGACGATGTGTCGGAGAGATATCATCTAGGGGAGGGGCTAGTGACCCGTCGGACTGCAAGAGGTCGGTGAATGGGGTGAAATCTGGAGACCAACCCGACATGGTGGAGAAGATTTGGGAGAGTGGAGGAGAGAAATGAGATGAAGTGAGGTGTGGAATGAGTGAGGTGGTGGGGGGGTATTTATAGGGGGTTGGGATGAAATTTGGAATTTTTTGACATTTTTTTCGAATTTTTGGAGGCTGCAACGGATACTTCAACGGCTAGCTGACGTGGACGAATCACAGCTCGCCACGTCAGCTAGCCGTTGCGGCTACCGCCTCCTTCTCGCCCGCCTCCCGCCCCGCCTCCCGCCCCGCCATCGCGTCGCCCGCCTCCCGCCCCACTCCCGCCTCCTCCTCGCCGCCCTCTCGCCGCCAACGCGGGCGACAGCGGGGCGGTAGCGCCCGCTACCGCCGGGCGATGGATCCATCGCCCCCTGCTGCCGTCCCGCCTCCCTATCGCCCGCCTCCCACCCGCGTCCGGGCGATACCGCCCCGCCTCCAGCCCGCGTTGGCACCAGCCTAAGCTTTCCAGTGCCTTCGCTTCAAACCTCAAAGTTGACTGCAAGGGAAAGAGTCTATGCGTCTTTACAAAAGTAACTTGATTGCAGCAAATGTATTAGCTAGTAGCTACTAGCACCATCTTCTTCAGAATATGATGAGCCGTTACTATGGTATGCTAATTGATGGCACCTGCTTACAGGAAAATCAGGAAACAAGACGGTGGTTGTTCTAGCAATTGCCCTGCCTATAGTCGCTGCAATTCTGGCCATGACTGCCGTTTGTGTCTGTTATTTGAGGAGGAAAAGGAAAAGACCAGCGAGCACTGATGAACCACCTTGTATGTTATCTTAAACTCTTAACAGTTTGGAATCATGAATAGATAGCAAGAAAACAAATGAACTAACCATCGGCTCGACCCACTAAAGGGATGTTTGCATGAGGGGTACTCCCTCTGTTCCAAATTATTTGAATTTTTAGCTCTATCCTAATTCAAAATTCTGTATATTTGACCAAGTCTATAGAAAAAATGTGCTAATAAGTGCAGCATCAAATATGTATAGTACATAAAACATAATAAGTACAACATCTAATATGTATAGTACGTAAAACATATTCTATGATTCTAACAACACTAATTCCGTGTTGTAGATATTGGTATATTTTTCTATCGACTTGGTCAAACTTAAATAAATTTTGACTTAGGAAAAATCCAGGACTTCAAATAATTTGGAATGGTTGGAGTACTTCTTTGGGAATTTTGAACTACACTGTTAGGAGTTGCACCCATGGCATTCTTAACGGAATAGTAGGGAAAAATAGCGTCTGCTCTTTATATAGCTGAATTTCTGGATTCAGTTTCATAATCATATGGTGCAATTTGCTGCGGTGCCTATGTATAATGCATCTCTATGTGCTTTTTTACAGATTCAACTAATCACGAGGACATTGAAAATATTGATTCACTTATTATTGATCTATCAACCTTACGTGCTGCGACGGGTAACTTTGCTGAGGCGAATAAGCTTGGTGAAGGAGGATTTGGTGCAGTTTATAAGGTAGTAGCCATACCAATTCACTTAACATACCCTTTTCAGCTTCAACAAGTAATTGCTTACACTTATGTAGGGCAACCTTCCTGATGGTCAAGAAATAGCAGTGAAGAGGCTCTCCAGGAGTTCAGGGCAAGGAATAGGAGAGCTGAAGAATGAGCTTGTTTTGGTTGCCAAGCTTCAACATAAAAATCTTGTCAGGCTTATTGGTGTATGCTTGCAAGAGCATGAGAAACTGCTTGTGTATGAATATATGCCCAATAGAAGCATTGATACCATTCTTTTTGGTACTAATTTCAACCATTATTTCAGGAATTGCATGGAAAATTCCTTCGGATTTTCATTAACTTATTATGGTTGCAAAACTAGACTTTACTGATTGGCGACTTCTTGTTCAAATGACAGATCGAGAGAGAAGTAAGGAGCTAGACTGGGGAAAGAGATTAAAGATAATAAGTGGGATTGCTCGAGGTTTACAATATCTTCATGAAGATTCACAATTGAGAATAATCCACCGGGACCTCAAAGCAAGCAATGTTCTGTTAGACTCTGATTACACTCCTAAGATATCAGACTTTGGCTTGGCAAGGTTATTTGGAGCGGATCAAACACGGGAGATCACAAACCGTGTTGTTGGAACATAGTAAGTATGGTCCAATTAGCCTGACGATATTCAAATGGTATGTAACTTTAATAACACGATGCTCCTATTGCAGTGGATACATGGCCCCAGAATATGCAATGCGTGGCCACTATTCTGTAAAATCGGATGTGTACAGCTTTGGTGTCTTGCTGTTAGAATTTATGACAGGAAGACGAAGCAGTGGCTCCTACAACTTTGACGAGTCTGTCGATCTCTTAAGTCTAGTAAGTTCCTTATGCTGGTCCTGAACTGCTTACGGAACTAAATTTTCATAAAAATACTGAGTGCTAATTCGATACAGATATGGGAACACTGGAGGACGGGAACAATCACAGCGATCATAGATTCATCCCTGAGAAGTCATGCACCAGGAGACCAGGTGGTGAAGATTTTTCATATCGGGCTGCTCTGTGTTCAAGATAACCCAGCAGATAGGCCTATGATGTCGACAGTAAATATCATGCTTAGCAGTAACACCGTGTCTCTCCAGTCTCCATCCAAGCCATCGTTTTTCATCACCAAGAGTGACACATACTCAAATCCATACTCGGAGTCATCATACCCTACGGCTTCCCATTCGACTGGAAAGCCAGGCATGTCATCGCCAAATGAAGTTTCAATCACAGAGCTTGAACCAAGATGAGGAAAGGATGGCAACACATAATCGGTTTGTTTTCTCAAAAGGCCCTAGTACATTTCTTCTAGTACTAGATTTTTAGTATTTTCCCCATTTGTCAAAACATTTTTTTTTAAACCAAACATTAGATTACATGTGTGTAACTGTAGGTTAGAGTTTTTTCCAATATGAAAAATATTAGAACAGAGGCTTGAAACCCTACTTGCATAGTTATGTATTGAAAACAGCCAGGTACCGGGAAATCAGTTTACAGTCCAGCAGAAAAGATAATTCCCATCACGACCCTTGCAGTTACAAGATTGTGGCGCTGAGGACGCAGCCCTACTGAACCAACGAACCATTTGCTCGATACTAACTTGACACGATTCCAGTAAGTTTTCTATCATCCAAGGACCAACCTGGCAAAATTTTCGAAGAAGTGACCAGTCTGACGCTACAATGGCGACCAACACCCTACCCTGAACCATTGTTTGATCACAAGGGAGAGCAGACTCTAAAAGAAACTCCTAAGGGCCAAAAAAACAAAACTTTCGAGAAATATTTCTCATCCAAACAGACCCTTGTACACTGCAAGCCTGCAGCAACCTTGTTCTTAACTTCCTACGACGGACCAATTCGAATCATAGAACCAGATATGCCATACACACCTGCAGCACGGAGCCACATTCTTCTAAACTTCTTGGACTGATCCTACCCCGACGGCGTTGACATGCTGAACGATGTGCCCGAGCTAGTGCCGCCGTTTCTCCTTCCGTAGAACACCGGCTTGGGAGGGGCCTGGAGAGAGACCGTGTCGCTACCGAGCATCATGACCACTGACGACATCGCCGGTCGGCCCGCCGGGTCACCCTGCGCGCACAGCAGCCCGATGTGGATGCACCGCAGTGCGTCGCTCCGGGAGAAAGCTTCGCCCATGCCCGGGTCTATCAGCTTGGATATTGATCCGGCTGTCCAGTGCTCCCACACCTGAATCATTCAGTTCGTAGCAATCAGTCAAGAAACTGTACTGAAACGTGTGCTTTTCGATCCGCAAAATATATTTACCGCACTCACAAGAGTTAACAGGTCTTTGGATTGCTGGGATGTGTAGCATTCGTTGTTCTTCTTTCCCGTCACGATCTCCAGAACCATGACGCCGAAGCTGTACACGTCCGATTTGACGGAGTAGTTCCCGCGCGTCACATACTCCGGTGCCATGTACCCACTGAACAATAAAAATGAATTGGCATTGGAGTTCGGTTTCCTATGTGAAGATTTAAGTAAGCATCTAATCTATGACTCACTATGTTCCGACGACACGGCTCGTGACACCCTGCGTCTGGTCTCTGCCAAAGAGCTTGGCGAGACCAAAGTCTGAAATCTTGGGGTTCATGTTGGTGTCAAGCAAGATGTTGCCCGCCTTGAGGTCACGGTGGATTACTTTGAGCTGGGAGTCTTCGTGGAGGTACTGCAGGCCTCGAGCGATTCCATTTATGATCTTGTACCTCTTTCCCCAATCCAGTTGTTCGCGTTTCTCGGTGTCTACGTGCCGTTCATAAGTTCAGAAAGTAGGGGTGGGGTCAGTGTATGCAAAGGTACCTCACATAGCAGAGAAAATGGATGTCAAAACTGAGATAAATATGATTCAGTTAGTACCAAATAGAATCTGATCAAGGCTCCGGTTGGGGACGAACTCATAGACGAGCAGCCTCTCCTCCTGCTCTAAGCAGACACCAATAAGCCTGACGAGATTCTTGTGCTGAAGCTTTGCTACCAAAGCAATCTCATTCATCAGCTCCCCAATTCCTTGCGTCGAACTCTTTGAGAGCCTCTTCACCGCTATTTCATCCCCGTCCGGGAGAGTGCCCTATGAAGATGAAACAAATGACAAGCTTAACCTTGTTTTCACAAAATGAAAGAGATGCTCTCCCGGTCTCTTTGCATCCCACAGATGCACACGAGCACATGACCAAAATTATTACAAGAATCAATCGTATGTGCTCCCAACTTGTGTTTGGTCATCAGTACCTTGTACACCGAACCAAAACCGCCTTCGCCTAGCTTGTTACTTTCTGCGAAACCCCCGGTCGCAGCTCGCAGTGTAGAAATGTCAATAAGCATGGATTCTACAGTCTCAATGCTCTCCGGTTCGGCAGGGTTAATGGAATCTGCTGAAGTACGAAATGTTAGTGCAAATAGAATGAGGTTGCTCTTTCAATATGTGGAATTGGAGACTGTTTCAGGCAGGGGGCATACGTGGCTTATTTGCTCTTGCCTGTGTCCTCCTCATCTTCCTCCAGATACAGAGCCAAACAAGAAGGTTGATTACCAATAAAGCTGCGATAGTAGGCACCACAATTACAAGGACCGTGCCAGTAACAATGTACTTGCTCCCTGTGAATTGAACAATGGAGAAAGACAAATGTCAGGTCAAATGACATATTACTCTGCATATTACTAGTATACTACTCCCTCCGCTTCATTATTACTCTGCATATTGTGGTTGGTCAAAGTCAAACTTTGCCAAGTTTGACCAATTTTATAGGAAAAAGTATCAACAACTAAAGAATATTATATTATTAGAACTGTAATGAAATATATACCTTTGGCATTGTATACATGTTGATATTTTATCCTATATGCTTAATCAAATATTACAAAATTTTATTTTGGCCAAACCAAATATACGGAGTAATATAAAACAGAGGACTACTACATAGCACCGAGAAATTCACTCATATTTTATCTCCCTTGCCATGTTCTTATCAGATATTCAGATATATCTAGGGAAGTGATGACAAAAATAAATGTGTTTGCAGACTCCCTGGAGACTTTATCTTACATACTGCAACTGCAAGTCTAACGCTGCGTGTGAACAAAATTACAGGTGCGGATTCATTTGGCAGAAGAGGACGACAGGATTCCCTCCGTTTAGTGTGCCTCGAAGCAAGTTGACAAATGACAAGAGCATTAGACGGCCACCGAAATGTGACATGCTGTCTCCCTCACCTACTCAAGTGTCTGAAAGGGAGTTCGGTACATTGCATCTCTGACCTCATTTCGGCGTGCGTCAGATTTTTTGTAGATGTTTGTCAAGGATAGGGAGATGACAATCTTAGCTAGTGAATGCATGATTGCTAAACGACTATCGCCAACAGCTAACTGTCCCTTTAATCTGATAATACTGTATATATGAGACTGACGTGAATAGACAATCTTCCATGGACCCACTAGATGGAATGTACACAGACTCACCTGCTCCGGCGGCCGCTGCTGGATTCGAAATCGTGGGCCCTACGGCCGGCGCTGGCGCTATGGAGCCCGGCGGCGCAGTTAGCCGCACCATCACCGGGCCACCGAGAAAGGGGTTTATCTCGTACCGGTAGCTGCACCTGACCCCAAGCGTCCTCCCTCCGATGCGGTCCGTGAACCGCCTCGGCAGCTTCGCGATGATACCCGCGAGGCAAACCCGGCACTGCGCCGGCGTCAGGTCCGGCGTGCACTGCGCCCAACCGTACACCTTAGGAAACTCGCTGCCGCCGCCGAGGTCCGCCTCACCCGACGCGTACCGGCGCGTGGAGTTGTACGCGGCGTAGTCAGCGGTGGCGTTCACCAGCGCAGCCACCTGGTGGTTGAACCGACCTGGGTCCGACGTGACGTTCTGGTTGTTGACGCGGCTCGTCGACGCGAGGTTGTCGTCGGCGGGGGAGGAGAGGAAGCTGGCGTTGGAGGAGTAGTAGAGGGCGCAGGGGTCGTAGTAGATGGCGGCGTCCCTGTCGTAGGCGCACATGTTCTGCACGTCCTGGAACGCCGTGGCGAGGCAGCCGGAGCAGGCCGTGGCGTTGGCGTCGCCGCGGCAGAGCGCGAGCGCCGAGACCTGGTCCGGGACGGCGCCGACGACGGCGGTGGCGAAGAGGTCCGGCGAGGATGATATGTTCTTGGGCAGCGCCGCGGCGAGGAGGCCCAGGTTGATTTGGTACGTGCTGTTGGCCGTGAAGTTGCCCGTCTTGCCGCACACCTGCCACGGGTACGCCGTGGCGCGCGGCTCCAGCAGCACGACGGCGAGGGATACTACCAGGAGGACGAAGTGGCGGCGGTGAACCCCGGCCATTGTGCGTAGGTGAGAGCTGGCAGATGATCGGATTGGCTTAAAGACAGACACCGAGAGATGGAGTTGACCGCTCGTCCACGTTCCACTGTGATGCGAGCTTGTCAAGTCGATAAGCCCCTACCCCGACGGCAGGAAAACCTTGTGCGCTTTATCGTCGTGACGCGGACAAGTTGCGTTTCACGACTGTGCTGATGATTGGTCAAGATCAGCCACTTGCGTTGTTACTGTATTTTTTATTCCTGATGAAGAACTTGAGGCTGTTTGTTGATTGTCTATCCAGTTCGTGCCTGATTTACCGGCCAAGAACAGGAAGCCTTTTCTGCCACAAACAACCATGCTCGGCGGCTACCTCGCTCTCGGCGCCGTGGCCGTCATCACGCTGCTGCCGCTGGCCGCGGCACAGCCGACGCCGTGGCGAGCGCCGACGTGCGCCAGCGGCACCTACGCGGCCAACAGCACCTACCAAATGAACCTCGGTCTCCTCGCCACGGCACTCCCTGCTAATGTCTCGGCCATGCCGGCCGGCTTCGCGACAGCCACCATAGGCGTGGTGCCGGACCTGATCTCCGCGCTGGCGCTCTGCCGCGGCGACGCAAACGCCTTGACCTGCCGCGCCTGCGTCGCGGCAGGGTTTCCCGGAGCGCAGAGCGACTGTCCCAACAGAAAGGATGTGACCGTCTACCAGGACGACTGCGTCCTCCGCTTCTCCGACCAGCGCTTCCTTGACTTCGTCGGCGTGAACTCGCCGGTCAGCGTGACAAGCGGGGACACGGGGAACCTCACGGTCTCGGCAGCCTGGTTCAACGCCGCCACCATCGCGCTGATGAACGCGACCGTCGACCACGCCGTCACCACGCGCAGCGACTCCACCAAGAAGTACTTCGCCACGGGCGAGGAGGACTTCGACGCCATGCACTACCCAAAGATCTACGGGCTGGCCCAGTGCGTGCCGGAGATGACCCCAGCGCAGTGCCGGAGCTGCCTCAGTGACTTCATAGGATCCATGCCGTGGTTCTTGAACGGGAGGCCCGGGGGGAGAGTTCTTGGGATTTGGTGCAACCTGAGGTACAGTGTGAAGCCCTTCTACACGGGCAACGCAATGGTGAAGGTTTCCGCGCCGCCGGCGCCAGCACCGGCGACCGTGCCTTCAATTGCTACTGCAGGACCAGGAACAGGTCGGGTTTGGTTCTCACTTTACCTGTCTCGCACAAATTTCACATCATACTACTTGAATTCTCCCTTTGACGGACGTACATATACAATGATTCCAATCCAGGGAGGAAAGGGAGAGTTGCAGTGATCTCTGCAGGCGCCGCTTGTTTCGCCGTCCTGGTATTGATTCTTACAGTTTGGGCTTTCATTCGCCTGAAGAGAAGAAAGGCTAACAAGCTTGATGATGGTAAGAAAACTGGTTGATTGGTCAAAGTCCTGGACATTGAAATTTGCAATTTTTATATGGATGTCTCTTGTGTGTACAACCAGCATTTAACAAAATGGCAAGAGGGAAGTGCACTATCTACGATTTTCCTACGCTGCAAGAGGCAACTGGAAACTTCTCAGAGCAGCATAAGCTTGGGGAAGGTGGTTTTGGAACAGTATATAAGGTATGAATAAACGAACAAGAATGCAGTTGACACTTACTTACCGCAGTCTGCTGTGTCCCTACTTAAACAATAATCTTCTCCAGGGAAACCTCCCGGGTGGGCAAGAAATAGCAGTGAAGAAACTTATAGATAGTACTGGACATGGACTAGATCAGATACGCAATGAAGTACTGGTTCTCGCACAGCTCCAGCACAAGAACCTTGTAAGGTTACAGGGATTTTGCTTGCATGAGAAAGAGATGATACTTGTTTATGAATACATCAAGAATGGGAGCCTCGATAACTTTCTTTTTGGTATTTCCCTGCTTCCCCTCCATTCACTTCAAAAAGTATAACTTTCTTGTGAATTAGCACTTTCTAGTTTGTGTCTCATAACATCGTAAGATTTGGACATCTATATTAGGTGGTAGATCTCATAAAAGGTTAACCTATATCCATCAAACAAATCATGAAGTGACTATTGTTGTTGTGGAGTACATTGTTTAATCCAACCATTCATATTCACTATACCATTTTTGACAAGCAAGTTGCTAGCGGTCCATATTTTAGGCAAGTTATGTATTATTAGTGTAATGAATCATTGAAGTTAGCTGAGCAACTTAGTATGAGGGCTCTATTATTTTTCGTCAACGCAGCTCATAATAAAATTGAACCTTTTGTTGCAGAAGATTCCAGTAGAAGAAATACACTAAACTGGGATAAAGAGTACAACATCATTCTCGGAATTGCAAAGGGAATAATGTATCTTCACGAGGACTCAAGTGTAAGGATCATCCACCGAGACCTGAAGGCTAACAACATTCTGCTCGACGATGCCATGGAGCCCAAGATTGCAGACTTTGGGTTAGCTAGGCTGCAAGTAGGAGGCCATACTCAATCAAGGACGACTAGAGTTGTTGGAACATAGTAAGCTTGTGCATACTGCAGATATAAAAAATGTGTGCTTCTAGTTTTATATATGCCTAACTAGTAATCTGTGCAGCGGGTATATGGCGCCAGAGTATGTATTACATGGAAATGTCTCGCCAAAGATTGATATTTTCAGTTTTGGCGTATTGGCGCTTGAAATTGTAACCAAGAGGAGGAACTGCAGCGCTGATGATCGCGACACTGACAGGGTGAATCTCCCAAGTGATGTAAGTGGATTTGTCACATCAACTATGTTATCAACTTATCATGCCTCGAAAGTAAATTTTCAAGTAACAAACTGTTGGGAACAGGTATGGACTTGTTGGACCAAAGGGACGGTATCAGAATTGATTGATCAATCACTCGAAGGGCACTCTCGAATCCAAGCGCTAAGATGTATCCACATTGGGTTGCTCTGCGTCCAATCAGATCCCGACGACAGGCCTGACATTCCATCCATCATTTTCATGTTGAACCGGGAGGAGATGGAGCTTCAGCCACCAGCACAGCCTGCATTCTTCTTCGGGGAAGAATCAAACTCAGGTTCTCCGCCGTGCCAGCAAGGTGTCTACCTGTACAACCGGACTGAGGTGATCTTTCAAGACATCTCCGCGAATGGGCTCACCGTCACTTACCCATATCCTAGATAAGTTTTCGTAGAGTATACAAGCGAAAGACAAACAAGAGTAGTGTGGAAAATCACCAGGGCTCTTATTCACAAGTCAGATATGCACTTTGAAAACTCCAGTCACCATAGCAACCTGCACATATGCACAGTAGCATGTATGAGTGGTAAATTCACAAACACATTTTTCCCTAACAAAACTGGAAGGATCGCCATCATTTCATTTGGACTAAAAAGAGATGATATGTTCAAATACAAACCATACCACCCCGAATTACTAGCACATGTAATTAATAAGCTACGATGTTCATTCATTCAAAAGACACGAAATAGTACTCCATGCTATCGTATATATACAACGAACGCAAACATGTCTCGCTCAATATATCATTTTTTTTAAAGAACGCAAACATGTCTCGCTCAATATAGCATTTTTTTAAGGAAAAAAAGGCACCGAATGTCTGACTTTAAAGTAAAGCCAATAAACGGCCAGTACAAGATGCTATAAGAACAACTTAGAAGCAACACACACCAAACAAACGAAGACTACAAAAGGGAAGTATAGCTTGAGTGTCAAGGTCATCGTCCGTGTCCATCTGTCTAGAGCAAAGATAGGGAACGTAGGCGCAGACAGGCAAACCACCGGAGATGCACGCCCTCGTCAACTACTAGCGCGTCGTCATCATCGTGTCATCTGCCTCCACCTTTGAAGAAGGCACCTGCATTCTCGTCCTGATTCAAAGGGCACCGTATTGTCGAGAGGTAGAGCAGCTCTCCCTAGAGCGCGCATGAGCACATATGACGAGCCAATGAAAGTAACCCAAGGCCCATACACCTCTGCAAGCGAGCAACTCATATCACGGAAATCCCCACTAGCCAGGGCACCGACCACGGCAAACGAAGACATGGCAAAAAGAAGGTAACATAACCGACTTGCAGGACAAGATCTAACCAAGGTCGTTGTCTCAAGACACGACCCTTGAGACGATGTTGCTGAAGAAGGGGACCCTATATATCCCTCTCACCCAGGCCCGAAGGCGCCGATTCATCGACAAACAACACCACCCATGGAAGGGGAGCACCACAAGCAGCTGGATCTCCAAGTGAACACGCCATCACATCGCCAGGAGAAGGCACACGGCCACTAGCAGTCCACGAACCACACGCAACACAACCATCTTCCTTATGTCCCAATACAGTGCCTCCAAGGAGGATATGATGCCAGAGCACCGTTGCCGTCCAATCAAAGAGCGTCGTTGCCCGAGAAGGAGAGGCTGGGAGATGTACCTCGACACCGCCTCCGAGGAGTGATGTCTGAAACATCGTCGTCGTCATGGCCGCCACCTCTAGTAACCAGATCACAAAACATTGCATAGATACTTTGTCATTCTTGTTAAAAACACCTTCAACCTGTGGGTTCGACACTCTATACTTATCAAAAGTGTTGCAGACGATCCACTACACTTGTGGGCATATCCCTCACGACCATCACGCAATTTCTGACCATAGATGCAACTTCTATGTCGAGTAGAGTATCAAGCCTTTGCATCGGCACCACATGTTGATCTGCTACGCCACATATGGTATGTCCAAGTTGTCTACCGCGACATGCCTCCGACAACGAGCATTTGCACAACGTCATGCTGAACTACACCAAGTTGAACCACAAAATAAAGTTATACGACTATGTGAGGCTTGAAACCAAGATCATCGTCTGGTACATCTATCACGAGGTGCGACATCGACACACATCCATCCACACGATAGACCAGTGAGGATGGAGATGTAAATTATTCACCGACTTCTATGATCTGGTGGCATGACATCGACGCCATCGTCGGCACAAGGGACACTTTCAAGCGGCGCA
>QRDG01001627.1:0-106069 GCA_012064385.1 Puccinellia tenuiflora
GGAGATAACACCCCTACTCCTGCCTATATGATCGATATAAATGGATTACCACGGTATTACAAGCTGCTCCTTGAGCTATATGCAACGAACAGCAGGTTCCAAGCTCCTACCGAGTCTCGGCGCTGCTCTCTGGTTCTCTTTCTAGTTACTAAGGAAACGAGCAAGTGTTTTAGCGTGCATGCGTGCGTCCCCGTAAGAGGAGCCCCTGGTGCTCCTTATAAAGGGAAGCCCAGGGCACAAGATAGGGCTGACATCAGTGCTGGCGTGGCCCGGACTGTAGCCACGCCCGGTCCTCTGACCGCTTCCGTCACCGCGCCGTGGCACGTCCCATCTGTCTTCTCCCACACACTGCTCCCTGGTACCGCTTCGGTCAGCGGCATGGAGGTCAGTCACTCTGGTCAAGTGGCCTCGTCCCATCATGCAAGTGGTTCTGCATCCTGACCCGTGATTGTAGGGACAAGACCTGCCCCTTGACCACGGCCCGAGTAAGCTTCCTTATTCGGCACAGGCATGCCGAATTCCAAGTAACTCGGTTTCGCCTGCCCTGCACATAAGAAGAACAAAGAACAATCCGACATATACCTTACATGATCCGACATAACCATATGTCGGTTTAGCCATGACTCGGTCAGCTCCGAGTAAGCCGGTACAGTTATGTCGGTTTCTGTGCTCCGGTCAACTCCGAGTCAACCCTTATACCGGCACCTTGCCCCTATTCGGGGGTTGCCCCCCGACATTAGTCCCCGAAGCTGGCGCGGTCCTGCAGCCTCGGCTGGAGGGCCACGGCAGGTTTACCCCGAAATCAACATCCTTAGTTAGTCTCCGACATAACATATGCCGGCGACACTCGTATGTCGGAAAACACCATGTATCCCAAACTGATATCTCATCTTGTGTCGGATCATTCCGACTTACGGGACAAAACCATATGACTCCTCCGAGTCGTCGGTTCCCTACGTGGCAGAGCATCTCTGCCCGACGCCTCGGTCACCGTGCACGGATAGACGTGCCACAGGCATGCGTGCCACCTGTGCGACGTCGGTCGTCTTGGCCACTGTGCCCACGTAAGCACTTGAGTACAGCTTTGACCGCGCGTGCGTCTCCTCGGGTCTCGCCCGATCGCGTGTATCGGCCCCGGACCGTTGGCCTCCTGTGGCCTCCCGTGTGGCCGATCGTGCGGCGGTTAAACCGCATCGGGAATCGTGCCGCAGATCGTGGGGTGGTAACCTCTCGCCCGTTACGAAATCGTGCGCAGTAACTTCCGCACGCACGATCTCCTCCGCCGTAAATAAATAGGAGGAGCAGGGCAACTCTTTTCCCCCTCCCCGCATTCACTCATCCTCTTCCTCGCTCCCTCGTCCTTCTCGCTCTCCAGTGCACACAGAGCACAGAGCCGTCGCCGCCGCACGGAATCACGTACGTCGACGAGCCGCCGCCGGACAACGCGCAGAACGCTGCGGTTGCCTTCCTCGCCGCCGCCGTACAAGCACGTCGCAGCGGTAAGTTCTTCTCCTCTTCCCCCTTTGCGCATTGGCGCCCGGCATCTACGGGCATCCCCTTCTTCTTCTTCCCTTGTTCTCGTTCTTGTTCTTGTTCTTGTTCTTGTTCTTGCCTTTGTTCCTCACCGCGGCGACGCATCGCGCGCCGCCGGTGACCTCGCGGCCGTGGTTGCGGTGTGCCGCCGGCGGGTTAGCCGCCACGGCATCTCTTTCCTTCCTCTCTTCCTTTCCTTTAGATCTAGCATTTGTTTGCCTCTTCGTACATTTTCCTCTCTTCTTTCCGTTTGCATTATGGCACATCTCGCTCACCGCCGGCGAACCCTTTTGATTGCAGATCTCGGTCTTTTCCCATCAAGATGTCGGACGACGCCGCCCTCGAGGTGATTGACTCGGTTGAGGAGACCACCGTGGAGGGATCCACTCGGGCCTCCTGGGAAGGCTCTGATGTCGGACGAGCCGAGATCGACTGGTTGGTCCGGACGCGACGGATCCCGCCCGGAGTTGAGTGCCGAATGCCCGGCACCGAGACTACTCCGAGTCTCAGGGATGGCGAACGAGTCGTCTTCGTCGCGCACTTCGAGCGGGGATTCGGACTACCCGCCAGTGTATTTTTCCGAAACTTCCTCGACAGTTTCGGCCTCCAGCCTCACCATCTGCCGGCCAACGCCATCACCACCTTATCCTCCTTCGCCTCCTTCACCGAGGGTTATCTCGGTCTCAAGGCCAGCGTCCGCGCGTGGTCCAAGTATTTCGGATTCCGGAAGCAGGTCATTCCGAATCCTGCTGACCCGGCCGCCCCCAAGGTGATGACCCAGTGCGGGGCCGCCACCGTCACACCTCGGCGCGGCTCCATCTTCCCCCGGATCAACGGCCTGGAGTCGTGCCGGAAGTGGCAGCGCTCCTTCTTCTACGTGAAGAACTCGACCGACATCGACAAGATCAACTTGCCGGATTTCGTCATCGGCCCCCCCACAGCACAGCTCAACTGGGGGTACAACCCAACCGACAAGGAGCCCGAGGTCAACCAGATCCACGAAGTCGTGGGACAGCTCCGAGCGGAAGGGTTAACAGCCGACGATCTGCTGGCAACATTCATCAGCCGCCGGGTCTCACCTCTTCAGCGCCGAGTCCACAAGATTTGCCACATGAGTGGCCCTCTTGACCCGACTCGGACAAGCACGGTCGAGCTGACCAAGGCCCAGATCCGGCAGCGGGTCAAGGCCATAGCTCGGACGCGGATGACGGAGGAGTGGGAGTGGGGGCTAGAACCTTATAGCCGGAACAACCTTCCGCCCCAGGTAAGCGACTTGCACCGACATAACTTTCCTACCGACACAAATTTTTAAGTCGGTCCCCTTTTTATACTCGGCCTTAATCTTTCTCTGTTTCCATTGTTCATAGATTCGAGCGGCAAAAGAAGGAGGACGGCCGGGATCCAGCTGCCAAATGGGGTCCAGACCGGGTCGAAGCTGACTCGGTGGACCCGGATAACGACGACAACATGCCGATCCCTGATGTCGGCACAATTCCTGTCGGCACAGTTCCTGTCACCGGTAAGGCTCGCGTCCGAGATTGGTCAGATGATGATGATGACGACTGTCGGATTCTAGAGGTAGAAGATCCTCTCCCGGTTTCATTTGCTTACCCGGTGCCCTCGCCCTCAGCTGACGCGGACGACCAGGTGCTCGAGGTGGAGCCCCTCGCCACGGGACCTAAGGGCGCAGTTCGGAAGCGCCCAGCAGCTGCTTCTGCCAGTGCCGGAACATCCGGAGCTCCCGCGAAGAAGAAGCAGCGAGTAAAGACTGCGGCGAAGCGCCGCGAGCGCCCCGTCACTAAGGGGTAAGACTCCCCCTTCGCCGACATAACCTTATATGCTTAGCCGTATTTACTTTTCTCCCTCTGACGATATACCCTGCTGTTCTGCCTTGCAGCTCTGCCCCTTTGGAGATTCCAACCGAGCCCACCGACTCGGATCTCGTCAGGACTCCGACTCCACCTCGGCCGGATGATACAAGGCTGCCGAGTCCGCCACGGACCAGCCCGGCGGTGCCTCCAACTGTTCCGGGATCCGGGACCGGAGACACCGAGTCGGTGGCGACCGACACATCCAAGAATCTCGGGGCCGGTACATCGGCCCCCGAAACAGAGAAGGCTGCGGCTCAGAAGATTCGGCCCATCCGAGTCAGCCGCAGCAAGAACCGCCACAACCGCAACAGCAACAGCAACCGCAACAACAACAGCAACAGCAGCAGCAACAGCAACATCCGCAGCAGCAGCAGCAGCCAGAGACAGCGCAGCTGCGACCGCAGCCGCAACCCGCTCCGACACAACCGCCACGGCCATCGACATCTAAGTCGAAATCCACATCGACATCCACGGCCAAGCCAACACCTCCACCGACACAAGCGACGGCCAAGCCAACGCCGGCACCGGCACAACCGCAGCCACGGCCACAAACATCCAAGGCTCCAGTTCCAGCAACCGGGGAAACAACCGGAAAGGCACTGGTGACGACGGTGTCGGCTAATCCGGAGCGACAGCTGGTGGTGCCGGCGAGCCGCGGGACACCCCCAGTGTTATTAACCAGCACATATACCACTGACTGGGTGCACGCCCCGGTGCGAACCGACAGCGGCAAAAGCCTTGGCTCCCTCGAGCACTATAACACGGAGTGGAACGCCGCCGACATGGGCGAAGTGAGCTCGAGGCCACCCGCGAGCCAAATCCTCTCAGAACATTCGGCGAGTCCGAGTCTGGTTGGCCAAAAGATGGCCGCAGTAAAGTCTGCCCTTTTCGCCGCCGACCAAGCAGCCGCGGTAAGCTACGCCGAGTAAATATAACTCGGTTTGTCCTTCTTTAGTTCATATGTTATCCATCCCCAGTCCCCGAGATTCGGGTCGAGTGACTGAAACTCGGCTGAGTAAAGATAACTCGGGCTGAATCTTTATCAATAACATTAATATTTCTTTCTTTCAGATCTGCATGACCAAGCGCACGCAGGTGCACCGCAAGCTTCTGCTGGCCCACAAAAGCCTCTCCGATAAGCATAAGTTGCTGCGAGCCAAGCTGGACCAAATAGCTGACTCGGCGCTTAAGGTTGAAGGCCTGGAGAAGCGGATCTCGGAAACCGAGTGTAAGCCATACTTTGCCTTTCAATTTGTACTTGCATCAGTCTGCTCCTTCTAACACTTGCTACCTCGACACAGCCGCACATAAGGAGCGCGAGCTTGCTCACCAGGCCGAGCTAGAGAAAAATCAGGAGGAGATATCCCGGCTGAAGGCCGAGCTGGAGCTAACTCGGAGTCCGCGCCGCCGAGTCGGAGAAGAGCGCTACCGAGGAAAAGCGGCTCCGAGTCGAGGAAACCCGGAAACTCCAGGAGTCGCTTGCCGAATCCAGTCTGAGGCTACCTCGGCCAGAGCGAGCTTCAAACTCTGCAGGCCAAGATCACACAGTGGCTGGTGGACATCTCCAAGATAAACTCCGAGATGGACAGTAAGCTCTCTTCCCCTCTGCCTTTATTCCTTCTTTCATCTTTCTTCATCTAATAACTTATTTCGGCGCTTAGCCATTCCCTACTCAGAGCGCTTCCCACATACCAAGGCCACCGCGGACAAGAGCGCGAACGAGCACCGGTTCGAGAAGATCCAAGGGGGCCCTATCTCGGCCGACTGGGATATGGATGCCCACCTGGTGGCGCTGAAGGCTCGCTTGGGGCCGATGAGATTAATCGGGATGAATCTCCTCACAGCTGCCATCCGAGCGTACAACGTCCTCTGGCCCGGGAGTGAAGCCCCTCTGGTTGTTGACGAGCTAGCCACATGCCTGCTGGCCTCCGAGGCAAGGCTTGATGACTGGCGTTCGTCCGCCGCCCGAGTCGGAGCGGATGAAGCGATGATGTACGTGCTGTCTTGGTACGAAGGGCTCGATCTCAACAAGCTCCAGACTCTGCGCGACGGGTCAAAGTGGCTCACTGACCCGGATCACATTCGGCGTCGCCAGGAATTTGCCCATGCCCTTATCCAGTATGCCCCGGTGCACTCCTTTGTCGCTGGCGACCGGGTTCCCCAATCCGAGGAGATCCCGGATGAGGAGACGAAGGAGAGACGAGACGAGGCCGTCGACGAAGAGATCGCAGCAGACGCTCCGCCCGAGTCAGCCACCGGCACTGCTACCGGGTCCACCGCCGAGGAAACCGCAACCGAGACTCCAGCCTCTCCTTCTGCACAAAAAACCTCGGATGCTGCTGCCTGAACTTTTCAGAAAAAACTCGACTTAGTCAAATCCCCGGAATGCCGGGTGCAGATGTAATATATACTTGCACTTTTTATGGTTGCTATTTGACCTTTTTTACTTTGCAAGTTTTAACAAGTTTAGCCGCGTGCCGAATCACATTGAACCGAGTCCCCGAGTTCAATTTCTTGTTTACTATACTTCTGCCATCTCTGCTCTTGCCTACCATTCTTGGTGTCAGGCAGTCGAGTCACAAAACGACCGTTGTACAGCATACAGTACTTAGAAACTTGGGCAAATAGTCCAAGGCCATCCGACATAAAGTTATTAAAAGGAAACCGAATCGCTCCTGGACCGAGTCCCCGAGTCGGTTTTCTTGTTTACTGCACCGAGTAACCTTTGCTCTTGCCTACCTTTTTCGGTGTCAGGCAGTCGAGTCACAAGATCACCAGCACAGCATACAGTACTCACCAACATGGCGACACAGCTTTTAGAGCCATTCAACACAACACATTATCTAAAAAAGGAAACCGAATCGCTCCTGGACCGAGTCCCCGAGTCGGTTTTCTTGTGTACTGCGCCTGGTAACCTTTGCTCTTGCCTACTTTCTCGGTGTCAGGCAGTCGAGTCACAAGATCACGAGAACACAGCATACAATACTTACAGACATGGTGATACGGTTTTTAGAGCCATCCGACGCAAGAATTAAAATACGAGGATAAAACACAGATTTGTTCAATAAGGCAGTCCCCGAGTCACTTCTCGGGGTGCCGACATTTCATTTCTTAGTTTCGAGATACATACAGTAGGTCCTTAAGAGTAGAAGGGGCGGAGAAGAGCTACATTCCAAGGGTGTTTGGTCTCCTCTCCAGATCGGTCCATCCTGTTCTTCACCTGTTTCTGAGCATCTATAAGATAGTAGGCATCATTGCTCAAAGCTTTGCTCACGATAAACGGTCCCTCCCACGGAGGTGATAGCTTGTGCATCCCGGCCGTGCGCTGCACAAGCCTAAGCACGAGGTCTCCTTCTCGGAACTTGCGAGGATTCACTTCCGACTGTGGTAACGTCGGAGATTTTGCTGATATATCGCTGACTTGGACAACGCCAACTCTCGTGCTTCTTCAAGCAAGTCGACATCGTTTTCTCGGGCTTCTCTTGCCTCTGACTCGGTATATAAAGCAACTCTCGGCGAGTCGTGCTCTATGTCGGTTGGCAGAACTGCCTCTGCTCCGTAGACCAGGAAGAATGGCGTATAGCCGGTCGAGCGATTCGGTGTAGTCCGTAGACTCCATAGTACGGCCGGGATCTCGTCCAGCCAAGCACCCCGGAGCACGTAACAGTGGCTCAATTAGCCGGGGTTTTATACCGGATAAGACCAGAGCGTTTGATCTTTCCACTTGCCCATTCGATTGCGGATGGGCGACCGACGCCAGGTCGAGTCGGATTCTCTTTTCTTGGCAAAACCGAGCAAAGTCTCCCTCGGCAAAATTTGTGCCGTTATCAGTGATGATGCTGTGTGGGTGCCCATATCTCAGGATAATATCCTTTAAGAACGACACAGCTGTACGGCCATCACACTTTCTTATTGGTTTCACCTCGATCCACTTGGTGAACTTGTCCACCATCACCAGGATATGAGTCATGTTACCTCGGGCTGGCTTGAACGGTCCCACCATGTCCAAACACCACACTGCAAATGGCCAAGTGATGGGAATAGTTTTGAGTGCCGAGGCCGGCATGTGAATCTTGTTTGCAAATCTCTGACATCCTTCACACTTCCGGACTATGTCCTCTGCCTGCTGCAGAGCACTCGGCCAGTAAAACCCATATCGGAATGCTTTGGCCACAATGGCTCGGGAAGAAGCGTGATGACCGCATTCTCCCTGATGGATATCTCGGAGAATCTTTTCTCCTTCTTCTGGTTCGACACACCGCTGGAGAACGGTGGTCACGCTTCTCTTATATAACTCTCGGTTGATGATGGTGAAAGACTTGGATCGTCTCTGTATCTGCCTGGCCGAGATCTCATCATTCGGTAGGGTGCCATCCAACATAAATGTCATGATGGGTTGGGCCCATGTCGGTACCGGACGAGTTCCGAGTTCAGGCTCATCGATCTCCATAGCTTCAACCGACATAACGACTACCCAGTCATAGGCTGACGAGTCCCCGAGTCCTCCCAAAGGATTCCCGAGTTTCGCCAAGCGGCTTTCCAATTTTCCAACTCTATTCTTGAGTCCGACATAACACACGCGACATCCGTGGAAGTCCCCGGGTCCTGCGGAGCAGTCCCCGAGTCCTGCGGCGCAGTCCCCGGGTTCAGCGGCTTGCTCCCGACGTCAACGTCCATTGGGACGATATCGGATTCTGGATTACCCTGGGATGAATATTGAGTCTGACTCGGGTGAAGGCTTAATCGACGGCTTGTGAAGATGCTCCAGAGACACTCCGGGTGGAATGGCCTGTCGGTATGATCCAATCTTGGACAGCATGTCTGCACTTTCATTCTCGGTCCGCCGGATGTGATTGAACTCGCAGCCATCAAAGATTCCCGAGATCTTTTGGACATGGAACCGGTACGCCGCCATGTTGGCATCCAGGGCGTCCCAGTTGCCCGAGGTTTGCTGAATCACCAGATCCGAGTCACCATAGCAGACTATTCGGCGAATCCCGATTTCCTTGGCCACCTTGAGTCCGTGGATCAATGCCTCATACTCGGCCACATTGTTGGATGCCGCGAAATGAACTTGCAGCACATATTTCAACTGGTCTCGCTTCGGCGAGGTGAGAACCACACCTGGCACCCAGGCCTTCTTTCACCTTGGACCCGTCAAAGTGCATCCTCCAGTAGTTGGAGTCCGGCAGGGACTGGTTCATATTCCATCTCGGCCCAGTCCATAAGAAACTCGGCCACTGCTTGAGATTTGATGGTATCTCTTCTCGCGTACTGCGGCGCATATGCCGCAAGCTCGATAGCCCACTTGGCTACTCAGGCCACTTGCGTCTCGGTTGCCGATGATTTCCGAGATAGGAGCTGCACTCACCACGGTTATCGGGTGCTCCTGGAAGTAATGCTTCAATTTTTGGCCGCCAGGTACACACCATAGGTCATTTTCTGGTAGTGTGGATAATTTTGCTTCGAGGTGGAGAGTACCTCACTCAGGTAATACACTGGCCTCTGCACGGTGGTTCCCTCTTCCTTCTCGTTCTACTACCACAACGACGCTGACGACTCGGTTAGTAGCTGCAGTGTAAAGCAGCATGGGCTCTCTTGGTAATGGCGAAGCCAATATCGGGGCAGTAGCCAACACCTTTTTCAATTCATGGAATGCCGAGTCCGCTTGCGGGGTCCAGCTGAATCTATCAGATTTTTTCATTAGCTGGTACAAAGGTAGAGCCTTTCTCCCAACCGACCTAGAAACCGACTCAGGGAGGCCAGGTGTCGTGGGGTTGTCACGGCAAGTTCTTCCTCACGGAAGATGAGTTCTGGGGCCATTGATGACTGAAGTACGCTGGAACGGTTAATCTCGCCAAGGAACAAGGATTTACCCAGGTTCGGCCCCTCTGATTCGAGGTAAAGACCTACTTCCTGCTTCTTTGTTATTGCTCTTGATATGTCTCGATTACAAGGACCCGGCTCCCACAACTTAGGAGCCGGCGACTTCTCTCTGGTGGCTAGGGTTTCTCTATCGGTTGAAGCTTATCGATCTAAGGTCCAGGACCCCGCTTATAAAGGCTGCCGGGTCCCTGGACTTACACTTTACACCGAGTCATACTAGAACACGGAGTCCTACTCTACGTCTTGGTCTTCCAAGTTTAGACTCCGGGTTGTACTTGGACTCCTTCCGGACGGGTCCTTTCTTCATCATGGGCCCTGGCCGGCTTGTCTCCAGCCCAGCCCATGCGACTTGATACGTGACTCGGCTTTGGCCTTCTTGGTCTTGGCGGGTCTACTTTCCGGGTCCATGGGCCTACCCATAAAGTATCCCCCCATCAGTAGCCCCCGAATTTATCTTGGGCACAGCTTGGCGGCTTCCTCTGACTTGCTGGTTCGACTCTCTGGGTCGACTCCTTCCACTTGAGCCAATGGCTCCAAAGTCGCCTGCTGCTAGCTCCAAGATGAATTCCTGCATAAAAACATATTACATATATGAAATGAGTCTGTCCTGTCCTTTCGCACAAGTCCACCGCTCTAGCTCTTTATAGCACTTGGCCGAGTCTGTGGCTATTCCTGTGCACTACTCTGTCAATTTTCAACTCTTTAAGTCATGGGACTCGGCTTCCTGGAGCGAGCCGGCTATTCTTCCCTCTCTGTAACCTTATCTTTTGAATATCGAATCGTTATCCACGATTTTACCGCGGGCCACCACTGTAAACCTCTAGGGTTTTTACCCTATCATAAATACCAAANGCTTGGCGGCTTCCTCTGACTTGCTGATTCGACTCTCTGGGTCGACTCCTTCCACTTGAGCCAATGGCTCCAAAGTCGCCTGCTGCTAGCTCCAAGATGAATTCCTGCATAAAAACATAATACTTACATAAAATGAGTCCGTCCTGTTCTTTCGCACAAGTCCACCACTCTAGCTCTTTATAGCACTTGGCCGAGTCTGTGGCTATTCCTGTGCACTACTCTGTCAATTTTCAACTCTTTAAGTCATGGGACTCGGCTTCCTGGAACAAGCCGGCTATTCTTCCCTCTCTGTAACCTTATCTTTTGACTATCGAATCGTTATCCACGATTTTACCGCGGGCCACCACTGTAAACCTCTAGGGTTTTTACCCTATTATAAATACCAAAAGGTGAGAACTGAATCGTCACCAAACCTTTCATTCCCCAAACTTTCCATCTCTCCTGCACCCGTTCCTTTCCCGCGCAGCGCTTCCTCTCGCACCGCACGTACGCCATGGCCCCCAAGCGCCCCACCAAGGGCACCTCCAAGGCCAAGGCCGCTTCTGGCAGCAGGATCGTGGACATTGCCGCCGAGGCCGCCGCCGCCGCCACCCCTTCTTCGAAGAGATCTATCTCCGCCGATTGGGGCGGTTCGACCATCACGGCGGAGCAGCTGAAATCGCATCGCCTTGCGGGCCTTCTTCCATCAAGCGTCAAGGCACGAGCTCCTGGGGATGAATCGGTGCCTTCTCCGGCGAAGGGCGAGGTCGTCATCTTTGCGGAGCATCTTTTCCGCGGCTTCACGCCCCCCGGTAATTTGTTCTTCCGCGAGCTCCTCGAGTTCTACAAGCTGCGCATCCATGACCTCGCCCCAAACTCTGTCCTTACCCTCTCCAACTTTGTTGTTCTCTGTGAGGATTACCTCCAAATCAAACCTGACTTAGATCTATGGCTCGAGTTGTTCTATTGCAACCCTCAACCTGAAACCTCCGGTGGACCCCTCTTACAATGCGGCGCTGTAGCTCTCCAGCGTCGCCTAAATTCTGTCTTCCCCAAACCAGTTTTTCCAAATCGCATCAAGGACTGGCAAAAGTCCTTCTTTTATTGCAAAGACACCTCTCCTGAGGATGAACCTAAACTCCCTCAATTTTCTGAGAGCCGACTGGAGGTGACTCCTGCTATGAAAGCCAGGTGCTCAGAGGCCGCCCGGCCCAAAGTCGAGTCATTGATCCTTAGGATCCGGGCCCTCCTCTCTCATGACCTGGAAAACATGGATCTCGTCCGCTGCTGGACCACCTGGAAAATTCAACCGCTGAGTCCCAGGACCCGGCTCATCTGCTCATACACCAGGTGTGTCACTGATGATCTTAGGATGACTGCTAAGTTGTCTGACGGTCCTGAACTTGGTCGATTAATCAAGAAATTGACCGGGAAAATGGTGAAGGACCAAGCCCACTTTGGGCTCCAGCCTTTTTGCTCCACCTGCCCAGCTCCTGCTGTAAGTATTTTAACTGTCTTTCCTTCTTGCTTGTTTGCATTATCTCGATCTGCTAACTCAAACTTTCTGTTTCCTCTCTGCAGCTTACCGACTCCTTCTGGAAGTCGGCCCTTGAAACTGACAAGGGCAAAGGGAGCACCTCTGCTGCTGCAGAGGTTGTTGAGGAAGAAGAAGCCAGCGAGGAGTCCTCTAAAGAGGCTACTGCTGCTGGTGATGAAAATGAAGATGAGGAGTCCTCACCTGAGGCTCCCACTGTCAATGTTGTTGAGGAGGGGTCCTCTTCTGAAGCACAGCATGCTGACCAGGAGCATACCGAATCAAGCCCTGCAAGAGCCCAAACCATTTCATCTGAGGAGTCATCAGATGCCAAGAGTCGCTCCCCGACTCCTCCAGTTCCAAAAAATGGGTCCCGGGCTGCTGTGCCCAAGGTACCTGCCTCACGAGTCCGCAAGTCTAGCGGCTCCTCCAGCGAGCCCGAAGAAATTCCTGCACAAGTCCTTGCTGCCAAGAAAAGGAAATTGCGCTCAAGTGGCCCTGCAGAGTCTCCTCCTCCTCTACCTGTATCACATCAGAGGAAATCGACCTCTCCTCCTGAGAAGGCTGACTCCTATGTGTCTGGAATGTCAATCTTCTCTTCTGACTCTCAAGAAGCTTTGGATCTTGAGACAAATGTTGGGTATGACCTTTCTCCTTTGTTTTTACTGGCATGTCATCTGTACTTATCTTTAATCTATACCTGACTTTCAATCTGTCCTGTCTCAGAGCCCGGCCCTGCGCCAAGGTCTCCAAGCTACCAGGCATGGACGATGTGACTTCCGGCCGAGGAGTCGTACCGCCGTCGACTTCTCAGACGACAAGTACAAAGACAGCTCCTACGACTCCCACATCTGCTGGTGCAACGGCTACTGGGACTCCCCCTGTACCCGAGTCCGCTCCAAGGACTCGGTTGGAGACTCCTGTGGTGATCCCATCCTCATCTGGAGGTGGAACCCCAACTACTACTGTTCAAGCGCCTCCGAGTCTGGAAAAGGCGGTTCCTACTTCTCGGCTGAATACTGAACCAGCAAAATCTTCAACTGACTACAGCCGGCTCCGGATATCTGACAACAAATCCTTCAACGAGGCCTACATTGAGGCCGTAGAGCTTAATGATCAAGCCTCCAAACTAAAGGATGAGGAGCAAGTAGCCCTCAGAGCCCTTGAGATGATTCACAACGTAAGCATTCTAACTTGTGCTCTTTATGCTCTATCCATTGATCCCCTATTACAGTAGCCCCCAAGCACCTTATCTTTGGTGACTTGGAGCTAAGATAGGTGCTTCATCCTGAACTCAAATCACTTGGTAGGTAGAACAAACTTGCATACTGTAGCCCCCAAGGCCTGAGTCCTTAGCTCTACTAGGACTCGGGGCTGCTGATTTACTGTCTGTCGGGTCCTTAGACCAAAAAATTTCTGCATGAGTAGCCCCCAAGCGCCGAGTTGTCAGCCTGCGACGACTTGGAGCTACCAATATATATTGCTCACTGATATCTTACTTGAAGAAAAATTTCTGTTCTGCGAGTAGCCCCCAAGCGCCAAGTTGCTAACTTGTGGCGACTTGGAGCTGATGACTTGTCAATTAGGACTCTTGACTGCTGTTTATGAAAAAACTGACTCCTGAGTAGCCCCCAAGCGCCAAGTTGTTAACTTGTAACGTCTTGGAGCTCATGAGCTATAGAATTTGACTTGTAAAAAATCTGACTTGCACTTTTCTGACTCGTTAATTGTCGACTTATGCATTACTGACTTCTGCCTTTCATGACTTCTGATTTTCCAGACTGTTGTCTCCAAGATGAAAAGAGACATGAAGAAATTGGAAGACGAAGCAGCTACCAGTGCCAAATCTGCTGAATCTGAAAAACAACATTCCCTCAAACTGGAGAAGGACTTACAAGTCCTAGCTGCTGAGCTAGCAAAGGTAAAGAAAGAGTCGGCTGAAGCAAAGAAGGCTGCCCAGAAGGCACACACTGATCTGAGAGCCGTCCTGGATGTATGCCAAAAGGGGATTAAGGCGATGTGTCATCATATCTTTGGTAAGTTACTGCACTTGCTTTCTTTCAGCTTTATACAAAGAATTCAATGACTTATGACTTTTGGCTTTTCTTACTTTGCAGGGGCTGACTCCCCAAAACTCAAGCTGCCAACTAGCCAACAACTCCACTCCGTGCTAGACCACTGCCATGGGCTGCAGGAGGGTGCTCGCTCTGTGGTAAAATATCTGAACTCCAAGGGCAAGTACCCCAAGGAACCTGAGCGATTGGTTGATGAATTGTCAAGGGCTCCAGGGTACATGCACATGTGGAAGCAATCTGCCATGAGGAGATCTGCCATAAGAATACTTGCACTGGCCCACAGCTACTACCCCACTGTCCTGGAGCCAGCAATGCTCACTATGGGAAAGCCAGAGCAGCATGAAGACGGCAAACCTTTCACTCAAGACGACTTTAAAGCTGAGGAGTTGTTAGTGCGGCCTTACGCCTGCGAAATCGCCAACAAGATGGACCCGGAGGTATGGGTTCATCACTATGACTTGGAGAACAAGAGGGTTAATCCAGGAGTTCCTCCAATCGTAAACTTTGGGCGTCCCTCACAGGATATGACTGGTGCCCCATCAACTGGGCCGAGCTCTTCCACTCCAGCTGCTCCTAAGGCTGGCAACTTGACTGGTGCAGAGCCCACGCTGAAGACTCCTGCTGCGCCCACCCCTTCAAGAGTCGCAACTGGCGGCTCCCAAATTCAAGCNACCACCTTCCTCGATTGCGCTTCGGTGAAGATTCACTTGATGCTCCCCCATACACCAAGATGGGAGACGCTCTCTTCGGCATATCTTCACTTGGCCTTGAGTGATGATCAACACAAAGCTTCTTCCCTTAACTTGACTCCAACACATGGAGACAAGCAACCTTGACTCCAACAAATGGAGAAAGCAAGCAATGGACACCTACAAATATAGCTCAATGCAAATATTAGTCCATAGAGATTGTCATTAATTACCAAAACCATGCATGGGGGCAACCATGCACTTTCAATCTCCCCCATTTTGGTAATTGATGACAATCCCTTTTAAGAGGGTTTATATAAAGAAAGCATCCTTGCAAGACAAACAAGCAAGGATGCAAAGCGCATTAAAGGCAAATGCAACAAAAGCATAAAACCCAAATTCCCTTAAACCCTCTAAACTTCTCCCCCATTGGCATCGATTGCCGAAATGGGAAGAAAAATTTAGAGAGCCAATATAATATGAGTTCCTCCATAAAGGTGATGACAATCCCTTTTAACGAAAAATTAGAGGAAATCAAACTATATTGAGGATCAAAGATTGCAAAAAGGATTAAATCATTTTAACCATATCCACAAAGGAGAAAAGCAATCAAAGATCCAAAGCGAGAGTTCTAAATAAAACGGAGAAGCTCCCCAATGTTCATGCACAAGAGAAGTGCACAAAAATGGCATCCTCGCTCCCCAAAATCATCTAGAACCCCGCAACAAGTGCAAGAGTGCATAATGCAAAAGCAAAATCATAGCACTTGCACCAAAGATGTGGTTGAGCCATAAGAAGATACCAATTTTCAAAAATTCATTATAAGATAGGCCCAACCGAGATGATAAGATATTTTAGAGAAATATGTTCACAAGCTTAGGGATACCAATTGGAAACTAACCAATTGAAAATGCCAAAAGCTAGTTAGATCATTTAGCCATTAAAATTCAACATGCTCACCAAGGTAAGCATGAGGTCAAAGATCTTCAAGAAATACATGAGTGTGCAAAGATACCAATAAGACTAAGACAAGCACTCATGAGACAAATTTGGAGCCACCAAAGAATTATAGATGAAACACAAGGTGTCTCAAAAGGAATAGGATACCGACTAAAAGGTGACCTCTCTCATATGTATAGGTTTCTAATTAGACAAACCATAAAGATATACATCCGCAAAGAAACATATACATACGAAATGGTTCGAAAAAAGGAGAACAAGGTATCCAAAAGGAAGTCATAAATATACAGACGAGATTATTGCATAAAAGCATAGCGCATAGCTCAAATTTATCTCATTGTATATAAATGAACTTCAAATATATCAAATGCATCACACATATCACTAAGGGAACAAGAGATAGTGGAGATGCTTTGAGTTAGGCAACAAGTATCACAAGGAAATAATATCAATTGAAGAAAAGGTTTTTGCAAATTCATCACACATATCACAAAGATATATTAAGTGAAGAAAAAAGCCAAAACCACAACAATTGCACATAAAGGATTTCATGCCAAGAGGCAACCTACACAAGGTTGAGACTAGAAAAGCATGCATGAGATAGATACTTGTTACCGAGATTCATTGACGATGAAGATAATGAGAGTTGGTTTGACATCAAAGCTTGACTCCGACAATCACACGGTGAGAACACCTTCCTTATGAATGAGGCAGGCATCCAATGCATCTCCATTGTACCTAAAACACAATTAGAGTACAAAATGGTTCCCAAACTCATTGGGTCCCATAGTAGTTAGATGAACTACAATATATAGGAAATACTCCACATAAATATGTGCATATAGATATGAAATTGAATTTCATGCACATCTTAGCCGATTTAGGATTCGATGGAGTATACCCTATATATTGGATCAAGAAAGACATAGCATGCCATAAAATATATATACTATTAAATTGCATGCATAGACTTACAAGAACCAAATGAGATACAATTCGGACGAAAACACAAAGTAAACCAAAAAGGTTGTCCAAATTATATCAAAATCCAAATCAACATATAAATTAGGAGAAATCAAATCAACAAATGATTGATTCCAAAACACATCAACACTTGAAGTGTGATATCAATAGGAATCAAATCAACACAACAAATGATCGATAAGACACCAATTGAAAGTAAGATACCAATTAAAACAAAAATATCAACTAGGAGAAAAGATATCAAGAAGAGGATGATACTTGACCGAAATCAAGTAAAGTAAAATAAGGCAAAAGGTATCAAGACTCAAACAATAAATATCACTTGGAACAAATATCTATGGGGAGATATTAAATTCCAATTAATACCAATTGAAGGTACCAACACAAGATAAAGAATCAAATGCCAATTGAAAGGATCAAAAATTGATAGATAGGTTAGTGTTCTAAATAAAAAGGAATGCTCCCGCAATATTCATGCATTATCTTTGATATTTGCATTTGAATACAAAATGCATGTGCAGGGGATCATTACTCTCCATATTTTATTTACAACACTAAACACTACAATTGAAAAATAGGATCCATTCAAAAGGCAAGGAAGGCAATAGATAAAGCAAATCAACGCAAGAGCCAATGTGAAGATGGTCTACAAAATCCACCACAATTACAAGTATCACTTGTCATGGACAAGGAGTATATAGAGATATTTCTCGGTGGTATAAAGGAATGATGTTCAAGACCAACTTCACAACAAATAAGCATATGGCAAGAGATAAGAAATAAAACATAAGAAATGAGAAATATGGCATTTTATTTCGAAAAAGGTTTGTTGGAAGTTTCAACTATTCAAACCAACCGGCCAAGCCATGGTTAAAATAAGATGAAACAAATGGTTTCTCACATAATATATGAAAATGCATATTAGAGAAAAACCACACCAAGCAAACTTACACAAACAAGAACCAAAGGGAAACAACAGAGGAAAATTGGAACTTGTTTGAGCAAACATGCCACATAGGAGATAGATAATGTACTATATCAAATCTAAGTGGCAATCCTCAAATGTTCACATTTTTATGGGATTGTAATATGTACATAGCTTATTACTCCGCCATAATGTGATGATTCATTTTATTTTTAAACGAGTGGCAAATAAAACCAACTAGAGAAATTAATGGACATTATAGAATTTGAATTTCTCATGAATATGACATACCACATAGTAGCTAGATAATATGAAATATCAGTACTAGGTGGTGTGCCTCATGTACACACATTTTTAGGTTTGTGAGGTGCACAAAGCACATCACTCCCCCAAAATGGGATAGTCCATTAATATCTCAAAAAGCCAAGTGGAATCCACACAAGATTCAATAAAGCTCAACACGAAGTTACACAAACAAGATACAAAACTATCATACACAACCTTGACTAACAAGACAAGTAGGAAAGTAGCATATCATATATAAGCACATGCTAGAAACAAAACTAACACATGCAAGGGAGCAAGCAACTTTCAATGTATATATGAATTAAGTACTTGTTACCGTAAGGAGGAAGCATTGGATATGAGATAGATATGTGAAAATCCAATTGACTTGGCTTGAGAAATAAAACCATGAAGATCCCTTAATTCTTCAAAAATAGCCAAGTCACCAATGTCCTCCATTAACCTATTGATCAAGTTTGAGCTTGTTGGTCCCCAACCAAGTTGGGTCCTAAGAGGTTAGTCACAATAGGTTTGGGAACCCAAATGGTGCTTTTCTTGACACCACTTTGAGCTCCCACATATTTGGCAAACACATTGCCACTTCTATCCTTCCCAAGAGAATAATCATCATCAATTATGATAGGGTTGGATGAGGTACCGTTAGTGCATGAAGAAGCAAGATGACCTTTGCCACGGCAAAGGTAGCAACACCGACTCTTCTTCTTCTTAATAGGCCCCTCAATTTGAGGAGCATTGGCTTGAGTCTTCTTAGGAGGTGGCCTTTGTTCAACTCGTGGTTGAGCACGAGTTTGAACAAGAGGCCGCTTCCCTAGTTGCTTATCACTAAGAGGCTTCTTCTTCATTGGGCAATCCCGAACGTGGTGCCCTTCAACCTTGCACTTGAAGCAAGTGATCTTGGCCGGATTCTTGACTTGAACTTGGCCCTTCTTCTTGTTGTCAACCTTGGACTTGTTCTTGTTGTTGGAGTTGAATCCAAGTCCACTCTTGTCATTTGGGAATTGTTGCACACTCAACATGTTGTCAAGTGCACTCTTCTCCCCATGACGCTTTTCCAAGCCCTTCTTCAAAGAAGCGACTTGGGCCTTGAGGTCTTTTATTTCCTCTACATGGTTAGTGGCAACAAAAACACTAGAGGAAGTAGAAGCTTCATTGTTAGAACAACAAGGCAAAGCAAGTAATTCATCACATGATGTACCAATATTTTTAGTGGATGAACTACTAGGACTAGCACATGGCATTTTAGCATTTTTAGTTATGGTTGTGCTATTATCCACATGAGGCTCACAAGATGTTACCTTTGTAGTGACGGCCTCATGAGCCAACTTGAGACAAGCATAGGATGCTAGAAGTTCATCATTAGAGCTAGATAGCTTTTCATGATTTTTCTTCCAACTTCCCATAGGATGCTAGAAGATTATCATTAGAGCTAGATAGCTTTTCATGACTTGCTTCCAACTTCTCATACTTGCTAGTTAGCAACTCAAGTTGAGCCCTTAGCTCAACATTCTCCTTCATAATAGATGCTTCACAAGAAGTGGAGTTAGTAGCACAAGCATCATTAACTTTAGGAATAGAAGAAGATAACTTGGCAAGCTCATCATTTAATCTAGCATTTTCATTTTTCGTGACTTTATATTTAGCATGAGCATGGTCACGTTCTTTAATGATTTTAGCAATTATATCATTATGAGACTCCTCAATAGATTCTAGTTTCTCCTCTAGATAAGCACGAGTCTCTTGCTCTTCCACAAGAGCATCTTCTAATGATGCTTTCTCCATAGCATCATCTCTTTCTATCTTACCTTTTTCTTCAAGGCTTGCTTCCAAAGCCTCAATGGTTTCCCCACGCTCAATTAGGGTGCTCATGATTTCAAAGAGGTTAGCTTGGGCACTTTTATTGCTAGGAAGGGCTTTAAGAATCATTAGACCTTTGTTTTGAAGCAAAGCATTAACCTTTTCCATATCATCTTCTTCATCATTATTATTATCATCATCATTATCATCATTATTATTATCATTGCTAGAAGAAGATTTAGCCATAAGGCAATGAGTGATGGATGAAGAAGAATAATTGATTTTTGAACTACTCAAGTTCAAATCTTGTTCCACAATTAATTTGGTTTCCTCTACATTAACATTCATGCAAGAGTTAGAGGGAACACAAGCATTTTTATCATTGGAACAAGATAAAGCAAGCATATCATCATTAGATTTATCTAAGCAATTTTTGGATGATATACAAGGACTATCAACACTAGCATGTATGACATTAGGAGTGCTAGAAGAGTTTAAGTCCAAAGATGAGGCATTGCAACAAGCTAGAGATAAAAGATTATCAAAGAATAGCTCACTATCAATATTGCAAGACCTATCACTACTCACCATCACATTGGATTGTGGCTTACCACATTTTGGTGAAGTGGACGAAGACGAGAACTCGTCACGGCCGGAGGTGGAAGGAGAGCAATCATCCTCAATAGAGTTGGACACTCCATATTTTTCTTGAAGTTTGGTCCAAAGCTCATGAACATCCCGGAGAGGCATGATTGACTCGAAAACTACAATACTCACAAATTTGCAAAACTCATTAGAAGCTAGAGTATCTAGATATAAGTTTTTCTCATCCTCTAAAGTCGTACTTTCGTAATCCTTTGGAGGAGAAAAACCTATATCTAAGATACGCTCAATATTGGGGTCCAAGACCCGTAAGTGATTAAGCATATGAGTTTTCCAAATATTAAAATTTGTGCCATTAAATCTAAACAAGGAATTGTGCACTAAATCCCTATACGACATCTTTACTCTCTAGGTGGTAAAGCCAAACAAGAGAGACGAGGCTCTGATACCAATTGAAAGGACAAACGATGTCCCGATGTCGCCTAGAGGGGGGGTGAATAGGCGATTAAAACTTTTTCTATTTAGGGGCTTGATAATTGCGGAATAAAACTATGTGTTTAAATTAACAAGACAACAACCTAAAATTTTAGGTTTACCTAAAGTGCACCAACAACTTATGCTAAAAAATGTGAGCAACAAGGTGATAGCTAGATATAAACTTCAAGCACGAAGGCTATCACAATGTAAATTGCATAAGTAAAAGCTCGGGTATAGAGATAACCGAGGCACGCGGGAGACGAGGATGTATTCCTGAGTTCCTCCTTGTTAAGGGAGTAGTATTGTCGGAGGGGTGTAAGCTCGCCACAAAAGGCCTACTCAAGATGCCACAAAGGCCTCACCCTATTCTCCAATGAACCGCACCGAAAGGTTTGGTTCACCTTCCACTATCGGAATCCTTCGGGGCGGATTCCGGAGCCCTTACAACTTTTGGGGCACACACCCACAACTCAATTGGGGGCTCCCAAAGCGTGCCGAAGCTTCACAAGCCGAAGTCTTCACGGAACCACCGTCTAGGGTCCAATGACCCAAGAGTAACAAGCTCCCAACCTTCAATCCCACGAATCACCGTGGGGAGCACAACCCGATGCAACAAATGCAAAAGGGGAAGATCACACCAAGTGGTCAAATCCTTCACCCCAAAATCCAACCAAAGAAACTAATGCTATGGAGGGATTTAGGATGAAGAACGGAGGAGAAACACAAAGAACTCCAAAATCTAGATCCAACGAGATTCCCTCACTTAGAGGAGATTTTGTTTGGTGGAGTAGTGGATCTAGATCTCCTCTCTTGTTTCCCTAAATTTGGGCAAGAATCATCGGAGGGAAGTGGAGGAATCGAGCTCTCAAAATGTTGGCAATGGAAGAGAGAGAGAGGGATGAGATCTACAGGAAAAATGGGGAAGAAGTCCCTTTTATAGTGGGCTCGACAATGAAGCCGTTGGAGAGGAAAAAGTGGACAACAGAGTGCCCGGCCTGGGGCCGGCCTGCAGCCGGCCAGGCCGGCCGGGAAACACCAGGCATCGAACAGACGATAAAGCAGACGCAGAGACACCGGCCTCAAACCAGCCTTGGGCCGGCCTGGCGCTCTAGCTGGGCCGGGAACCCAACAGAGCAGACCGGCCAGCAGCCAGCCAGAGGCCGGCCAGGAAGTGCGGCTTGGGCCGGGAGCCTGCCCGAATGGGCCGGCCACGTCCCGGCCAGGAGCCGGCCCGGTCGGCTAAACAGTTTTTTTCTCTTCTCATTTTTTATAACATCTGTTTAGAAAATGCTCCGAGATAAAATCGCAATAACTTTTACCCCCGAACTCCGTTTTTGATAATCTTGGACTCGTTGGAATCGTCACAACGAGCACAACAAGAATATGCAGAGAAACATCATAGTCCAATAAGATATTATAAAAATAATTGGGGAAAGGTAAAAGCTCCCATTTGCAAATCGGAAATGCAATAACTTTTGCAATTAAAGTCCGAATGAAGTAAAACCAATTTTGTTGGAAAGAGGACAACAAAAGCAACCTTTGAAAATGGAAAACAAGCAATGGAGATTTTGCAAAGAAATGGAAGAGTTAAATCTTCCACACGGATGAACCGGCAAAATCTCCAATACCGAAACCGCAAAAGAAGACGCATATAAAAACCGTTTTTGGTGAACTTAGCTTTGTCATGACAAGCACGACAAGCACCAAGACCACACCATGATAAGAGAAAAATAAGAACCAATAAAGATGATAGCATGGATGCAAAGGTTTGTGCTCTCTACGACGATACGATCATGATATTCGGTC
Source organism: Puccinellia tenuiflora (assembly GCA_012064385.1). Taxonomy (NCBI): domain Eukaryota; kingdom Viridiplantae; phylum Streptophyta; class Magnoliopsida; order Poales; family Poaceae; genus Puccinellia; species Puccinellia tenuiflora. The sequence continues at coordinate 22,275 of QRDG01001627.1, forward strand.
GAGAGCCCCTCTTGATAGTACGGTTATCTATCCTATAACCCGGTCTCTCCACTAACAACATGAGACCGGTAAAATAGAAACCCTACCAAGATCATACCTTTGGCTTACGCATAAATCCACTTGAGGCCGATGAAGACGATCTTCATCTCGATGAAGACGATCTTCATCTCCTCAAGACGCACCACCTTCCTCGATTGCGCTTCGGTGAAGGTTCACTTCATGCTCCCCCATACACCAAGATGGGAGACGCTCTCTTCAGCATATCTTCACTTGGCCTTGAGTGATGATCAACCAAAAGATCTTCTTCCCTTAATCTTGACTCCAAGACATGGAGAACAAGCAAGACCTTGACTCCAACAAATGGAGACAAGCAAGCTAATGGACACCTACAAATATAGCTCATTGCAAATATTAGTCCATAGAGATTGTCATTAATTACCAAAACCATGCATGGGAGCAACCATGCACTTTCAGTAACGACAGGGCAAGCTTCCCTGGTTTCCACCAAAGTCCTGCAACACATCCGGCAGATCAGTACCTTGACATGCGATCGGAAAAGACACACATGTTACAATTAGTAGATTCATACCAAGCACAAACGCACTAGTTATATTACCAGCAATGTCATCTTCTACCAAGCACAAGAGCACTAGTTATATTACTAGCAATGTCATCTTCTTTTAACATGTGATAGCTAAATATGAGTATGTGATTTAAGACTGAACCAATCTCATCATCCATTTTTTTTCTACGGAGTCTTCTTATCCATTTTGGAATATTACAAGCACACTACCACAGAAAGGGTTATAGGGAGGTTGGCACTCTGTGGCGCACCGTTAATCGGTGCGCCACAGAATTATTTCTGTGGCGCACCAGCATCCATGCGCCACAGAAATTTTCACCTTTCTATGGCGCATCCTTTGCCCATGCGCCACAGAAAGCCCAAATTCTGTGGCGCATGGCTTCCAATTACATATCATGCGCCACAGAATTTTGGTGGGTCCCACGAGCAATCATTGAACCAAAGTCCATCTGGGTAAATTCTATGGCGCACCGTGGCTGGTGCGCCACAGAAACTCGACATTCTGTGGCGCATGGTGTTGGATACGCCACAGAAAGTGGACATTCTGTGGCGCATCCAACACCATGCGCCACAGAATGTTGGCCACCAGATCTACAAAAAGGTGGCACGACCCTTCCCCATGTGGCCTTCTTCATCCTCCCATCTAGCTCGAGATCCTCCTCTCTCCCATGCCATTTTGACCATCATATTCTCCATTATTTGTTATTAGAACCTACTTTATTTGATATATAATTGGTGAGGGCTTGGGGAGAGCCTCCATATATATTCTCCTCCTCTCTTTTTGTCCACTATTTTCTCTCCATCACCACACACTCTCTCTCATCGATCACGGTCACGTCTCGGCAACGGATCTAGATCTACTAGGTGGGTATTGGTGTATGTATGTTTGTTAAAGGCATGAGAAACTTGTCGGCGGGCGATTTGCACGTATATGGCGTGGCGATCGATGTTTATGGATGAAACTTGTGTGTGTGGTTTGATTGAATCTTTGCATGTTGTTGTTTGCGCCGGCGTGGTGCATGGATGTTTGCCGAAATGTTGATTCATTTCCATTTCGGTAAATTTTTGCACCACCCATATGTCCTACTTTTAGGGGAAGTCATGCCGAATTTTTTCGTCGAACATTTCCAACTTTCCGACTTCCCGCATGAGAAGCTTGTATGTGTGTGTGCATGTTGCGGTTAATTAATTCTAATTAATAAAACATACTCTATATGTATACCGCGTAGGCAACCATGGTCATCAAGATGAGCTCCAGTCGAATCAACAACTACAAGGAAGAAGCGAAGGCGGAAATGAGTCGGTGCAACGGGCGCCAGATACTATGTCCATGTCGAAGTTGCAAACTTGTGAGATGGATCGACCCTGATTCCGGACAATTGGAGGACCACCTGCTCAGCCGCGGTTTCATGGAAGGCTTCAACCAAGCGCCGACAGCAAATGTTGCGCCTGAAGACGAGGGCGGGCAAGATGATCGTGACGAAGGAGATGCCGACAGACATGGTCATGATGGTGGTGGAGAAGACGCTAACACGCCGCAGAGCTCGCTAATGTCGGCCTTGATGGAGTCTCATGTTCAAGAACTGCTCCTCAAGAACGCGAGCACCGTTAGAGAGAAAGCCAAGCTGGCGCAAATGTCGGCCTTGATGGAGTCTCATGTTCAAGAACTGCTCCTCAAGAACGCGAGCACCGTTAGAGAGAAAGCCAAGCTGGCGCAAGAACTGCTCCTCAAGAATGCGAGCACCATTAGAGAGAAAGCCAAGCTGGCGCAAATGGAGATAGACGGGAAGACTCTGTTGTATCCTGGGTGCCGGCCATAGGATACGCGCTTGCAAGTAACGCTTGATGCTCTGGAGATGAAGTCGGGAAACAAATGGACCGACGTGAGCTTCAACAAGAACATGTAATTCTTCCACGAGCGTCTTCCCGAGGGGAACACATTGCCAACTAATATCGAGGAGGCCAAGAAAGTCGTTTGCCCTCTTGACCTACCGCACGTTAAATACCATGCCTGCATCAATGATTGCGTAATTTATCGGGGCGAGTACGAGGACAGAACCACATGTCCGGTGTGCGGCCAAGGACGGTACAAGAGCCGTGGGAAGAAAGTTCCTCAAAAAGTGGTATGGTACTTTCCTATCACTCCCCGTCTGCAGTGTTACTTTGTGGGCCCTAAGGAAGCAAAGCTCATGCAATGGCACGTGGAAAGGGAGAAGCCCGAAGAAGATCCGGAGAAGGGCAGGATCCTTACACACCCTTCAGATGCTAGCCAGTGGCAAGAGTTGGACGCCGTCACCAATTTCGGAGGCGACGCAAGGAACGTCAGGCTCTGTATGAGCACTGATGGACTCAATCCGTTCGGCAACCAGAGTAGCACGCATAGCACCTGGCCCGTGTTTGTATGGCCTTACAACCTTCCCCGTGGTTGTGCACGAAGCAAAGGTATATACACATGAGTATTCTCATTCAGGGGCCGAAACAAGCAGGTGTCCACATACATATGTATCTCGCGCTGTTGGAAGAGGAGTTAGCCACGTTGTGGGCGACGTCGGCCCGTACGTGGGATGCCTGCACTGGAGATTATTTCCCCATGAGAGCCGCGTTGCTCACGACGGTGCAGGACTATCCTGATTGCTCATATGTATCGGCCCAGGTAGGCCACGGATTCTGCGCATGTGTCAGGAGCATGGATAAGACCCCGCATCTCCAGCTACCAAGGAATCCCGGGTCTTCGAAAACCGTGTACCCAGGGGCTCGAAGGTGGCTTCGCATGGATCACCCATGGAGGACACGCGGTGACCTGTTCCATGCTGGAGGTTTAGCGGGATGAAGTCTCACGACTGTCACGTGCTGTTGACGCAGATACTTCCCGTTGCGATTCGAGGGATAATGGACGAGCACGTCCGTGATACGCTGCTAGCCCTTTGCAATTTTTTCGACGTCATCAACAGGAAGTCGATCGGCGTGAAGCAGCTCGACAGGCTACAGGAAGAGATCGTGCTGATACTATGCGAGCTCGAGATTTACTTCCCGCCAGCATTCTTTGATATCTGCGTGCATCTCCTTCTCCATGTCGTTGATGACATCAGGCAGCTCGGGCCAACGTTCATGCACTACATGATGCCGTTCGAATGAATGGACGGTGTCATGAAAGGATACGTTCGCAACAGGTCCCATCCAGACGCAAGCATGGCCAAGGGATTTCTAACCTACGAGTGCATCTCCTTCTGCCAGAATTATCTAAGCACCGAGAACCAGGATGTTGGTCTGCCCACGAGGAAACACTTCAGCAGGCTCAATGGATATGGTCACCGAGAGGGCACCAGCTCAACCTTTGTCAGCATGCAGGGTCAAAAGGATGACTTCGACAGGGCTCACCAGGTCGCGCTACAACACTTATAATTGATCGAACCTTGGGTGGAACAGCACAAATACTTACTCGAGCAACATTACATCAAACTGGGCCGGCCGAGAAAGAAGGGAGACGTAATCAGAGCGCACAACTCTAGCTTCACGCGTTGGTTCAAGCAAAAGCAACTGGAGCTAGCAAAGAACAAAGCACCATCTACGGAAGATGAAAGACTCATATTCTCCTTATCACGGGGTCCCTCGCACAACGTCAAGACCTATCAGGCGTACGACATCAACGGCTACAGATTCTACACCGAGGAAAAGGACAAGAAGTCGGAATATCAAAACTCAGGAGTAACTATGCTATCCTACGGTGATGACGAGGCTACTGTCAAGCAAAGATACTTCGGAAGGATTGAGGAGATATGGGACCTCAACTACTGTGGAGAGTCGGTACCAATGTTCCGTGTGAGATGGGCCGAGGACGTCATCAAAGAAGGCCGGTATTTCACCACCATGGTAATACCCGATGCCAAATCGAAGAACGCCTCCGCGAAAAATGAGCCATGGGTACTCGCTAGCCAAGTTGAGAAATGCTTATTCATTACCGACCCGTCAAAGCCTAGCCGTGTTGTGGTGAGGAGGGGCAAGAGGAGCATCTTCGGAATGGAAGGAGGCGCCACCGAGCAAGACTTAATGAGCCAAAGATCGAGGAGGAATTCGACAAGTTCTTCGACATGCCTACTACTAGTACACAAAGAAGGAAGACCTCCGTACCTACTAAAGGTTGTCCGTTCAGGCGAAGAAATCTCAAGGTGACCAGCCTAAAGTTTTCAACCGCGAAGAAGGGAAAGAAGAGAAACTATCTCGCGGAACCGAGACGAAGAAGCGACTTTTTTGGTGTATTTAATTTGTGTGTGTGTGTGAGACAATGGAAGCATTTATATGTATGATCATGAATATGTATGAGATCCATTTGGTGTGAGACAATATTTTTTGAAAGAATTGAATATATGACATTGTGTGTGAGACAATGCAAGACCATATATATGTATTCAATGAATTGAATATGTACCAAAGACATTGTGTGAATTTTTTAAACCAAATTTAAACAAAAATGTTTAAAAGGAAGAAAAAAAAAAGTGAGCAGCCAGGATTCGAATCTGGCTTGCCCAGGTTAATTGAAGTGGTTGGAAACCACTGGGATGTGTTGTGTGTTTGTGTTAGGAATACGCAACACAGCTTGTTAAATTTGCACTAGACAATTCTGTGGCGCACCCACCCGTAGGTGCGCCACAGAATCCTGCATTTCTGTGGCGCACCCCTCCAACGGTGCGCCACAGAATCCTTCCTTTCTGTGGCGCACCCTTCCCACGGTGCGCCACAGAATTCTATCGCGCCCACTTACATGTGGGTCCGCCAACGCGCCTCCCTCACTTCGCGAAAACGGCTAAGTCCCAAATTTAACCTCTCGCGCGCTCGAGATGACCACCACCGCGTCCTCGCTGCTGGAAGTTCCCGCCCGCGCGCTCGACGACCACCACGTCCTCGCCGCCACTCCACCGCGCTCGACCCGCCCCGCCACTGACGGCCAGGAGCACCTCCACCGCCACGCCCGCACCGCCCCTGCCCGAACCGCACGCTCGGCCCCCGCGTGGCGCCGCCGACGAAGACCTCCCGCCCTCGCACCTCCCTTCCCTCCACACCGGCGACGACATCTACACCACGCTCGACAACCTCCCCTCCCTCCCCTCCCCGAGGTGCTTCCCCTTTCCTCCTCCTCCCTCCCCTACCGAACTGCTGCACCCAAGGTGTTTGTAGAAATGTTTGTAGATGTTTAGGTTAGTGCTAGGTGCTTGATATATGTTGTTATATGGAAAAATCCAGTAGATGTTTTAGTGTTCGAGGTTCTAGGTGCTTGCAAAACATCTACTGCATTTTTAGTGTTCTAGTTGTTGAGCATGCTTGTGTGTGCTTGTCATTTAATTTATGTGAAGCATGTCTATGTGAAGCATGTCTCTGTTGAGCATGTGCTTGTCATTTAATTTGGCTAGGTACTGCGTGCTGCTGTGTGTGCTTGTGTGTGCTAGAAATGTTGGAGCTTGTGTGTGCTAGATGTTAATCTTGTTGTATAGGTTTAGTCTCATGTGTATAGTTGCTTGCTGTTAGTGCTAGGTTAGTGCATAGTTGCTAGTGCTAGGTTAGTGCATAGTTGCTTGCAGTTAGTGCTACGTTAGTGCTAGTGCTAGGTTAGTGCTAGTGCTAGGTTAGTGCTTTTGTTGTTGCTTGCTACTGCCACTATGTTGCTTGCTTGCTCTAGTTGCTTGCTGCATAGTTGCTAATGCTCTAGTTGCTTGATGCATAGTTGCTAATGCTTTTCTTGTAAAAAAAATTGCTACTGCCACTATGTTAATTGCTATGGTGTACTACTGCCACTATGTTAATTGCTAAATCATGGTTTTGTTAATTTATTGGAGCGCCACGAGGAGCATCTCCACCCGAGGTAGTTCCTCTCTCCCTCGATGTGGATGTGGATGTGGTGATGTATGTGCATGAGGATATGTGTCCACGACCATCGTGTCGTGGTTGTTGTGCTCCGACCATCGTGTCGTGGAGATGCCGGCCGGAGATGCCGTGCACAGATGTGGATATTATTTGTGAAATGTTTGCAGGTACCCCATGAGGCCCTTGAGATTGCCGGAACGTCGATTAACTTCCGTTCCGGCAAATTCAGGTACTCCATATGTCCCTTTTTTAGCAAAGGTCATGCCGAAATTTTTCGTGAATTTTGGCATGACTTTTCTAAAAAAGGGACATATGGGGTATTGCGACTAATGCATGGGCCGGGGTATCTTAGTACTAAATTAAGTGATGTTTTTCTTATATTTGTTGTACTAACTTTTGCCTCTTTTTAATGCAGTGCAAACATGTCGGCCGACGCGCCTGGCCCTTCTAAGCACATGAGCGTCGAAGAACAAGCACGAGAAAAAGAACATGTCGTTCTGGGAAGTCAACCCGGAGATGGAGGATGCGGAGGCCGCCAAACTGGCTCGTGACGGCGATGGTGACTTCCAGTTAGAGATGGAGATGGAGGATGCGGAGGACACCGACGGAGATGGGGACGCAACCACCACCACCGAGGGCGGCGACCACATGGATGTCGGGGGTGACGACCACACGGATGGCGGTGGTGGTGGTAATCCGCCCGCTAAGAAGCTTAAGAAGCTTAAGAAGCAGAGGAAGGACCGGACGCCGCAAGCGGTCGGCACCGTCACCGACACGTTCACTAAGGTCTCCTTAAGTGGCCAACCCCAGGAGCCTAGGAACATCGCAAAAGGGTACGGCATGCAACTAGGGTGCATCCTCCGGGAAACCGTGTCGATCAACACGTATGACCTAAAGAGAGCGGAGAATGAGGCTTTGCGCACACAACTCCTCAAGAAGCTTCACGAACGATACATTTTCCCGGATGATGGAAACAAAAAGGTGGATAACTTCGCCATCACGAAGATGAACACCGCCTTGACCAGCTGGAGAGGCCGGGTGAAGGCGAAGATTGAAAAGGGTCTTAGCTGGGAAGAGATCAGTGCCAAAGAGCCGTACATCGACATAGAAGAGTTCGAGCATTGAAGTTGTCCTTGGCATCTCCGGAGGCTGAAAAATGGACCGCGTGGGGGAAGAACATGCAGGGAATGAACTTAGGTAACCACCATTTGGGAAGCGGCGGTTACGCAGGAAAAAATCCCGTTTGGGACAAGGAGGATGCCGAGGTTGCGAGACTTGGGAAAGAGAAACCCGTGGCATAAAATCACGGACGAGCAAGTTAGGAACTTTGTTCGGTCCCGCTACTATCTGAAGCCGGGGACGGGGGAATTCGTACCAACTATGAAGATTTGCTGGAGTTCGAGAAAACGCTGGTAAGGAACTTAATTACCGCGAATATCTCAAAGTCCATTTGCGTTGATTTCTACATGGGTTCACGTTTATTTCCTTTGTCCGCAGGAGGCTGAGTTGAAGGCTGAGACTGAGGCCGGCCCATCGTCCCAGGAGGCTCCGGCCGGCCCGTGGGACACGACTTTCAACCGGGCGATGAATGTTTACAAGGGGAGGGACAAGTCAAAGCCGCCGACGTCAGCTGGCCGTGTGCCCGGGTTTGGTACGGCGATGAAGTGCATCGAGTACTACAACACGGACACCGACAAGAAAAGGGAGAGGAGGAGGCCGGCTAAAGATAGAGCCGAGGTTCTCGAGCTAAGGAAGAAGCTGGAGACACTAGAGAAAGAAAAGGTGGACTCCAGCATGGTGGACAAGCTAGTGGCCGAGAAGCTCCGGAGTTTGTTACCCCCTGGATTGATGGAGGGATTAGCTGCTTGGCAAGCGGGAGGTCAACAGGGGCCGATACACGTGCCCAGCTTCGCCGGCAGCACCTCCAGCATTAACGTGTCGTCGGTCCTGGTGACCCCTCCGGTGCTCCCTGTCGTGTCGCCGGTCATGGTGACCCCATCAGTGCCCCCCCCCCCGGCCGGAGAATAATGACAATGCGCACGAGCGCCCGGACAATGATAGGTCGGCCGCCGGCACTGGCGCCCTTGTCTCGACATTAGCCGAGCTCTACGCCATCACCAAGGTAACTAATTAGTTAGTCCGCGACATCTTCTATGACTATATATGCCTTTGATGACTGCCATATCTCATGCATGCATGGTGCCCAACATGTGTTCTCCCAGGACATGCCTTGCATACTCCTGCATACGGTGGGGGTCGGCGGTGAGTTGAAGGAAGTCGCAACGGCCAAGATCATACAACCTTTGACCCGCGATATGCACAACACCCGAATGAGCGAGCTCGTGATGAAAGTGAATGTGAGCGAGGTACTGCCTGAGTTCCGTGACATCGACCCCCCCCCCCCCCCCACGCAACCTCCGGGAGCCGAGGAACACATGAAGCTTGGCGAATGCAGGAAGTGGATGATGGAATGGCCGAAGACCCAGATTCGTCTTGGGGATGTTCTTCATGGGGTCAGGCGCACCGGCGGCGCCACCTCGAGGCCCCGGCCCCCGGTCGTTCGGCCCCCGTCGAGGCGGCCACAAAAAGCTGTTGCGGATGAACCGGCGCCACAAGCAGCCGTCGCCACCACCCAGAAGGAACCGCTGGTCGCCGCCACCACCGGCCGGAAGCTACCGTCGGTCGTCGCCACCACCGGCCGGAAGCTACCGCCGGTCGTCGCCACCACCGGCCGGAAGCTACCGCCGGTCGTCGCCACCACCAACCGCCACAAACAGTTGTTGGGAACGTCTTCACCGCAACCGTCCAAGGTTAGTTCTGACTTTCCGAATTCCCCGACTTTTCGACTTTCCCGACTAACGGATGTGCTATTGTTTATGTTTAGGACAAAGCCGTTGCAGCTCAACTTGGTGGCAACGATGACAATGAGGAGGAGAATGATGTCGACGTCGATGAGTACATCAACACTGGCGCCTGCAGGGATGATATGTACATGCCTCTTGTGGATGAAGAACCCTTCCGCGACCACCGCGGTCAACCTGCTCGTCCCACTTCATGCACACAGCGCCTAGCCTTCACCGACACGCCTCCAGATGCCGGCGATCATCAAGCTCAACCGGGTAACATTTTCAGCTCTAACACACTGAAAGACACAGTTAAAGCGGGGTTCACTTCACCACCCCCACAATCCTAGAGATGAAGGACAAGAAGAAGCACAGGAAGAGAAAAGGATCCTCCACCTCTGCGAGCTAGCCAGCTCCTAAGATCCGGGGTCTTGAAGACACAATTCCACCCCATGCGGATGGCTTGACCCGAGTTCATGAAGCTGGTAAACCTATCTTGTCTGGGGACTTGCTCCGCCTTGCAGAAGGTCCCATGATTGCATTGCAGGAAAATATCTTGTATCTAGAGGAGATCCTTCTTAAAGAGAAGAACCCCACTTACCCGGCGTTCGCGGTCAAGGTGCCAGAAGAGCTGGTGGACTTCGTCCAGGAAGACCCCGCGGATGTGTTCTTCATAGCGTACGAGGACATCTTCAACCTGTTTCACACTAAACGGCTGGACTATAACATGGTCCGCTTATATGCGCTTTCTGAGGCGATGAAGATCAGGAGAGATGATACTCCGTACGTCGCGGTAGTGGATCCCTACTACATGCGCGACAGCCATCTGGTGGAAGGATCAAAGACACGGGAAACGGCCACGGAGTACCTCGTAAGGGTCATGCTGGCCAACAAGAGGAAGAGCACCCTTCTTCTGCCTTTCTTTTTCGAGTAAGTACACATCCGCTCGCCACTGTCGTATCTTATGCCTTCTTGTACATTTCTTCCATCGCTGATCCTTTGTCCAACATTCCGTTTCAATTGTGTTGAGCAGGGACAAGTACTGCGCACTCATCGCCGTAGCCCCGAGGTGGTCCATTGCCACTTATTTGGACTCGGGGAATAAATCCACGCCGAGACGATACACCAGAATAAAGGTTGTTCTCGATGACGCTCTCGAGGCCTATGCCCAAAAGGGAGGCCCCTTCCATAAGAAGGCGGAATTTTTCACGGATGAAAACACACACAAGTTCCAGCATGGGACCGGATTCCATTGCGTCAAGCAACTGGATGGCAGCATGAAGGAGGCCTACTACACCCTCCATCACCTTAAAGGGATTGTCCGGGATTGCGAGAAAACGAAGATTCCATCTGGTCTCGCAGAATACACCAAAATGGCGGATGGTCTCACCGATGCTGATTATAGAACAGACTTCCATCGCATCCGGCTGCAGTTATCAACGATCATCCTCGAAGATGTCATTCACAAATCAGAGTCCTTCCACTACCCCAGATGTAGGGCCTTGCTAAGCATTACTAGTGTACTTTTTTGTAGAAGTGCATGTGTAGGGTCATATATTATATATATGCTATGCTATGAAACCCAAATAGGATAGCCATATGATTTCCAACCATGACAATTGATTGATTATCTTGCCTCTCTACTTAGATGAATAAATTATACTCTATGTATATCACTAACCAATATATATCCCAATCCATCTTCAGGGTTGTCTCAGAGGGCTATCGAAGAACGACTAAAGGCGCAAAATGACACCAGGGAGTGGAGGACGAAAGAAGGCTATCAACCGTTCCCGGCGCCGCTCAAGAAGAGGACTTCATGATCATGCATGCTCCCGCGCACTCTTGCTCACCATCATCGCCGATGTGTACTACATTTGATCATAGTTAGGCGGCGAACACTTCATGATTTGTAATGTGTATATTTGATCATGAATGACTAATTGTGTAAACATTCGGCACTTTTGTGACTATGTGTATATATGTATCTCGATCGGGCTAAGTAATATGTGTGATGACATATTGATTAATGTGTTTGTCTGTTTATATACCTGTCAAATATACCTGTATTTCTGTATAAACCTATATAAATCCTGTATATACCTGTATTTGTACAGCAAAATGAAAAAATACATGCATTTCTGTTTCATATTTCTGTGGCGCACTCTTGTTTTTTTTGTGGCGTACCACTTTCTGTGGCGCATTAGGGACAGTGCGCCATAGAATTCCTCTGCATAGGGGTCCTGCCGAGCTATTTCTGTGGCGCACGACTCAGGGTGCGCCACGAACTTTCTGTGGCGCACGCCCGAGGTGCGCTACAGAAATAATTTTTATGGCGAGAATTCTGTGGCGCACCAGGCAAACCTGGGGGTGCGCCACAGAATTCAAATTTGGTGCGCCACAGATAGCCCTTTCTGTGGTAGTGGCAATGTGATCTCAGTGACTATATGAGTAAACAAATCTTATTATCCTTTTTGTTGTTTATAGGTTCTGGCAAAATATGGAGACGAAGAAAGGGGGCATGAACCTGAAGAGACTAGGATTGTTGAGAACTTGGTTAACATATGTATCTGTCCAAATATATGATTATTTTGGGAAAAGAAAATTCCAACCTTGGTCATCTTAATTCGGAGGTATATTTTCTCATCAAGGATGCTTTGGAGTTGTCGGCTAAACGAGAACCGTAGTGAAACTTCTTCTATCTGTGTATTTTTGAACTTTGAGAAAATAATGCCCATGTGACTTTCATGGCACCGTTTTTTGAATCATACATAGCTCCCCGAGTGGAGATTTCGTGCTCCCGAGCTCCAATGCTCACACGATTTTGAAAAAATAAAAAATTATATTGAAACGTGTTAAAAAATTCTGAAAAAATCATGCACGTTCTCAATGATATATGCTACAGCGTGCAAAATTCCAATGCAAAATACTTTGTGGTTTGAACTACACAAAATGACAAATGTACAGATCTGAGTATAGTGAATATTGTATAGTTTCCAATCTCCAACTTTTGTCATTTTTGTGTAGCCCTATGGTTGTAGAATACATCATTGAGAATGTGCATGATTTTTTTTTCAGATTTTTTTGGAACTTTTAAATATATTTTTTGAATTTTTTAAAATTATGGGATTACTGGAGCTCGGGAGACAAAAATGACTTTCCGATAACTGCCCACTTAATAATTGGCTTGAGTCTTCTTAGGAGGTGGCCTTTGTTCAACTCGTGGTTGAGCACGAGTTTGAAGAAGAGGCCGCTTCCCTAGTTGCTTCTCACTAAGAGGCTTCTTCTTCATTGGGCAATCCCGAACGTGGTGCCCGTCAACCTTGCACTTGAAGCAAGTGATCTTGGCCGGATTCTTGACTTGAACTTGGCCCTTCTTCTTGTTGTCAACCTTAGACTTGTTCTTGTTGTTGGAGTTGAATCCAAGTCCACTCTTGTCATTTGGGATTGTTGCACACTCAACATGTTGTCAAGTGCACTCTTCTCCCCATGACGCTTTTCCAAGCCCTTCTTCAAAGAAGCGACTTGGGCCTTGAGGTCTTTTATTTCCTCTACATGGTTAGTGGCAACAAAAACACTAGAGGAAGTAGAAGCTTCATTGTTAGAACAACAAGGCAAAGCAAGTAATTCATCACATGATGTACCAATATTTTTAGTGGATGAACTACTAGGACTAGAACATGGCATTTTAGCATTTTTAGTTATGGTTGTGTGCTATTATCCACATGAGGCTCACAAGATGTTACCTTTGTAGTGACGGCCTCATGAGCCAACTTGAGACAAGCATAGGATGCTAGAAGTTCACTCATTAGAGCTAGATAGCTTTTCATGATTTTCTTACAACTTCCCATAGGATGCTAGAAGATTATCATTAGAGCTAGATAGCTTTTCATGACTTGCTTCCAACTTCTCATACTTGCTAGTTAGCAACTCAAGTTGAGCCCTTAGCTCAACATTCTCCTTCTTAATAGATGCTTCACAAGAAGTGGAGTTAGTAGCACAAGCATCATTAACTTTAGGAATATAAGAAGATAACTTGGCAAGCTCATCATTTAATCTAGCATTTTCATTTTTCGTGACTTTATATTTAGCATGAGCATGGTCACGTTCTTTAATGATTTTAGCAATTATATCATTATGAGACTCCTCGATAGATTCTAGTTTCTCCTCTAGAGAAGCACGAGTCTCTTGCTCTTCCACAAGAGCATCTTCTAATGATGCTTTCTCCATAGCATCATCTCTTTCTATCATACCTTTTTCTTCAAGGCTTGCTTCCAAAGCCTCAATGGTTTCCCCACGCTCAATTAGGGTGCTCATGATTTCAAAGAGGTTAGCTTGGGCACTTTTATTGCTAGGAAGGGCTTTAAGAATCATTAGACCTTTGTTTTGAAGCAAAGCATTAACCTTTTCCATATCATCTTCTTCATCATCATTATCATCATCATTATCATCATTATTATTATCATTGCTAGAAGAAGATTTAGCCATAAAGCAATGAGTGATGGATGAAGAAGAATAATTGATTTTTGAACTACTCAAGTTCAAATCTTGTTCCACAATTAATTTGGTTTCCTCTACATTAAGATTCATGCAAGAGTTAGAGGGAACACAAGAATTTTTATCATTGGAACAAGATAAAGCAAGCATATCATCATTAGATTTATCTAAGCAATTTTTGGATGATATACAAGGACTATCAACACTAGCATGTATGACATTAGGAGTGCTAGAAGAGTTTAAGTCCAAAGATGAGGCATTGCAACAAGCTAGAGATAAAAGATTATCAAAGAATAGCTCACTATCAATATTGCAAGACCTATCACTACTCACCATCACATTGGATTGTGCCTTACCACATTTTGGTGAAGTAGACGAAGACGAGAACTCGTCACGGCCGGAGGTGGAAGGAGAGCAATCATCCTCAATAGAGTTGGACACTCCATATTTTTCTTGAAGTTTGGTCCAAAGCTCATGAACATCCCGGAGAGGCATGATTGACTCGAAAACTACAATACTCACATATTTGCAAAACTCATTAGAAGCTAGAGCATCTAGATATAAGTTTTTCTCATCCTCTAAAGTCGTACTTTCGTAATCCTTTGGAGGAGAAAAACCTATATCTAAGATACGCTCAATATTGGGGTCCAAGACCCGTAAGTGATTAAGCATATGAGTTTTCCAAATATTAAAATTTGTGCCATTAAATCTAAACAAGGAATTGTGCACTAAATCCCTATACGGCATCTTTACTCTCTAGGTGGTAAAGCCAACAAGAGAGACGAGGCTCTGATACCAATTGAAAGGACAAACGATGTCCCGATGTAGCCTAGAGGGTGGGTGAATAGGCGATTAAAACTTTTTCTATTTAGGGGCTTGATAATTGCGGAATAAAACTATGTGTTTAAATTAACAAGACAACAACCTAAAATTCTAGTTTTACCTAAAGTGCACCAACAACTTATGCTAAACAAGGTGAGCAACAAGGTGATAGCTAGATATAAACTTCAAGCACGAAGGCTATCACAATGTAAATTGCATAAGTAAAAGCTCGGGTATAGACATAACCGAGGCACGCGGGAGACGAGGATGTATTCCCGAGTTCCTCCTTGTTAAGGGAGTACGTCTCGTTGGAGGGGTGTGAGCTCGCCACAAAAGACCTACTCAAGATGCCACAAAGGCCTCAACCTATTCTCCGATGAACCGCACCCAAAGGTTTGGTTCACCTTCCACTATCGGAATCCTTCGGGGCGGATTCCGGAGCCCTTACAACTTTTGGGGCACACACCCACAACTCAATTGGGGGCTCCCAAAGCGTGCCGAAGCTTCACAAGCCGAAGTCTTCACGGCACCACCGTATAGGGTCCAATGACCCAAGAGTAACAAGCTCCCAACCTTCAATCCCATGAATCACCGTGTGGAGCACAACCCGATGCAACAAATGCAAAAGGGGAAGATCACACCAAGTGGTCAAATCCTTCACCCCAAAATCCAACCAAAGCAACTAATGCTATGGAGGGATTTAGGATGAAGAACGGAGGAGAAACACCAAGAACTCCAAATCTAGATCCAACGAGATTCCCTCACCTAGAGGAGATTTTGTTTGGTGGAGTAGTGGATCTAGATCTCCTCTCTTGTTTCCCTAAATTTGGGCAAGAATCATCGGAGCGAAGTGGAGGAATCGAGCTCTCAAAATGTTGGCAATGGAGGAGAGAGAGAGGGATGAGATCTACAGGAAAAATGGGGAAGAATTCCCTTTTATAGTGGGCTCCAAAATGAAGCCGTTGGAGAGGAAAAAGTGGACAACAGAGTGCCCGGCCTGGGGCCGGCCTGCAGCCGGCCAGGCCGGCCGGGAAACACCAGGCATCGAACAGACGATAAAGCAGACGCAGAGACACCGGCCTCAAACCGGCCTTGGGCCGGCCTGGCGCTCTAGCTGGGCCGGGAACCCAACAGAGCAGACCGGCCAGCAGCCAGCCAGAGGCCGGCCAGGAAGTGCGGCTTGGGCCGGCCACGTCCCGGGCAGGAGCCAGCCCGGCCGGCTAAACAGTTTTTTTTTCTCTTCTCATTTTTTATAACATCTGTTTAGAAAATGCTCCGAGATAAAACCGCAATAACTTTTACCCCCGAACTCCGTTTTCGATAATCTTGGACTCGTTGGAATCGTCACAATGAGCACAACAACAATATGCAGAGAAACATCATAGTCCAACAAGATATTATAAAAATAAATGGGGAAAGGTAAAAGCTCCCATTTGCAAATCGGAAATGCAATAACTTTTGCAATTGAAGTCCGAATGAAGTAAAACCAATTTTGTTGGAAAGAGGACAACAAAAGCAACCTTTGAAAATGTCAAACAAGCAATGGAGATTTTACAAAGAAATGTAAGAGGTAAATCTTCCGCACTGATGAACCGGCAAAATCTCCAATACCGAAACCGCAAAAGAAGACGCATATAAAAACCGTTTTTGGTGAACTTAGCTTTGTCATGACAAGCACGACAAGCACCAAGACCACACCACGATAAGAGACAAATAAGAACCAATAAAGATGATAGCATGGATTCAAAGGTTTGTGCTCTCTACGACGATACGATCACGATATTCGGTCGAGAGCCCCTCTTGATAGTACGGTTATCTATCCTATAACCCGGTCTCTCCACTAACAACATGAGACCGGTAAAATAGAAACCCTACCAAGATCATACCTTTGCCTTGCGCATAAATCCACTTGAGGTCGATGAAGACAATTTTCATCTCCTCAAGACGCACCACCTTCCTTGATTGCGCTTCGGTGAAGATTCACTTGATGCTCCCCCATACACCAAGATGGGAGACGCTCTCTTCGGCATATCTTCACTTGGCCTTGAGTGATGATCAACCAAAAGATCTTCTTCCCTTAATCTTGACTCCAAGACATGGAGAACAAGCAAGACCTTGACTCCAACAAATGGAGACAAGCAAGCTAATGGACACCTACAAATATAGCTCACTGCAAATATTAGTCCATAGAGATTGTCATTAATTACCAAAACCATGCATGGGAGCAACCATGCACTTTCAGTAACGACAGGGCAAGCTTCCCTGGTTTCCACCAAAGTCCTGCAACACATCCGGCAGATCAGTACCTTGACATGCGATCGGAAAAGACACACATGTTACAATTAGTAGATTCATACCAAGCACAAACGCACTAGTTATATTACCAGCAATGTCATCTTCTACCAAGAACAAGAGCACTAGTTATATTACTAGCAATGTCATCTTCTTTTAACATGTGACAGCTAAATATGAGTATGTGATTTAAGACTGAACCAATCTCATCATCCATTTTTTTTCTACGGAGTCTTCTTATCCATTTTGGTATATTACAAGCACACTACCACAGAAAGGGTTATAGGGAGGTTGGCACTCTGTGGCGCACCGTTAATCGGTGCGCCACAGAATTATTTCTGTGGCGCACCAGCATCCATGCGCCACAGAAATTTTCACCTTTCTGTGGCGCATCCTTTGCCCATGCGCCACAGAAAGCCCAAATTCTGTGGCGCATGGCTTCCAATTACATATCATGCGCCACAGAATTTTGGTGGGTCCCACGAGCAATCATTGAGCCAAAGTCCATCTGGGTAAATTCTGTGGCGCACCGTGGCTGGTGCGCCACAGAAACTCGACATTCTGTGGCGCATGGTGTTGGATGCGCCACAGAAAGTGGACATTCTGTGGCGCACGCTGCACGGTGCGCCACAGAATGTCCACTTTCTGTGGTGCATCCAACACCATGCGCCACAGAATGTTGGCCACCAGATCTACAAAAAGGTGGCACGACCTTTCCCATGTGGCCTTCTTCATCCTCCCATCTAGCTCGAGCTCCTCCTCTCTCCCATGCCATTTTGACCATCCTATTCTCCATTATTTGTTATTAGAACCTACTTTATTTGATATATAATTGGTGAGGGCTTGGGGAGAGCCTCCATATATATTCTCCTCCTCTCTTTTTGTCCACTATTTTCTCTCCATCACCACACACACTCTCTCATCGATCACGGTCATGTCTCGGCAACGGATCTAGATCTACTAGGTGGGTATTGGTGTATGGATGTTTGTTAAAGGCATGAGAAACTTGTCGGCGGGCGATTTGCACGTATATGGCGTGGCGATCGATGTTTATGGATGAAACTTGTGTGTGTGGTTTGATTGAATCTTTGCATGTTGTTGTTTGCGCCGGCGTGGTGCATGGATGTTTGCCGAAATGTTGATTCATTTCCATTTCGGTAAATTTTTGCACCACCCATATGTCCTACTTTTAAGGGAAGTCATGCCGAATTTTTTCATCGAACATTTCCGACTTTCCGACTTCCCGCATGAGAAGCTTGTATGTGTGTGTGCATGTTGCAGTTAATTAATTCTAATTAATAAAACATACTCTATATGTATACCGCGTAGGCGACCATGGTCATCAAGATGAGCTCCAGTCGAATCAACAACTACAAGGAAGAAGCGAAGGCGGAAATGAGTCGGTGCAACGGGCGCCAGATACTATGTCCATGTCGAAGTTGCAAACTTGTGAGATGGATCGACCCTGATTCCGGACAATTGGAGGAACACCTCCTCAGGCGCGGTTTCATGGAAGGCTTCAACCAAGCGCCGACAGGAAATGTTGCGCCTGAAGACGAGGGCGGGCAAGATGATCGTGACGAAGGAGATGCCGACAGACATGGTCATGATGGTGGTGGAGAAGACGCTAACACGTCGCAGAGCTCGCTAATGTCGGCCTTGATGGAGTCTCATGTTCAAGAACTGCTCCTCAGGAACGCGAGCACCGTTAGAGAGAAAGCCAAGCTGGCGCAAATAGAGATAGACGGGAAGACTCCGTTGTATCCTGGGTGCCGGCCATAGGATACACGCTTGCAAGTAACGCTTGATGCTCTGGAGATGAAGTCGGGAAACAAATGGACCGACGCGAGCTTCAACAAGAACATGCAATTCTTCCACGAGCATCTTCCCGAGGGGAACACATTGCCAACTAATATCTAGGAGGCCAAGAAAGTCGTTTGCCCTCTTGACCTACCGCATGTTAAATACCACGCCTGCATCAATGATTGCGCAATTTATCGGGGCGGGTACGAGGACAGAACCACATGTCCGGTGTGCGGCCAAGGACGGTACAAGAGCCGTGTGAAGAAAGTTCCTCAAAAAGTGGTATGGTACTTTCCTATCACTCCCCGTCTGCAGTGTTACTTCGTGGACCCTAAGGAAGCAAAGCTCATGCAATGGCACGCGGAAAGGGAGAAGCCCGAAGAAGATCCGGAGAAGGGCAGGATCCTTACACACCCTTCAGACGCTAGCCAGTGGCAAGAGTTGGACGCCGACACCAATTTCGGAGGCGACGCAAGGAACGTCAGGCTCGGTATGAGCACCGATGGAGTCAATCCGTTCGGCAACCAGAGTAGCACGCATAGCACCTGGCCCGTGTTTGTATGGCCTTACAACCTTCCCCCGTGGTTGTGCACGAAGCAAAGGTATATACACATGAGTATTCTCATTCAGGGGCCGAAACAAGCAGGTGTCCACATACATACGTATCTCGCGCTGTTGGAAGAGGAGTTAGCCACGTTGTGGGCGACGCCAGCCCGTACGTGGGATGCCTACACTGGAGATTATTTCCCCATGAGAGCCGCGTTGCTCACGACGGTGCAGGACTATCCTGGTTGCTCATATGTATCGGCCCAGGTAGGCCACGGATTCTGCGCATGTGTCAGGTGCATGGATAAGACCCCGCATCTCCAGCTACCAAGGAATCCCGGGTCTTCGAAAACCGTGTACCCAGGGGCTCGAAGGTGGCTTCGCATGGATCACCCATGGAGGACACGCGGTGACCTGTTCTATGCTGGAGGTTTAGCGGGATGAAGTCTCATGACTGTCACGTGCTGTTGACGCAGATACTTCCCGTTGCGATTCGAGGGATAATGGACGAGCACGTCTGTGATACGCTGCTAGCCCTTTGCAATTTTTTCGACGTCATCAACAGGAAGTCGATCGGCGTGAAGCAGCTCGACAGGCTACAGGAAGAGATCGTGCTGATACTATGCGAGCTCGAGATTTACTTCCCGCCAGCATTCTTTGATATCTGCGTGCATCTCCTTCTCCATGTCGTTGATGACATCAGGCAGCTCGGGCCAACGTTCATGCACTACATGATGCCGTTCGAAAGAATGAACGGTGTCATGAAAGGATACGTCCGCAACAGGTCCCATCCAGACGCAAGCATGGCCAAGGGATTTCTAACCTACGAGTGCATCTCCTTCTGCCAGAATTATCTAAGCACCGAGAACCAGGATGTTGGTCTGCCCACGAGGAAACACTTCGGCAGGCTCAATGGATATGGTCACCGAGAGGGCACCAGCTCAACCTTTGTCAGCATGCAGGGTCAAAAGGACGACTTCGACAGGGCTCAGCGGGTCGCGCTACAACACTTACAATTGATCGAACCTTGGGTGGAACAGCACAAATGCTTACTCGAGCAACATTACATCAAACTGGGCCGGCCGAGAAAGAAGGGAGACGTAATCAGAGCGCACAACTCTAGCTTCACGCATTGGTTCAAGCAAAAGCAACTGGAGCTAGCAAAGAAAAAAGCACCATCTACGGAAGATGAAAGACTCATATTCTCCTTATCACGGGGTCCCTCGCACAACGTCAAGACCTATCAGGCGTACGACATCAACGGCTACAGATTCTACACCGAGGAAAAGGACAAGAAGTCGGAATATCAAAACTCAGGAGTAACTATGCTTATCCTACGGCGATGAGGAGGCTACTGTCAAGCAAAGATACTTCGGAAGGATTGAGGAGATATGGGACCTCAACTACTGTGGAGAGTCGGTGCCAATGTTTCGTGTGAGATGGGCCAAGGACGTCATCAAAGAAGGCCGGTATTTCACCACCATGGTAATACCCGATGCCAAATCGAAGAACGCCTCCGTGAAAAATGAGCCATGGGTACTCGCTAGCCAAGTTGAGCAATGCTTATTCATTACCGACCCGTCAAAGCCTAGCCGTGTTGTCGTGAGGAGGGGCAAGAGGAGCATCAACCGAATGGAAGGAGGCGCCACCGAGCAAGACTTAACGAGCCAAAGATCGAGGAGGAATTCGACAAGTTCTTCGACATGCCTAGTACTAGTACAGAAAGAAGGAAGACCTCCATACCTACTAAAGGTTGTCCGTTCAGGCGAAGAAATCTCAAGGTGACCGGCCTAAAGTTTTCAACCGCGAAGAAGGAAAACAAGAGAAACTATCTCGCGGAACCGAGACGAAGAAGCGACTTTTTGGGTGTATTTAATTTGTGTGTGTGTGAGAGACAATGGAAGCATTTATATGTATGATCATGAATATGTATGAGATCCATTTGGTGTGAGACAATATTTTTTAAAGAATTGAATATATGACATTGTGTGTGAGACAATGCAAGACCATATATATGTATTCAATGAATTGAATATGTACCAAAGACATTGTGTGAATTTTTTAAACCTAATTTGAACAAAATGTTTAAAAGGAAGAAAAAAAAGTGAGTGGCCAGGATTCGAATCTGGCTTGCCCAGGTTAATTGAAGTGGTTGGAAACCACTGGGATGTGTTGTGTGTTTGTGTTAGGAAACAGCAGCACAGCTTGTTAAATTTGCACTAGACAATTCTGTGGCGCACCCACCCGTAGGTGCGCCACAGAATCCTGCATTTCTGTGGCGCACCCCTCCAACGGTGCGCCACAGAATCCTTCCTTTCTGTGGCGCACCCTTCCCACGGTGCGCCACAGAATTCTATCGCGCCCACTTACATGTGGGTCCGCCAACGCGCCTCCCTCACTTCGCGAAAACGGCTAAGTCCCAAATTTAACCTCTCGCGCGCTCGAGACGACCACCACCGCGTCCTCGCCGCCGGCAGCTCCCGCCCGCGCGCTCGACGACCACCACGTCCTCGCCGCCACTCCACCGCGCTCGACCCGCCCCGCCACTGACGGCCAGGAGCACCTCCACCGCCACGCCCGCACCGCCCCTGCCCGAACCGCATGCTCGGCCCCCGCGTGACGCCGCCGACGAAAACCTCCCGCCCTCGCACCTCCCTTCCCTCCACACCGGCGACGACCTCTACACCGCGCTCGACAACCTCCCCTCCCTCCCCTCCCCGAGGTGCTTCCCCTTTCCCCCTCCTCCCTCCCCTACCGAACTGCTGCACCCAAGGTGTTTGTAGAAATGTTTGTAGATGTTTAGGTTAGTGCTAGGTGCTTGATATATGTTGTTATATGGAAAAATGCAGTAGATGTTTTAGTGTTCTAGGTTCTAGGTGCTTGCAAAACATCTACTGCATTTTTAGTGTTCTAGTTGTTGAGCATGCTTGTGTGTGCTTGTCATTTAATTTATGTGAAGCATGTCTATGTGAAGCATGTCTCTGTTGAGCATGTGCTTGTCATTTAATTTGGCTAGGTACTGCGTGCTGCTGTGTGTGCTTGTGTGTGCTAGAAATGTTGGAGCTTGTGTGTGCTAGATGTTAATCTTGTTGTATAGGTTTAGTCTCATGTGTATAGTTGCTTGCTGTTAGTGCTAGGTTAGTGCATAGTTGCTAGTGCTAGGTTAGTGCATAGTTGCTTGAAGTTAGTGCTACGTTAGTGCTAGTGCTAGGTTAGTGCCAGTGCTATTGGTACTTTTTTTGTTGCTTGCTACTGCCACTATGTTGCTTGCTTGCTCTAGTTGCTTGCTACTGCCACTTTCAAAATGTTTTCTTTGAACCAGATGGTTTGACTTGGGAATTGCTATCTCAAAATTCCCCGGTGTCCCTGAACCATTCCATCACCCGTGATAGCTTTGATGCTCAGGTTTTCTCTCGAAAACCCTAGCCCTAATTATCGAACCTTTAAAACCCTTTTCTCCACCTACCAAAGGGAAGCCTATTTCCATCGCTGGAGAAATTCCACTAAAAATACCAGAGGACTCCCATATCCATATAAAGACATTCCATGTAAAAATATTGCATACTTCAATGCAATATTTCCAAGTTGGGCGTTGTTTTCTAAAATGTCATTTCCAATCCAGGAATTATCTAGACACCTTCCACTCATCCAACAATTCTGCAATTTTGGTGAGGTGAATGATTTAACCTCCTGAGAATTTCACTCCATTGGCCCAACCTCATTTGAGCAATATTTGAGGTACTTCCTTTGTAATGCCCTTTTTGTGCCTGATAGTGATTTCCAAGGCAACCCCTAGCTACAAACATTATTTGGCATTGCCACTTTGCCAAGTTGACAAGATCCCCTACACAACCCCACATCCCCAATATCAGATCAAGATCATTTGAGGAAGTGCTTTTGGCATGCCCATGCCATTAGGGCATTTTCGGACACCAATTTATTTGACCAACTTCCCTGTGTCCAATTGGGCCCAAACTTCACAAACATACGGCATACACCTATCCTAGCATACTGTGAATTTTGGGGATTTTTTCTGAGATGTGCAAGGCCCCTGTCATTTCATCGAACACCTGGCGCACCCATAGTTTTCAGAAAATCTTGTGTTGCGAAGCGTGGAGTTTTTTAGCGTGACCAGTTTGGTTGTCTTGGTTTTGTCCTTGTGAACCCAGTGGTGCAAACGCCTTTCAGTTTAGAGCTACGAGTCGCCGGGAACGCGATGATGCCGCCGTGTCGCGCTCTGGACGTCCAGGGCACGCACTTTGGCAGGACCTAATCCCCGTTACTGCCATGGTCAGTGCCTAATCCGGCTGCTGCAGTGCGCCTCGTGCTCCACTGTGCATCCATCTCGGAAGCCTCAACCCTCCTCCTCCTTATCTCCTCCCTGTGGAGGGGAAACGTCAGCCGTGACCTCGGCTGACCATCAATGGCCGCACCGGCCACCACCAAACTCTCCCTCCCTTGCCTATATATAAGAGGCCACCTCCGAGCGCCCTCGTGCCCGAGCACCTCACTCTCCCCCCCCCCCTGGAACCCCCTCTGTCCTTTTAGCTGCGGGATGGCGGAGCCCTACTCCGTTTCGGCCGTGGAGGTCATCGTCGGTCCACGGATCACGGCGAACTCCCTGCAGAGCCATCCTTCGATTAAGACCATGGAGGAGTTCCCCTCGATCCCCACTACCCCCTAGACAGATTGGTTCGCGATTAGGTGGCCCGTAGCCTCGGTTCCGTCCGGGAACCGCCGGCGGCGACCCGCAGGCGCCCGGCCACGGCGGCGCACCCGGGGCTCCCCTCGCCCTTAGCCTGCACCACTGGAGGCGGCGCGGCGGGGCGGCACTTCCCGCGCCCTCGGTAGCTGGCGGCGGGCGCCAGAGCGGCGGCGGTGATGGTGGCGACCAGCGGCCGGGTCAACTCGTGCCGCGTCGGGCTCGGTCCCGCGGCGGCCTGGCTCGGTCCACGCCTTGGAGTAGGCGACCAGCGGCGGCAGCGCGGCCAGCTCCGGTGGCCGGCCGAACCCAGGCACGCCCGCGTCGGGCCTGTCCCGCGCGTGGTCGACGCTGGGGTGAAGGCCGCCAGCCTGGCGGACAGCGTGGCGCCGCGTCGCGCCGACAGGTGGTCCCGGCCCCACCCGTCAGGTTAAGTGGAGGCGCCCTCCGCGCGTCCCCGCTTTTCCTTGCCGAAGACGCATTTCCGAGAAGTGCGCAACCAGCCCGACCCGATCTGAAAACAGCCCGTCTGTTTTTTTTCTCGCGAAGTGAGCAGCAATTAACTATTCGTCGCCGGGTCATATCTTTTGATCCGTAGCTCCGTTTGAGGTGATTCAAGTTTGTAAATTCCTAGTTTTAAGAGATCTATCAAGTGGTATAGGTTTTGTATTTTTTGTGAGACGCTTAGATGCTCAGCACCCGCGTATGCATGTATAGGTATTCCGCAGTACTGGCAAATCGAAACCCTATCCTGCGATGTGCCCGTGACCTCCAAGCCAAATGGCGTCGATCTTCGAAGGCAAGCTAACCCCTTGCTATGAGCCGTTCCGCAGTGTTGTTTGTTATTTGCTGATTGTCTCGTCGAGTATTATATGCCTGTCTGTTTATTTATGCATGACTGTTTATTGTTCTTGTTTAATATGGGACTGATAGTATTACCCCTGCCATGTTTTATTCTTCATCCATGTATGCATTAGATTAATGTATGAGTTATCTGTGCGCCTCGCACTTGCGGGGCTTTGACAACTAAATAACAAACACATGTGTTGATTGTTTGCTTCTTCCTCTTCGCCGAGGTGAGGAACAGACGAATGTCGTCTCATGATCCTCGGAGTTGGGGGCATTTGCCAAAAGAGTTATTTGCTTCTTGTCCCTCCGTCAAATATGGTTGGCATAGACCACCCGGACTGCGACGCTTGGGAGCTGACTTTTCATTTGGTTCTTTTTGCCAAGATTGCTGACACCACGTCGAGATAACCCTCGAGTGGAATGGATGCTTTCTTTCTTATGAATGCTTTTCGGTTCATTGTTTGGAGGCTACATGCCTCACCAACTTTGTGATTGATCTATGATGACACCGGCTGGAGGAACCGCCACAGTCATCTGTTTGAAACACTATGTTATAATCTGTAGTCGATCTGTGATGACGCTTGTTGGCGGACTCGCCACGATAGTCACCCGGTCGACGCTAACCAACTAGTTGATCTGTGATGACGCTTGTTGGCGGACTCGCCACGATAGTCACCCGGTCGACGCTAACCAACTAGTTGATCTGTGATGACGCTTGTTGGCGGGATCGCCACGATAGTCACCCGGTCGACGCAAACCAACTAAACTATACCTTGTAGTTGATCTCTATTTTGTTGCTAAGGCCTTGTTGTTTGATGATGTGATATTGCTATCATAATTATTATGCTGGACTAATCCTCTATTTTGTGACTTGCTATGATGAAACATGATTAAGTGCAACACCCCTCCAAACAGCGATAAGGTCTATTCATAGTGCCACTAATCTGAACCCTTGAACGCGATACCACCGTTGTCCCATGGAAACCGTGACCTAGTACGTTGTTGAGTCCCTTTTGTGCCATCCGTTGGGCGCAGTTGTTCGGTTGTGCTGTCCGAGGGGAGGGGTCGACAGGCACGGGTTCGACTGCGATAAGGAGCCCGGAGCTAGGCATACCCGGTAGCGCCGGGGGATGTGCCGGACTTACTTGCCCGTTGTACCTTGCGTATAGGGTGGGGCAGGAGGGTGTCTTAGCAAGTGGACCGTCACGAGAATGTAATTTGCTTAGTACGGCTTTGGGCGTGATGAACCTGAGGTGTCGGCTGAGTGGAGTGCATTCTGATAGGTGGTAAAGCAAACTCTCGAGAGCATCAACCTAGCCAGCTTGCCCTGTTCCTGGGATATGGAACAACAGTTCAGTGTTAGTCACACTATGTGTCTTTGTCGTGTCCGGAGGTTAAACTTAAGATCTGTTTGAAACAATTTATGAACGACCTGACCTCACTTAATAAACAATAAGATGGTGCAGGGAAAGTTACTCGAGATAAGGAATTGTGATAAGGCCAGTGGGCCTAGGAGTGGTGTCAGATGAGACTAGCCTCGTGAGGCTAGAGGCCAGTGGCCCTAGCTGTGATAACATGTTTTGTTGTGTTACTTGGTACCAACTGGTACCCCGTTATTCGTCACAGGTAAGCTCTTTGTATGACCCCCGGTACACGATCCAATCCCACCTGGCTCGGACTCTGTACTGGTGGTACTCCCATTGTTTGCTTATACCATGTTTTTTTTTATGATGCCATGTTGCTACCCACTTGGACTGCCGTAAGTAGTCACTTGCCATGTTTAGATTATTTTATGTCGCTAGTTACTTGTTGCCTGATTGCTTGACTGTTCATGCCTCGTGGTTATTTTTCTTGCGAGTACATCATTGTACTCGGACTGGCTTTTCATATGGCCAGACTTGAGAGGATCCCTCTACTACCATAGCAAGGAGATCGAGCAGGAGCGTGCTAGGATCAGTAGCCCACCCAGATGCATGTGGAATGGAGCCGCACCAAGACGTTGTCGTATCTTTGTCTTCCGCTGCCAGTTAAAAACTCTGTCCCACGCCACACTTGGCTATGATAAATCTTCATGCCTTGATGGCCATGTAAACCATTTGTAGCCCTTTGGGCCTGATTGTGTAATGATATTTCCGCTATGTTGCATTGTCGTAACGTGCGTCCAGATATCCTGGGCTGGCGCACGGGGCGACCACCTCTCTGGCGACCTGTGTCAGAGGGGGGTGCCACAGAGCATGGTATCAGAGCACCAGGCTGGCTGTAGACTACCCTAGCATGGAAAGCCCCGCCTTGCTTTTGCCCGACAATGACCCGATGGATTTAACCCATTCCTGCCTAACCGGCAAGGCCGGTGTTGGTCAACAGTATGGTGCAGTAGGACCTGTCCCAATCTTCCCCAACAAGACGAGCCAGTTTCTTCCATGAGAAGAAGCCGACCTTACCCAGTGAACCTGAGACCCAGTCCTAGTTGCTTTATAACCCACCCTCGCCAGCTCTCTGGCAACCCAACTCCTTTAAAGTAGAATCCCATAGAGGAACCTCGCATCCTTATCCCCACCAAAATCTAGAACCCCAAGAACCTCCGATGGCGACCCTTAATGCCATCTTGGAAACCACTGCCGAGGAGCATTCGAGCTTTCGATTGCTTCTCTGGAGGGCCGTCAACCATATCCTTGGTAGCTCCGTTCACCCCGTGTATGTGGTGTTCCAGAGCTCACTCTCGTCGGCCGGAGATGAATTCCGGGCCGATGTGAGGATCAGCCCGTGTCCCCGGGGCACGAA
The DNA here is from genome assembly GCA_012064385.1 of Puccinellia tenuiflora. Taxonomy (NCBI): domain Eukaryota; kingdom Viridiplantae; phylum Streptophyta; class Magnoliopsida; order Poales; family Poaceae; genus Puccinellia; species Puccinellia tenuiflora. The sequence continues at coordinate 49,849 of QRDG01001627.1, forward strand.
TCAACCCTACTTAATCCAAGGAGGCCGCATGCCCACTCTGGGGCTAGCCATCCAGGTAGCAGCCTGGGAATGCCTCGTTCGTCTTCGGTCCTCCGAACCCCTGCTAGCTGAAACTCGGGAGTTCTACTACCTTCCGGCCAGACCACGACCCCGTGGAGAAATGGTCCAAGCCGACGTCTCGAAGGAGCCTGACCCAGCACTAATCAACCAAGTTGCTTACGCCATCGCAATGACGAACCTCAACAACCTCTTGATGGAGGAGCTCGTGACCACAAGGAGGAACCTCAGCCGAGCCCGCCTACACCAATACCTAGGGGAAAGCACACCTACACTCTCCCGCAGGCAAGCCCGAAGTAGCGGACTTCCACTCCCAGATCCCGGCCCATCCCGACGAGTCCCCGAGCAGGTTCCGATCCTCGAAGGTGTTCCTGTATCCTCCGACCTTGCGGAAGAAGGGGACGTGGACACCACTCTCCGTCTCGGCCGCACTCCACCATCTGTGAAGGACCGTCAAGTGGAGTGAGATCTGTTTAGTTTAGCCGGAGTGGCGCTTATGAGATGTTAGCTGAGAGTTTGTGAGAATGTTTGTAATTCCTATGCTTGCTTGTACGTGTGTTTGTGTTGTGTCGAGTGTTTAGTAGCCGTTGTGTGCTTGTTATCTGGTATGATTGTTCCATGTTGCTTCAAGTTTTTAGGGCCATAAAAGTGAAGCATTACTTTCTAAAATGATATTTTCCCCGAGTAGCAAGTTCTACCATCGGTGTGATAGTGCCTCTGCAATTCTCTCTGCTGCAAGAACAGATCTGTGACAGCTCAGGGAAGATCTCAGGAATGCAAATCTGGATCTAAATCAGCGGTGAAGGCAAGTTTGATACATCAACAGAGTTCAGTACACAAGGAAAATTTCAGAAACAGAGGATACAAGTTCTACTCCAACATACGACACTCCCACTACCTCAGTACAGATACAGGAGAGCACCCCAGGAAGAAAATCCTACTCCCTCTCGCGCTCAGTGGCATCACCTGAGGATGAGCTTGATTCACCTGAAGCCGGGTCGCGAGCCGCGCGACAACGACGACGGATGGCACGAGCCGCCAGCCGCCCACCCGCCGAAGGAACCACCGCATCAGCCACCTGCGGCAGCACCACCTGCTCGCCCGCAGCCGGCCCCGCCAGCTCGCCCACTGCCGGCACCGCAGCAGCATCCCCGCCAGTGCCGTACCACCAGTCGTATAGAGCCACCAACAAGAGAACCACCGCCGCATACAACAGTGCCACCACCACCGAAGCCATGATCCAGAAGATCACGATCACAAACAACTGCTTGAAGAATCCCGCTCCCTCTCGGTGCGCGTAAAATTCGTCGAAGATGGCTGAAAGGAAACCCATGGTGGTAGTGGAAGAGGAAGGAAATTCAGAGACCCCCGTTTATAGTCGTGAGCTCGGATGCCGCACACTGCTCAGCCTCGCGCGGGAAAGGAAAAGAATCGCGCGCCATGCTCGGCCAATTGGCGCGAAACCACCGAGGTACCCAAAGCCGTAATGGCCGCTGCGCCGATGGACCGCACGCGCAGCAGTGCCGTAGAGGGGTGCTTCGCGCACTCGGAGTCTGCCTGGTACGAGGGAAGATGCGGCGAGGAAGAAGAAGAAAGGAAGAAAGAGACTAGCAGGTGGACCCAGTCCCACATGACAGCAAGCCAGAAATAACCCTCTGTGTGCATCTATCCTTTCCTCAGGAGATCAGTCCCTCCAGTGTTTCATAGGAAAAATTTTGCCAAAATGATTTTGGGGATGGCCCTACCCCACAGTGTCTGTAAGTCAATTATTGGCAATGCAGATGCTTTCTTTTAAAAAGAAACCCTGTTTCCTTTTTCCAAACCTGTGTATACTTGAAAAAGTATATACAGCTTTGCCAAAAAAAAATGTAGAGAAGGGGCATGTTTAGCATATCCCTAGCTTTTTGTTTTGCAAGATTAAGTGATGTTTTGGCCAAGTTAAATCCAGGTTATCGAGTGATGATCTGTGTATAGGTCTTGTTTGATCTTGCCATGCTTGGGTTGGTTGAACTAAAAACCATAGGTTTAATTTTGTTATTTAACCATAGTGAAGAACCTATGTTGAGTGAATTGTGTGAGCCCCTGCCATGCCATCCTTAGAATGCATCGAGGGTGATAGAAGTATCGTACTGAGTGTTAATCGTTTTGGATGCTAAACTCTACTGTTTTGTAGAAAAAGTTTTAAATATTTTAAATATAGGGGTAGCTTAAACCATACGAGAAATATCTTGTATAACCCCGGGAATCTCTATTAGTCTCCGAATCTCGGGACGAGATTCTTTTTAAGGGGGGAAGGTTTGTAACACCCCAAAATTTCGACCCTGATTTTAGAGGTGTTTTCCCACACCTGAAAAACTTTTTCTACTTTCAAAATGTTTTCTTTGAACCAGATGGTCTTTGACTTGGGAATTGCTATCTCAAAATTCCCCGGTGTCCCTGAACCATTCCATCACCCGTGATAGCTTTGATGCTCAGGTTTTCTCTCGAAAACCCTAGCCCTAATTATCGAACCTTTAAAACCCTTTACTCCACCTACCAAAGAAAAGCCTGTTTCCAACGCTGGAAAAATTCCACCAAAAATACCAGAGGACTCCCATATCCATATAAAGACATTCCATGCAAAAATATTGCATACTTCAATGCAATATTTCCAAGTTGGGCGATATTTTCTAAAATGCCATTTCCAATCCAGGAATTATCTAGACACCTTCCACTCATCCAACAATTCTGCAATTTTGGTGAGGTGCATGATTTAACCTCCTGAGAATTTCACTCCATTGGCCCAACCTCATTTGAGCAATATTTGAGGTACTTCCTTTGTAATGCCCTTTTTGTGCCTGATAGTGATTTCCAAGGCAACCCCTAGCTACAAACATTATTTGGCATTGCCACTTTGCCAAGTTGACAAGATCCCCTACACAACCCCACATCCCCAATATCAGATCAAGATCATTTGAGGAAGTGCATTTGGCATGCCCATGCCATTAGGGCATTTTCGGACACCAATTTATTTGACCAACTTCCCTGTGTCCAATTGGGCCCAAACTTCACAGACATACGGCATACACCTATCCTAGCATACTGTGAATTTTGGGGATTTTTTCTGAGATGTGCAAGGCCCCTGTCATTTCATCGAACACCTGGCGCACCCATAGTTTTCAGAAAATCTTGTGTTGCGAAGCGTGGAGTTTTTGAGCGTGACCAGTTTGGTTGTCTTGGTTTTGTCCTTTTGAACCCAGTGGTGCAAACGCCTTTCAGTTTAGCGCTACGAGTCGCCGGGAACGCGACGATGCCGCCGTGTCGCGCTCTGGACGTCCGGGGCACGCACTTTGGCAGGACCTAATCCCCGTTACTGCCATGATCGGTGCCTAATCCGGCTGCTACTGCAGTGCGCCTCGTGCTCCACTGTGCATCTAGCTCGGAAGCCTCACCCCCTCCTCCTCCTTATCTCCTCCCTGTGGAGGGGAAACGTCAGCCGTGACCTCGGCTGTCCATCAATGGCCGCACCGGCCACCACCAAACTCTCCCTCCCTTGCCTATATATAAGAGGCCACCTCCGAGCGCCCTCGTGCCCGAGCACCTCACTCTCCCCCCCCCCTGGAACCCCCTCTGTCCTTTTAGCTACGGGATGGCGGAGCCCTACTCCGTTTCGGCCGTGGAGGTCGTCGTCGGTCCACGGATCACGGCGAACTCCCTGCAGAGCCATCCTTCGATTAAGACCATGGAGGAGTTCCCCTCGATCCCCACTACCCCCTAGACAGATTGGTTCGCGATTAGGTGGCCCGTAGCCTCGGTTCCGTTCGGGAACCGCCGGCGGCGACCCGCAGGCGCCCGGCCACGGCGGCGCACCCGGGGCTCCCCTCGCCCTTAGCCTGCACCACCGGAGGCGGCGCGGCGGGGCGGCACTTCCCGCGCCCTTGGTAGCTGGCGGCGGGCGCCAGAGCGGCGGCGGTGATGGTGGCGACCGGCGGCCGGGTCAACTCGTGCCGCGTTGGGCTCGGTCCCGCGGCGGCCTGGCTCGGTCCATGCCTTGGAGTAGGAGACCAGCGGCGGCAGCGCGGCCAGCTCCGGCGGCCGGCCGAACCCAGGCGCGCCCGCGTCGGGCCTGTCCCGCGCGTGGTCGACGCTGGGGTGAAGGCCGCCAGCCTGGCGGCCAGCGTGGCGCCGCGTCGCGCCGACAGGTGGTCCCGGCCCCACCCGTCAGGTTAAGTGGAGGCGCCCTCCGCGCGTCCCCGCTTTTCCTTGCCGAAGACGCATTTCCGAGAAGTGCGCAACCAGCCCGACCCGATCTGAAAACAGCCCGTCTGTTTTTTTTCTCGCGAAGTGAGCAGCAATTAACTATTCGTCGCCGGGTCATATCTTTTGATCCGTAGCTCCGTTTGAGGTGATTCAAGTTTGTAAATTCCTAGTTTTAAGAGCTCTATCCAGTGGTATAGGTTTTGTATTTTTTGTGAGATGCTTAGATGCTCAGCACCCGTGTATGCATGTATAGGTATTCCGCGGTACCGGCGAATCGAAACCCTATCCCGCGGCATGCCCGTGACCTCCAAGCCAAATGGCGTCGATCGTCGAAGGCAATCTAACCCCTTGCTATGAGCCGTTCCGCAGTGTTGTTTGTTATTTGCTGATTGTCTCGCCGAGTATTATATGCTTGTCTGGTTATTTATGCATGACTGTTTATTGTTCTTGTTTAATATGGGACTGATAGTATTACCCCTGCCATGTTTTATTCTTCATCCATGTATGCATTAGATTAATGTATGAGTTATCTGTGCGCCTCGCACTTGCGGGGCTTTGACAACTAAATAACAAACACATGCGTTGATTGTTTGCTTCTTCCTCTTCGCCGAGGTGAGGAACGGACGAATGTCGTCTTATGATCCTCGGAGTTGGGGGCATTTGCCAAAAGAGTTATTTGCTTCTTGTCCCTCCGTCAAATATGGTTGGCATAGACCACCCGGACTACGACGCTTGGGAGCTGACTTTTCATTTGGTTCTTTTTGCCAAGATTGCTGACACCACGTCGAGATAACCCTCGAGTGGAATGGATGCTTTCTTTCTTATGAATGCTTTTCGGTTCATTGTTTGGAGGCTACATGCCTCACCAACTTTGTGATTGATCTATGATGACACCGGCTGGAGGAACCGCCACAGTCATCTGTTTGAAACACTATGTTATAATCTATAGTCGATCTGTGATGATGCTTGTTGGCGGACTCGCCACGATAGTCACCCGGTCGACGCTAACCAACTAGTTGATCTGTGCTGACGCTTGTTGGCGGACTCGCCCCGATAGTCACCCGGTCGACGCTAACGAACTAGTTGATCTGTGATGACGCTTGTTGGCGGGCTCGCCACGATAGTCACCCGGTCGACGCAAACCAACTAAACTATACTTTGTAGTTGATCTTTATTTTGTTGCTAAGGCCTTGTTGTTTGATGATGTGATATTGCTATCATAATTATTATGCTGGACTAATCCTCTGTTTTGTGACTTGCTATGATGAAACTTGATTAAGTGCAACACCCCTCCAAATAGCGATAAGGTCTATTCATAGTGCCACTAATCTGAACCCTTGAACGCGATACCACCGTTGTCCCATGGAAACCGTGACCTAGTAGGTTGTTGAGTCCCTTTTGTGCCATCCGTTGGGCGCAGTCGTTCGGTTGTGCTGTCCGAGGGGAGGGGTCGACAGGCACGGGTTCGACTGCGATAAGGAGCCCGGAGCTAGGCATACCCGGTAGCGCCGGGGGATGTGCCGGACTTACTTGCCCGTTGTACCATGCGTATAGGGTGGGCAGGAGGGTGTCTTAGCAAGTGGACCGTCACGAGAATGTAATTTGCTTAGTACGGCTTTGGGCGTGATGAACCTGAGGTGTCGGCTGAGTGGAGTGCATTCTGATAGGTGGTAAAGCAAACTCTCGAGAGCATCAACCTAGCCAGCTAGCCCCGTTCCTGGGATATGGAACAACAGTTCAGTGTCAGTCACACTATGTGTCTTTGTCGTGTCCGGAGGTTAAACTTAAGATCTGTTTGAAAGAATTTATGAACGACCTGACCTTACTTAATAAACAATAAGATGGTGCAGGGAAAGTTACTCGAGATAAGGAATTGTGATAAGGCCAGTGGGCCTAGCAGTGGTGTCAGATGAGACTAGCCTCGTGAGGCTAGAGGCCAGTGGGCCTAGCTGTGATAACATGTTTTGTTGTGTTACTTGGTACCAACTGGTACCCCGTTATTCGTCACAGGTAAGCTCTTTGTATGACCCCCGGTACACGATCCAACCCCACCTGGATTGGACTCTGTACTGGTGTTACTCCCATTGTTTGCTTATACCATGTTTTTTTTATGATGCCATGTTGCTACCCACTTGGACTGCCGTAAGTAGTCACTTGCCATGTTTAGATTATTTTATGTCGCTAGTTACTTGTTGCCTGATTGCTTGACTGTTCATGCCTCGTGGTTATTTTTCTTGCGAGTACATCAGTGTACTCAGACTGGCTTTTCATATGGCCAGACTTGATGGGATCCATCTACTACCATAGCAAGGAGATCGAGCAGGAGCGTGCTAGGATCAGTAGCCCAGCCAGATGCCTGTGGAATGGAGCCGCACCAAGACGTTGCCGTATCTTTGTCTTCCGCTGCCAGTTAAAAACTCTGTCCCGCGCCACACTTGGCTATGATAAATCTTCATGCCTTGATGGCCCTGTAAACCATTTGTAGCCCTTTGGGCCTGATTGTGTAATGATATTTCCGCTATGTTGCATTGTCGTAACGTGCGTCCAGATATCCTGGGCTGGCGCACGGGGCGACCACCTCTCTGGCGACCTGTGTCAGAGGGGGGTGCCACAACTATGTTAATTGCTATGGTGCACTACTGCCACTATGTTAATTGCTAAATCATGGTTTTGTTAATTTATTGGAGCGCCACGAGGAGCACCTCCACCACACCGATCTCGGACCCGAGCCTCCCTTCCCTACCCGAGGTAGTTCCTCTCTCCCTCGATGTGGATGTGGATGTGGTGATGTATGTGCATGAGGATATGTGTCCACGACCATCGTGTCGTGGTTGTTGTGCTCCGACCATCGTGTCGTGGAGATGCCGGCCGGAGATGCCGTGCACAGATGTGGATATTATTTGTGAAATGTTTGCAGGTACCCCATGAGGCCCTTGAGATTGCCGGAACGTCGATTAACTTCCGTTCCGGCAAATTCGGGTACTCCATATGTCCCTTTTTTAGCAAAGGTCATGCCGAAATTTTTCGTGAATTTTGGCATGACTTTGCTAAAAAAGGGACATATGGGGTATTGCGACTAATGCATGGGCCGGGGTATCTTAGTACTAAATTAAGTGATGTTTTTCTTATATTTGTTGTACTAACTTTTGCCTCTTTTTAATGCAGTGCAAACATGTCGGCCGACGCGCCCGGCCCTTCTAAGCACATGAGCGTCGAAGAACAAGCACGAGAAAAGAACATGTCGTTCTGGGAAATCAACCCGGAGATGGAGGATGCAGAGGCCGCCGAACTGGCTCGTGATGGCGATGGTGACTTCCAGTTAGAGATGGAGATGGAGGATGCGGAGGACATCGACGGAGATGGGGACGCAACCACCACCACCGAGGGCGGCGACCACATGGATGTCGGGGGTGACGACCACACGGATGGCGATGGTGGTGGTAATCCGCCCGCTAAGAAGCTTAAGAAGCAGAGGAAGGACCGGACACCGCAAGCGGTCGGCACCGTCACCGACACGTTCACTAAGGTCTCCTTAAGTGGCCAACCCCAGGAGCCTAGGAACATCGCAAAAGGGTACGGCATGCAACTAGGGTGCATCCTCCGGGAAACCGTGTCGATCAACACGTATGACCTAAAGAGCGCGGAGAATGAGGCTTTGCGCACACAACTCCTCAAGAAGCTTCACGAACGATACATTTTCCCGGATGATGGAAACAAAAAGGTGGATAACTTCGCCATCACGAAGATGAACACCGCCTTGACCAGCTGGAGAGGCCGGGTGAAGGCGAAGATTGAAAAGGGTCTTAGCTGGGAAGAGATCAGTGCCAAAGAGCCGTACATCGACATAGAAGAGTTCGAGGCATTGAAGTTGTCCTTGGCATCTCCGGAGGCTGAAAAATGGACCGAGTGGGGGAAGAACATGCGGGCAATGAACTTAGGTAACCACCATTTGGGAAGCGGCGGTTACGCAGGAAAAAAGCCCGTTTGGGACAAGGAGGATGCCGAGGTTGCGAGACTTGGGAAAGAGAACCCGTGGCATAAAATCACGGACGAGCAAGTTAGGAACTTTGTTCGGTCCCGCTACTATCTGAAGCCGGGGACGGGGGAATTCGTTACCGACTATGAAGATTTGTTGTAGTTCGAGAAAACGCTGGTAAGGAACTTAATTACCGTGGATATCTCAAAGTCCATTTGCGTTGATCTCTACATGGGTTCACGTTTATTTCCTTTGTCCGCAGGAGGCTGAGTTGAAGGCTGAGACTGAGGCCGGCCCATCGTCCCAGGAGGCTCCGGCCGGCCCGTGGGACACGACTTTCAACCGGGCGATGAATGTTTACAAGGGGAGGGACAAGTCAAAGCCGCCGACGTCAGCTGGCCGTGTGACCGGCTTTGGTACGGCGATGAAGTTCATCGAGTACTACAGCATGGACACCGACAAGAAAAGGGAGAGGAGGAGGCCGGCTAAAGATAGAGCCGAGGTTCTCGAGCTAAGGAAGAAGCTGGAGACACTAGAGAAAGAAAAGGTGGACTCCAGCATGGTGGACAAGCTAGTGGCCGAGAAGCTCCGGAATTTGTTACCCCCTGGGGCAAGAACTTGCAACGAATATTCGCCCTTGATGGAGGGAATAGCTGCTTGGCAAGCGGGAGGTCAACAGGGGCCGATACACGTGCCCAGCTTCGCCGGCAGCACCTCCAGCAATAACATGTCGCCGGTCCTGGTGACCCCTCCGGTGCTCCCTGTCGTGCCGCCGGTCATGGTGACCCCATCGGTGCCCCCCGGCCGGAGAATAATGACAATGCGCACGAGCGCCCGGACAATGATAGGCCGGGCGCCGGCACCGGCGCCCTTATCTCGACATTAGCCGAGCTCGACGCCATCACCAAGGTAACTAATTAGTTAGTCCGCGACATCTTCTATGACTATATATGCCTTTGATGACTGCCATATCTCATGCATGCATGGTGCCCAACATGTGTTCTCCCAGGACATGCCTTGCATACTCCTGCATACGGTGGGGGTCGGCGGTGAGTTGAAGGAAGTCGCAACGGCCAAGATCATACAACCTTTGACCCGCGATATGCACAACACCCGAATGAGCGAGCTCGTGATGAAAGTGAATGTGAGCGAGGTACTGCCTGAGTTCCGTGACATCGACCCCCCCCCCCCCCCCCCCACGCAACCTCCGGGAGCCGAGGAACACATGAAGCTTGGCGAATGCAGGAAGTGGATGATGGAATGGCCGAAGACCCAGATTCGTCTTGGGGATGTTCTTCATGGGGTCAGGCGCACCGGCGGCGCCACCTCAAGGCCCCGGCCCCCGGTCGTTCGGCCCCCGTCGAGGCGGCCACAAAAAGTTGTTGCGGATGAACGGCGCCACAAGCAGCCGTCACCACCACCCAGAAGAAACCGCTGGTCGCCGCCACCACCGGCCGGAAGCTACCGTCGGTCGTCGCCACCACCGGCCGGAAGCTACCGCCGGTCGTCGCCACCACCGGACGGAAGCTACCGCCGGTCGTCGCCAAAACCAACCGCCACAAACAGTTTTTGGGAACGTCTTCACCGCAACCGTCCAAGGTTAGTTCTGACTTTCCGAATTCCCCGACTTTTCAACTTTCCCGACTAACGGATGTGCTATTGTTTATGTTTAGGACAAAGCCGTTGCACCTCAACTTGGTGGCAACGACGACAATGAGGAGGAGAATGATGTCGACGTTGATGAGTACATCAACACTGGCACCTGCAGGGATGATATGTACACGCCTCTTGTGGATGAAGAACCCTTCCGCGACCACCGCGGTCAACCTGCTCGTCCCACTTCATGCACACAGCGCCTGGCCTTCACCGACACGCCTCCAGATGCCGGCGATCATCAAGCTCAACCGGGTAACATTTTCAGCTCTAACACACTGAAAGACACAGTTAAAGCGGGGTTCACTTCACCACCCCCACAATCCTAGAGATGAAGGACAAGAAGAAGCACAGGAAGAGAAAAGGATCCTCCACCTCTGCGAGCCAGCCAGCTCCTAAGATCCGGGGTCTTGAAGACACGATTCCACCCCGTGCGGATGGCTTGACCCGAGTTCATGAAGCTGGTAAACCTATCTTGTCTGGGGACTTGCTCCGCCTTGCAGAAGGTCCCATGATTGCATTGCAGGAAAATATCTTGTATCTAGAGGAGATCCTTCTTAAAAAGAACCCCACTTACCCGGCATTCGTGGTCAAGGTGCCAGAAGAGCTGGTGGACTTCGTCCAGGAAGACCCCGTGGATGTGTTCTTCATAGCGTACGAGGACATCTTCAACCTGTTTCACACTAAACGGCTGGACTATAACATGGTCCGCTTATATGCGCTTTCTGAGGCGATGAAGATCAGGAGAGATGATACTCCGTACGTCGCGGTAGTGGATCCCTACTACATGCGCGACAGCCATCTGGTGGAAGGATCAAAGACACGGGAAACGGCCACGGAGTACCTCGTAAGGGTCATGCTGGCCAACAAGAGGAAGAGCACCCTTCTTCTGCCTTTCTTTTTCGAGTAAGTACACATCCGCTCGCCACCGTCGTATCTTATGCCTTCTTGTACATTTCTTCCATCGCTGATCCTTTGTCCAACATTCCGTTTCAATTGTGTTGAGCAGGGACAAGTACTGCACACTCATCGCCGTAGCCCCGAGGTGGTCCATTGCCACTTATTTGGACTCAGGGAATAAATCCACGCCGAGACGATACACCCGAATAAAGGATGTTCTCGATGACGCTCTCGAGGCCTATGCCCAAAAGGGAGGCCCCTTCCATAAGAAGGCGGAATTTTTCACGGATGAAAACACACACAAGTTCCAGCATGGGACCGGATTCCATTGCGTCAAGCAACTGGATGGCAGCGTGAAGGAGGCCTACTACGCCCTCCATCACCTTAAAGGGATTGTCCGGGATTGCGAGAAAACGAAGATTCCATCTGGTCTCGCAGAATACACCAAAATGGCGGATGGTCTCACCGATGCTGATTATAGAACAGACTTCCATCGCATCCGGCTGCAGTTATCAACGATCATCCTCGAAGATGTCATTCACAAATCAGGGTCCTTCCACTACCCCAGATGTAGGGCCTTGCTAAGCATTACTAGTGTACTTTTTTGTAGAAGTGCATGTGTAGGGTCATATATTATATATATGCTATGTTATGAAACCCAAATAGGATAGCCATATGATTTCCAACCATGACAATTGATTGATTGTCTTGCCTCTCTACTTAGATGAATAAATTATACTCTATGTATATCACTAACCAATATATATCCCAATCCATCTTCAGGGTTGTCTCAGAGGGCTATCGAAGAACGACTAAAGGCGCAAAATGACACCAGGGAGTGGAGGACGAAAGAAGGCTATCAACCGTTCCCGACGCCGCTCAAGAAGAGGACTTCATGATCATGCATGCTCCCGTGCGCTCTTGCTCACCATCATCGCCGATGTGTACTACATTTGATCATAGTTAGGCGGCGAACACTTCATGATTTGTAATGTGTACATTTGATCATGCATGACTAATTGTGTAAACATTCGGCACTTTTGTGACTATGTGTATATATGTATCTCGATCGGGCTAAGTAATATGTGTGATGACATATTGATTAATGTGTTTGTCTGTTTATATACCTGTCAAATATACCTGTATTTCTGTATAAACATGTATAAATCCTGTATATACCTGTATTTGTACAGCAAAATGAAAAAATACATGTATTTTTGTTTCATATTTCTGTGACGCACTCTTGTTTTTTTGTGGCGTACCACTTTCTGTGGCGCATTAGGGACAGTGCGCCATAGAATTCCTCTGCATAGGGGTCCTGCCGAGCTATTTCTGTGGCGCACGACTCAGGGTGCGCCACGAACTTTCTGTGGCGCACGCCCGAGGTGCGCTACAGAAATAATTTTTGTGGCGAGAATTCTGTGGCGCACCAGGCAAACCTGGGGGTGCGCCACAGAATTCAAATTTGGTGCGCCACATATAGCCCTTTCTGTGGTAGTGGCAATGTGATCTCAGTGACTATATGAGTAAACAAATCTTATTATCCTTTTTGTTGTTTATAGGTTCTAGCAAAATATGGAGACGAAGAAAGGGGGCATGAACCTGAAGAGACTAGGATTGTTGAGAACTTGGTTAACATATGTATCTGTCCAAATATATGATTATTTTGGAAAAAGAAAATTCCAACCTTGGTCATGTTAATTCGGAGGTATATTTTCTCATCAAGGATGCTTTGGAGTTGTCGGCTAAACGAGAACAGTAGTGAAACTTCTTCTATCTGTGTATTTTTGAACTTTGAGAAAATAATGCCCATGTGACTTTCATGGCACCGTTTTTTGAATCATACATAGCTCCCCGAGTGGAGATTTCGTGCTCCCGAGCTCCAATGATCATACGATTTTGAAAAAATAAAAAATTATATTGAAACGTGTTAAAAAATTCTGAAAAAATCATGCACGTTCTCAATGATATATGCTACAGCGTGCAAAATTCCAATGCAAAATACTTTGTGGTTTGAACTACACAAAATGACAAATGTACAGATCTGAGTATAGTGTACAGTGTATAGTTTCCAATCTCCAACTTTTGTCATTTTTGTGTAGCCCTATGGTTGTAGAATACATCATTGAGAATGTGCATGATTTTTTTTCAGATTTTTTTGGAACTTTTAAATATATTTTTTGAATTTTTTAAAATTATGGGATTACTGGAGCTCGGGAGACAAAAATGACTTTCCGATAACTGCCCCACTTAATAATTCGGAATGCGGGGCTTCAACAGTCGCTCTCTTCGTGGTGGGTTCGACGCCGCTAGTGCCAATTGTTGCGTGACTGGCTCGGCGTCCTTTGGAGCTGGCTGCTGCGCGGACGGCTCAACAACTCCCGAAGCTTCTTTGTTTTGTTGGCTCGATGGTGGCTGGAGCCATCTCCCAGGGCAGCGCGGTCGTCTCGGTGCTGTAACTAGAAGAGGCCCTGGTCGCAAACTTTGAGGGTAAATTTATGGGCTTTAATTGTGATGAAGGAGCCGACATCTCCGTTGCAGACTTGGAGACAGAAGTTGGCGTAACCCCATGTTATAAACGAAGCAATGAAGATCCAGTACTTCAACACAAAGATAAAGGCCTCAAGTGATTGAGTCGGCTTACCCTTTAACCGTTGTAAACATCATTCTTTTCATCCTCGGCTCTTTAGGAGTAGGCGCCCCCTGTGAGTGCCCGAGGATGTGGAAGAACAGGGGTTGGTAATTTCCCAAGCAGTGGCCAAATTTCCAGAGAAAGTGTTGATCGCTTGTTGTATCTGTATATTTGTGGCGGCAGACTTCCCCGATGAAGGTTTGGACCTCTGCCGCTTTTACGCAACTATCGCGGCCGACTTCCACAAGAAAGCATCGGGCCTTGGCTGTTCGTGCACCGCCACCTCGAAGAAGGATTGGTTTTTTGCCGTTTTCGTGTCGCGGCCGTGGTCGTCTTCTTCGAGGAAGACACGGGCCATGGACAGTGGCGGATCTACGACAAAATTGGTGGGGGTGCCAAGCTTAAAAACTTCCCTATTATATTAGAATTTAGCAACAATTAGTCCAAATACTACCAATTTTTGCTAAATATGTTCAAATATTAGTAGCTAATTGAATTTCTACATTTTTTTAGGGGGTGCCATGGCACCCATGACACCCCCACTGGATCCGCCCCTGGCCATGGACCATGGTTGTTGTTGTGGCTGTTGCTGATGCATCCCTGTGGTGGCCTTCATATTCTTTAGTACTAGAGTCCCAATATGTACTTCTACCACGAAAAAAAGAAACCCTCGCGTCGTCCTGCTCGGGCGACTCGGGGGAGCAAACCGAGTGCCGCCGCCGGCCCCTACATCGATGTCTCCCCTCATCCGCCGCTGCCGCTGGCCTCGCCGCGGTGGGCGGCGGCCGCCGTCGCCGAAAGCGGCTGGGGGGAGCCCGCGGTGGACGCGAGGCGGCCCAGCGTCCTGCGTCGTCTTCCCCGGCACGATGCGGCGGTTTGGTGGCAGGAGGACGGTGCGGGCTGGGCGACGGAGCTGTGGTCGGCGGTGGTGTGGATGGTGCCGAGCGGCGGCCAACGTAGCTACGCGTGGCGGCGGACGCTTGCCAGTGCCTGCTCTGGGCCAGATGGGCTTCGGCGGGCCGCGGCTGGTGGTGTGGCTGCTCGCGAGGTGGTGTTGGCCGCTGCTGGTCGGAGGTATGCCAATGCCCTCTTGGTGGTTCTTGGGCGTGGCCGGAACTCCGGTTGCTCCCCTTATCAGTGCTGGCCGGCGGGATGCCGGTGGTGTCTTGGTCCTCTCTACGCCATCCATTGTCCTGCTATTGCACGCATCTGCAGTAGGGTGACGGTTTTGTCTTGGCTTGCAGTGGCAGCCATGAAGGCGGCTTGCTTCCTTCATGGGGGCGGCTGTGGGGTGTGTGGGGATCCCTTCCTTGTCTTGCTGTCAGTGGCGACGGGCGCTGTTCCGTCTGGCTGGCGAGCTCTATGGTTCTGCAGATGGCAGCAATGGATGCGGCTTCCTCCTACCTCGGAGAGCCGTGGCTCGGAGGTGGGCTTGCCGCAGTTTTTTCCCCACTTGATTTTCGACCGCCCAGAGTGTCTCGGCTAGCTTTGCTCTTCGGTGGTGCCGGTGGACGGTGCGGCCTCGGCTATGCTGTATTGTTGGGTTGCTTTGTGGCTCTTCACACGACAGCATGTGTGCGTGCTTGCGAAGCTATCCGGGTGTAGACTCGGCTCTGTGACCCCCTTCGAATTCGTCGGCGGCATCGATGTCATGTCGTGGACTCGGCGGCGGGTGGCCCTTCGTCGGGTGGACTCGGTTGCACGTTGCCCTTCGTCCCCGTTGATTGCATTGAGGTGCCATGGTTTGGTCTCGGTTGATCAGAGCTTTTCATCTGCGGTGGTGGTGCTTCTCTCGCAATGTGCCTACTGTGGGTTTGTCTCGTTGATGTTTGTGGTGGTTTCTCTTGTGGTATGATGAGGTTTGTACCTTTGGTTCCGTCTATGCCATGCTTGCCCTTCGATAGCTTTGTTCTATCTCGGTAGTGCGGCGGGCCAATGTACCCCTCATTGGGGACTCTTGCTCAGAGTCATCTCTGAGTTTCCTGGTGTGTGCGTGTGCGTTTTGGGTGGGTTTAGATATGCGCGGGTGTTTTTCTGTTTGTGTTTCTTCTCTCTTGTATCCCCCTGTATTACGGTTCACTTGAACCCTATCTTGTAATGGGCTGCGAAGCCTTATAGGCAACAAATGAATACAAATTCAGGTGGGGATTAACTCCCCCCTGTTGAAAATTAAAAAAAAAATGTACTTCTACAATATTTGAATCGTTCTTAGAAATGCTAGGCAATACAAGTCCAATTCATTGCAATTTGTGCGTCTTAATCTCGACGGAAGGAAAGATAAACAATTGAAATTGAAAAGTGACTCCGGCAAGGTATTCTATTTCTGATGAAACATTGCACAGGATTATGCACTTTGCTGCTATGTATGTGCAGTAAAATAAAGTAAAAAGGAGCAAATTAGACCTGCATGCTAAAGTATGGTATGCAGGGTCTGAATCATACGAGCACTTGATATTTCTGATATTTCAGAACCATGCCAGGCTTTGTGAGTCAAAGTAGCCTTTTGTTCGAACACGAACGCTACTTATTGTTGCTTCACTAGAAAATCGATCCGCTCTTTTGCTTTGTTTGGAAAGGAGGATAGCCATTGCGTCTGTGTCTAATCGATTGATGCACGCGGTCTGGATATAAAACTTGCGATCTGCACAGTACATCGCCGTTCACATGNCGGTAGCACTGTGGTTATACATTTACAGTTTTGTACATCTCCAGTTTTGTATATCTAAAGTTTTGTACATTCGGTAGCAGTGTGGTTATACATTTCCAGTTTTGTACATCTCTAATTTTCTACATCTCCAGTTTTATACATCCGGTAGCAGCGTGGTTATACATTTTCAGTTTTGTACATCTCTAATTTTGTACATCTTCAGTTTGTACATCTCCCTACGCGCTGCTAGGATGTATACAGGGCTTCAAGGATGTACGTTTTGAAAGATAAAATGTATACGCGCGCTTGCTTCGTACAAACGCGGCAACCTGTACATCTCGCGGGGCTTCGGCTCTCCTACGACGTCCACGCGGACGCGTACACGGTGGGCTTCCTGCACACTTGGACAGATATACTACTCGCATGATAGCGAGCAGAATAAGGAGAGCAAGCAGCGATGCATGCGCGCGGACGGTACCCTTTTCTAACATGTACCCACTCGTGATTTGTAATGCCAGGCCTTCGAACTAATATATTTCAAAAAAAAAAAATGGTAAACTAGCCCCAATTATAATAGTTTTACCGCCGGCGTCGCCTCCTCGGCCGGCTCCACCCACGTCTGACGCGCACACACGCGAGCCCCAAACCTCGCACGGTCGAAATCAAACCCCGTCACGCACCAGTGAGTGACAGCACACGCGCACGCCGCCATGTGCCGACGTCACTGCCACCCCGCCGCCGCGTTCCCACCACCTCGCTCGCTAGCCCGGCGCTACCCGGCGCTGCCCTAGCTCGGCTCGGTCCCCGCCCACCGCCCGCAACAATAATACGCGATGCGTTGAACCCAGGCGATGGCCGCCCACTCGCTCTCCCTCCCCACGCGCACGCCTCCTCTGCTCCGCCTCCTCCTCCTTCGCCCCCGCCGCGCGCCGGCCTTCTTCTGCTCCGCCTCCACCGCCACCGCAACCGCCGCCCCACCTCGCCCCAGCCGCCGCGCGATCTTCTCCGGAGCCCGAGGTGCGTGCGTGTTCTCTCTCCCTCTCTCTCTCTCTGCTCGATTGATCCAGCACTACCGTCCCGTCCCGTCCGTCAGAGTCACCACTGGTCAGAGTCAGACCCATCACCCATGCTCAGCTCGGGCCACAAATCCGATGCGCCGTTCGGGGTCGCTGGTTCCTGTGCTCCGACACGACACGCCGCGGATCGATGTCGGAATACCTCAGTCTCAGCGCGTTCTCCCCGGATTCTCAGTCACTCTACCTGCGCGCGAGTTACCGGACTGCGCCTGAAGTGTGCGTTCTGCGCTCGCGCGTGGAATGTTTCTGGCGGTGGTTTTGGAAAATCTGCAGCCAGTGAAATAGGTGTGGCAGGAGGGGTAGGTAGACGTGGAGCCTCCCCATTCCCAGATGCATGGAGACTGTGAGCCTAGGAGGAAGAAACAAACATAGAATGGATGGTGGAAAATATGGCAATCATAGGGAAAAAGAAAGGGGATGGATGGTGAAAAATATGCCAATCATGTGGCAATAATAGCGGTGGCTAGCCGTTCCTGTCCATCCTTCCTCGGTGTCAACACTCCCAGTCCCACTCACCCTTTTCTCAGTTTATTGTTCATTCTACAGTTAACCGAGTACATAGCTCAAATTTGTAAGATTGTTCGCACCACACACGCAGTTGCAGTGCGGTTTTGCTTATGCTAAGATTCTGTAAACTGTGCAATTTTACGCGTTGGCAGTCCGATAAGTTTGCTTGCTCTAATTTGGCAGCTGCAGGTATAAGACGAAGAGGTTGGGTGGGGAGCAGAACCATGTCAAGCTCCACAAATTCAACAGCAGTGGCTGCTGAATCCGCAATGGCTAATAATGGGGCGAATGTCGAGCTGCTTCCGTTTGTGAATGACACACATGGAGGTGTCATCATTGAGATGACGACCCCGATGGATCCACAAGTTTTCTCAGCTTCCTTGAAATCGGCGTTGTCAAAATGGAGGGAGCAGGTAGTTTCATAGACCATGGGTATACCTACAGTACATACAAGTTTTTTTTTGTTGAGAAATATGACTTGCTAAAAATTTCATAAAATGCATGTATAGGTTCAGCATAAATGTACCAACTGTATAGACATAAATATTTTGTATAAATCATTGAATGGATCCTGCGTTGTGTTTCATGTACAAATGTGACTGGAAAGACCCATAAAGTTATATGTATGTTAACTGTTTTCAGTGTTATGCGCTATTCGCTAAGATCATCAATTTTATCCAAGTCATGCAACAGATAGGCGAAGTGTACTTTCTGTCCATATTCAAATGGAACTATTTATGGCTCCCAACCGAACATATTTTTGTATGATCTTTCCATTGATTCTATCTGCAATTGCAAAATTGTGTTGCCCTCATTGTAGGGAATAAGAGGTGTCTGGATAAAATTGCCGATCGGCCTTGCCAACCTTATTCAATCAGCAGTGGAGGTAATTTTGCTTGCATATTTCATGTTTTTTTCGTAGTAAAATACCAGTTTCATGAGTCTGTATTCTTGATATAACTTGCCATTAAATTAATATTTTTGGAATCAAATAAATATGCATTTTGTAGTTGAAATAACAAACTGTTCTAGGTCTTGATATTAGTTAGTGTTATTTCTTAGCTTTGTGTGAACATGGTCTTTTGTTTTTCGTTTTGAAGAGCACAACTAAGAGAGTACTCTTCTCTTAACATTAATATGTACAAGGGGCAAGGTTTATTATAACAAGCTGTTTGAACTTTGAACTTTATGTCTGAATCACTTTTCCTTCATTTTGATACAGGAAGGATTCTGGTACCATCATGCAGAGGAAACTTACTTAATGCTCGCGTGCTGGCTCCCGAATACGACCCATACATTACCTGTAAATGCTACACACCGTGTGGGTGTTGGAGCTTTCGTAATGAATGACAAAAGAGAGGTACCAAATGAGTATGAAAGCACTATAAAGGACTCAAATAATCATGCTTCTGCCTGTATATCCTCTTTGAATCGGCTTTAAGAGCTTAGTTAAAGTATGCGTCTTGCATTATCACTGAAATCCTGCCGACTTCTACAGGTATTGGCTGTCCAAGAAAAAAGTGGTGTACTTCGAGGACGAGGTGTATGGAAATTTCCAACTGGAGTTGTTGAACCAGTAAAATTTCTGCTCTGGACATGTAGAGATGCTATTCAAATATCTTTCTTTACCACTTTCGCTCATTATAATATACCAGATCTTGATACATGCAGGGTGAAGATATAAACATTGGAGCTGTAAGAGAAGTAAAAGAAGAGACAGGGGTATGTATTAGCATATGGAGAATTACTTTTTGTTCAGTGAACTGATGCCGACAGAATGGTGCTACAGCTACTAACACTCCTTCTCTTTTCCGTCCTGGGTCGTGTATCAGATTGATACAGAATTCATTGAAGTAGTTGCCTTCAGGTAACCAACACCCTTGTTTTTTGTTTCTCCGTCTCTTAAAGATCCGTAATACAATCAAGAAACTTGTAAAATTCAGCCTGGTACCAGCTTATGTTATGTGACACCTAGCTGGGTAGCTCTGTCAACTCATTTGTCCATTGTATAAACTATATTCCAAATTTCACCAGCCTTCTGTAGTGTACGCTGTATTTATGTGAGGGTTTTAAATGGCAAAGTGAATTTCTAGAGTCCGTAATTTGCATTGTTCTGGTAAACGATGCAATATATCTGCATAAGATGATTTTTTTTACTGAGATATGCTTGATCAACTCCATAATTCCTGTTAGCAACAATAATCTAGATAATTATGAAATGAAACATGAAGTATTAGAGTAAATGGTCAGATGGAAATTAACTGGTGAAACGTTCTTTTGTTGCAGTTTATCTCAATCACTACATTTTGTATGTCTGAACTAATTACCGTCTCTCATGTGGGTATCCACCCACCAATGTGCAGGCAGAGCCACAAAGCTTATTTTGAAAAATCGGATCTATTTTTTGTGTGCATCTTACGGCCACTTTCCTTTGACATTACTAAGCAAGAATCAGAAATTGAGGATGCTCAGGTACTTCGACCTGCATTTCAGCATCAAGTTGTTTAATGCACTTCGGAAAAGGGAACATTTTCAAATATATTCTCTTCAATATCTTAACTACTTGTGCATGAATACCTTGTTGACGCTCAACTTCTCGAATGCAGTGGATACCGGTAGAGGAATTTGCGGCACAACCCTTTGTACAGGAACATGAACTCGTGAAGTACATTCTTGAAGTTGGTCTGGCTAAGGTCGAGAAAGAATATGCTGGATTTTCGCCAATCCTCATAAAATCGGCGTTCACGGACAAACAGTCCTTATTTTACATGAACAAGAAGGACCTAGACAAAGCCTCGGGTCCGGCAATACTCAAACAAAATAGTTGATATTTCACTTGATTATTGAAAATGTTGAAGCATTCATACTTCATTACTTTATTGGTTGGTAGTTTGTACACCTGATTTTGGCTGTATGACGCCTGCTTCAACAGTTCTATGATTAAGAGACATAGCTTAGGACAAGTATAGCTGAAATTGTTGTACTTATCTTATAAATTGCATCGATAAGCTTACAAATTATGGGAATGCTAGTTGGATTGGAACCTGGCATTTTCTGTTTTCGTCTATGTTTTTTTTGAAACTCTGGTGGCCTTTGCTATTACGTAGATATGGAGTATATTAGTTACATTCTCTAAAAAAAAGATTGTTCAGAGTGTCAAGTTTCATGCACCAACTAGTAGTATAACCAAAAGTTTAGACTGATGGAAAAATATGGGCAATAAACAATCTCATGTATGACTCGAGAATGCCGGGGGGTGGAAACCGGTAGAGGATATGAATTATCTGACATTCCTATTTACATTCCTATTTAGATCTCGATGACAACTACCTTCAGTCTCAAGCAGCTGAAAACGATGCACAAGCTGAGCTCTGCAAGATGCTGCTCTTGGAGTTTGACAAATCTGTGGTGTAGTGATCTTGTAGTGTTAGGTTCTGTTGTTGGTGGTTGTTCTCGAGAAACTCATATTTTGAATCTTTGGATAGCTTTGATCTATTTTTGGGTCTCTTGCTTGTACCCAGATGCTGTAAAAACTTTGTGGTGGTGGTGGGTTTCAATGAAACGGGGGGGGGGGGGGGGCCTTTTTATCTAAAAAGAAATGGATGTGGAAATATCACTAGTGGAGACTGGACCTATTGTCCCGGGCCGTGAGGGCTTTTTGTCGCGGTTGGCCAACCGCGACAGCGGAGGCGGGACTAAAGGTCCAACCATTAGTCGCGGACCTGTCACCAGCCGGGACAAATGGTCCTCATCCTGGGTGTGCTAGGGGGCAGAACCTTTAGTCGCGGTTCATATAACGGGCCACGACTAATTGTTATCTGCCGCGGCAGAAATTTGGGCACTTTCTGTGCCGCGACAGAGAATTCATTTTGTTTTATTTTATTCATTTATTTTCTTTTCTTCATTTCAAAATAGTTTTCGTATATTTCTACGCTACCACATACAGTACACTAGTAGAAAAAGGGGCATTGGTCCCGGTTCCAAAGGGGCATTGGTCCGATTCATACATACAAACATAAGCCCACACGTCGAGATCACGTTCAAGTTACTAGACCGACATCACGTTTCTCACACGTCCAGATCACGTCAATTACATTGGAGGCAAAAAATAATTGCTTTTGTGATAAAATTCTCCAGTTTTCTTCAGGACCTCCGAGTTCAAAAATCCCGCCAATTCCTCTTGAATTGCTTTTAGGCGCTTCGCTGGTATGAGTTGGTCCCGCATTCGCTCCATCTAGATCAATATGAATATGTGAGTTGTTTATAACTGTATATATGAAATCATAATAAAATAATTTATGAATGGAACTCAACATAATATGGTAATAAAAAATTGCGCAGAGTGTATACATACATAAGCTGTTCTTTGTTCTGTATTCCGCTCACTGATAAAAGAGCGCATGTACTCAAAAACGTAGTATGCACATAAATTTGTCCCCTGTTGCTGCCTCTCACACCACTTTACAGAAAATAGAATTTAATCAAATAATAATCAAGCATGATAATGGTATTGAAACTACAATTAAAGAGTTGTGCGGACCTATATATATAGTACTACTTACCTTGGTGGTATAAAAATACAACTTCGGTTTCCATTCCCCTGGAACCTTCACGATGAACCGTTTCCAAACCCTGGCCGCCAAAAGAAAATGATTAAAGGAGTTATTAATTACTTAATATCAGAAAATGAATGAAAGAGGACGATATAGAGCGATAATGATTAAAATTACCTCTGGAGCATATCTTGCAAGCTTTGGTACTCTTCCATGTTTTTCCTTAATGAGTCCATGACTTGAACGACTCCTTGGTCAACTCTAATGATTAGCAGAATCCAGTGGGAACTGCGCACGTTTATATGTCCATGACTCATCGATTACATTAAACATGGAGTAAGCAAAATAGAATGTGTAGAAGGTACAGTAACACTCACTGGAAGACGTAAGGAAAAAGCATTTCTGCGCAAGTATTTAGTTTCACTAACCACCGGAACAAGTTATTCTCTGTGTCCTCGGGATGGTTATTTACGGTCACTTCATTAATATAATATGGGTCAATGAACCCGATGTCAAAGATGCGGCGTTCCCTGCATTCGACAATCTTCATTCTACAGTACAAAAGAATGTAGTGAGGTAATTACAGGCAATGAACGAGCAGAGCTAGAGACTTAATTAAATTGCAGAAATAAATCACTTACAAACAATAGCAACTGACGAGGGATTTGTCGAGGGAGTCTTGATTGAATAACTGAAAAATTTCAGAAAACGGAATATACATCGCGTCATCCGTGAAGTAATGCTCTTTCTTATATGACACCCAGAAGTACTCATGCTCGGCCGCTACAGCTTTCTCGTACCACAGATGCAATCGACGCAATTGTGTTGTTAGAGAATTGACCTCCTCAGGTCTGACCAGGGACTTCCCGTAGACATATGTCCATGCATACTGATACTTCTGGGGGCCGCCTATGGTGTCAGTGTCGTGGTGAACTTTCTTATCGGATATCACCTTCAGCGGGGAGATCGACTGTTTTGCCTGTTCTCCGAGCTGGGCCACGTTTTTCCCGCATTTTGCCGCCTTGAACCGCTCCTTCTTTAGGCGATCTGCCGCCTCCTTCTCCTCCTGCATCCGCTGCCTCTTTAGGCGATAGGCAGCCTCCTTCTCCTCCTGCTCTTGACTAATTGTCTTCTCCAAAACACGATCATAGTCATCTCGCAATTTAGGCGGCTCTGGCCGGGGACCCGTTAGATTTTTTATAAATTTCTCAACTTTTTCTGCTGGTATTATCTCTTTAGGCGGGGGCCGTTTCGGAGCTAATTGTCGGGCCACATCGGCACGCACCGACTCCTCGAGTTCCTCTGGAGTTAAGTCGTACGATCTCTTTGGAAGAGGCTTTAGCAACTCGCGTTCCGCTCGAGTTAACTTATCTGCACGCGTCGATGTGAAGGATAGTTTCCGCTTTGACGAGAAGGTCTTAACAAGGGGCGGAATCGACGGACGGGACATTGCGAGCGATGGACTCGCGACGGATGGGGCATCGAGGGATGGATCTTGATGTGGGGAGGATGGATCTTGTGGGGGTGGATCTTCATGAGGTGGGGGGGATGGATCTTTAGGTGGGGGGGATGGATCTTGAGGTGGGGGAGATGGATCTTGAGGTGGGGGTCTGCTACTCGGAGGAGTCAAGTTTGGAAACACGATGTTTTTCTTGTTCCAGAGAGCGATACCCTTCTCGACTTCTCCCAGTGTCTTCTCGCCGTCACCTCCAGGAATGTCAAGTTCCAGATTAGCATATAACGGCACAACTTCATCCACCCCGACACGAGCATAGCCAGGTGGAATCCCTCCGAGATGGTAGCTTGCTCCAGCTGGATTAGGTAAAGCATAGCCGACCGCCACCTTGAAAGACACGTTCTTCATTGACATGTGTAGCTCACAGTCTGTCTTCTCCGTGATATCATCCACGGGGTAGTGAGCCGCCGGCGGTTGGAATTCAGAATTTTCTACATGCGTGGAACCCACGCTGCTTTTCCGCTGATCAGATGGGGCGGCTTCGACATGACCTTCTAGCTGCAGCTGAGATGCCTTTTGCTTACTAATTGAGTCTAGTTGCTCCTGCTGCTGCTGCACCTTGCGTTCCAGTGCTGATAACCGGTCAGACTCCTTCTTCTTTTTTGCTTCAAGGTGACACCGGCTCCATAGCCTCGTAATCGTCCAACGTGTTCAGGATTCCCGAGTGCTAGTGACAGCTCGTCATTCTCTCTGTCGACCACGTACTCTCCCCTTCGAACTTTATCTATTGCGTCCACGAGTTGTTTGGTTATATACTCAATTTTTTCCTTCCATTTTCCCTGAGCAACAATCAACCCTGTCTGTGGGTCCAACCCTGCCCCATGCGCGAACAACCAAAACTTGGACCTCTCGGGCCAGTCATGTGTCTGTGGAATGATCCCGTTATCAAGCAGTCGTGCTTCAAAGGCTTCCCACTTAGGCACGGCAGCCCTGTAGCCACCTGCCCCCAAACGGTGGTGATATTCCTTCTTCGCAGCATTTAACTTATTCTGAACCGATCGGGCCACAGCGGCCTCCGATTTTCTTTGCTCCACAAATGTGGGCCACTGCTGTTGTATCTTCACTAGTGGTCCAGTGAAAACTGGATCTTTCTTCTCCGCCTTTAGATAAGCTTTCCATAAGTTTTTCTTCCAGGTCCGGAATTGTTCGGCCATCTTACTAAGAGACCACTCCTTCACTTTTGTCTTCAAGTGCTCGGGTAGATCTGGCGGTAGGCTGACCTTTGTCAAGAGCGTGTCCCAACACAATTTTTTTAGTCCCTCGTCGACATAAGTAGTTGGGTTGTTTTCATCCTTCGGCTGAATCCATTCTTCAAGGTTGATCGGGACAATGTCCCTAACAATAACCCCACATTGATTAATGTATTTGCGGCGGCAATCTATGGGTTCCAAAGGTTCGCCACTAGCACTAACTTGGTCGATCACTATCCTACGACCCTCCTTCAACGGCTTCGTCGGGCCTCGTTTCGGCACTGCTGTAGATTTGCTCGATCCGGAGGGCTAAAAGAAAAAATGGTTCGTTAATAACTGCAATACAACTCAAATAATACATCTAGTGTGATCGATGTACAGAGGCTTAATATACCTCGTCGGAGTTTGTTAAGGGCACTTCCTCCTCTCTACAAATTTCTTCTTCGTCAACTCCCTCACCGGATTCGTTCAGAAATTGGGAGCCGTATCTTCAGTATCACCGACAGGCGCGGCCGCACGTCCTGCTATAATCTGAAGCATTCGCATTTCGCACTCCTCGTCTCTGCCGGCGACGTCCGGACAAGTTAGATCCATCTGCTCTTCACGCTCCTCGTCTCTGCCGAAGGCGTCCGGAAAATTTGGATCCATAGCTCAATGTCCCTGCAATCAATTTTGTAAAAAGAATATGAATATCAAAATTTGCATCTAACACTATTTGTGAATGCAAAATTATAGCAACTACTTAACAATGTTAGCATTAGCAGAATAATTGTAATAACATTTGAAGAAAATTTGAATGTTTGCTATCAAAATTTGAATGTTTGCTATCAAATTTGAATGTTTGCTATCAAAATTTGAATGTTTGCTATCACAATTTGCTATGCCACGAACTTTGCAACTTTCCTAACAAAAATTTTCCAGCCACGAACCTAAATACTCACCTAGCCTAAATTACACTAACCTAAATACTCACCTAGCCTAAATTTTTCTAACCTAAAATTACACTAACTTAAATATTCACCTAGCCTAAATTACACTAACCTAAATTTTCACTTAGCCCAAGTTAAACAAACCTAAAATTCTACAAAATTTTCCTAAAAATTAGAGGAGGAGAGAGGGAGGAGAGGAACCGTACCTTGCAAGGATCCCAATTGGGAGGGGATCGGCGGCGGCCCGTGGAAGGGGAGGCGACGGAGACACGGCGGCGGTGGCTCGTGGGAGGGGAGGACACGGATCGAGTCGCGGCCGATGTACAGAGGAGGAGGCCGGGCGGGGCAGCTCGAGAGGCAGGGGAGGAGGCCGGGCGGCGCAGCCCGCGGCCGATGTAGAGGAGCAGACCGGCGGCGCGGGCGTTGGACGGCGTGGGCGGCGCGGCGGCGTGGCGGGCGTGGGCGGGCTGGGCGCGGCGCGGGCGGGCGTTGGGCGGCGCGGGGGCGGGCGTGGGCGCGGCGCGGGCGGGCGGGGCAACGGCGGCGACAGAGGCGGCTTCGAAAAACGGCGGGGGCGAAACTTGTGAAATTTTGGGGCGGAAGGAACCAAATCGACGAGGAACGGACCTTTGGTCCCGGTTCCAGCCACGAACCGGGACCAAAGACCCTTTGGTCGCGGTTGGTAACACCAACCGGGACCAAAGGTCTGTCCGGGCCGCGAAATATTGCGCGCGAAGCCCAGCGGGCCTTTGGTCCCGGTTGGTGTTAAGAACCGGGACCAATGGTCTTTTTTTTTGTTTCTTATTTCTAGTTTCTTTTTCTGTTTTCTTTTTTGTTTCTTTTATATACTTTGTTTTCTTTTTTAAATATATGAATTTTTACATGCTTTTGGAATTGTTTTTTTTTAGTTTATTTTAAAATGTTCCAATATTTGAAATTCATTATCTTTTTATTATTTAAAAATTCATATATTTTTATAGTTTCATTTAATTATTTGAAAATCATATCTTTTAAAATGTTCCAATATCTATTGATTTAATTATCTACAAAATTGAAACAAAATGCATGTTTGATTGTTTTTCATATAATTTGAATTTATGACAAATTCATTTTTTTAATTATAGGTGAATTCATTTAATTACAAAATTTGGAATTTGAACTCCATTAAGTCATTAATTAAACTTATAAATTCAATATCTTTTCATCTGTTTATCAGAAAAATGCAATTAAAATATCAATATTCATTAATTAAACTTATATATTCATTGAAGTCCGAAGGAGGCGGGCCGTCCCCCTCGTACCTGGCGAGACCCAATATTTTGCATACATATGCATGAATATCACACACATCTCCGGAAGTTGATAGTTTAGGTCGCAAGTTTTCAAAAGCAAGTAGTAACCTAAACTACGATCACAGACAAGAGAACTGCAATGGCGATCACAGACTCTGAAACTAACTTCGACCGGTTCCTGAGCCGCGGGGTGCTGAGCCGCCGGCGCTGCGCATCCAAAGAGAAGGAACCCTCACAGGGTCATAGCTCACGTGAGAAGGAACCCTCTGAAGAAACGACCACCTACTGTCATACTGCCTATCCAATAGATACATGTAGCGACGGACATGCTCATCCTCCTCCCTGATACGGCGACGTACCACCTCCTCGGAGGCCGGCTCCCTCTGCACCGAGCGTGGCCCACGCGACTGCCACCACAGAAGATCCGGGTCGACGACGTCACCCGGATTCCTCACCAAGCTGCGCGTCCCGGAAGGTAGCACCTCCCAGTGCCAGCCCGGTGGAGCCCAGTCCCGCACATCGCCCCTCTGGTCCAACATGGACATCGTCGCCGACACCTAAGTCAAAAACCCCTAAGTCAAAATTTTGTTACAATGGAAGAGTGATGAGGTTGCAGATATGAGTTTAGATGTGATATGGCAATGGCGGCCAAGCCTACATATATATAGTGAGAAATTACGGGAAGACGAAGGCGGGAAGCGGTGGAAGAAGCACACGGATCGTGTGTTTCCTTCGAGCACTTGTGGGCCGTTGGATCGGAAGCACACGGATCGTGTGTTTCCTTCGAGCGCTTGTGAGCCGTTGGATCAGGGCCTTTAGTACCGGTTCGTGTTACCAACCGGGACTAAAGAAGCACACGGATCGTGTGTTTCTTTCAAGCGCTTGTGAGCCGTTGGATCAGGGGTGTGTTTCTTTAGAGCGCTTGTGAGCCGTTGGATCAGAAGCACACGGATCGTGTGTTTCCTTCGAGCGCTTGTGAGCTGTTGGATCAGGGCCTTTATTACCGGTTCGTGTTACCAACCGGGACTAAAGAAGCACACGGATCGTGTGTTTCTTTCAAGCGCTTGTGAGCCGTTGGATCAGGGGTGTGTTTCTTTTGAGGGCTTGTGAGCTGTTGGATCTGCACTCCCACCTCATCCACAGGTACACCTTTTAATCGCCTATAAATAGCGACGTCCCTGCAGCGAAACGGCACACAACGAGCGTCTACCTTTGCCACCGAACCCAATGGTTGGATTTAGCCTACCCGCTGGCATGTTCCCTAACACAAGCCCTCGGGTAGGTTGAATCCAACCACTGGATTAGGGTGACACAATGATGAATTGCCGAGGAGGTGGGAGTGGTGGCGGTGGAAGTGGTAGCCATGCCCCTCGGTCGGATCCAAGCAGCTGCAAGGCGCTCTGATGATCTACAACATTCTCAACACTTTTTGGGACGGTCGTTAGATCATCAGAGAAGTCTTGCGGCTGCTTGGATCGAAGGTCGATTTGCTGCTCACTTCACAGCCCTCAACAAAATACTTGCGGCTGTTCTATCTACAAAATACTTCAGTTCATCGACCGAATACAAATCATTCGGATTCCCGTCATACAGCCCAACGGTGCATTTGATATGCAGGCACTCACAAGCCACCGTTGGGCTGTATGACGGGGAAACCGTGTGCATTTGATAAAAGGTTTAATACATTAATTATTACACATCACCACCAACATCCCTATCTAGTGTGTGTCCCTTTCTTCTTCGTGTGTGTCCCTTTCTTCTGATTGCGCCGCAACCATGGACAATCTTCATCATTCAACGCGATGGTTGGGTCAGTTTTCACCGTGAAGGGGGGAATTTCATGAAAATTATTGTAATCTTCCGACATGTCCGTCTTGTCCTCCAACGACGCTGTTGGAAACACAAGCCCTCAGGTAGGTTGAATCCAACCACTGGATTAGGGTGACACAATGATGAATTGCCGAGGAGGTGGGAGTGGTGGTGGTGGAAGTGGTAGCCATGCCCCTCGGTCGGATCCAAGCAGCTGCAAGGCTCTCTGATGATCTACAACATTCCCAGCACTTTTTGGGACGGTCGTTAGATCATCAGAGAAGTCTTGCGGCTGCTTGGATCGAAGGTCTATTTGCTGCTGTGATGATATGTAACACTTTTGGGAACCAGCTGCAAGGGCTTCTTTGATGATCTGGTATATCACAACACTTGTTGGGACGGTTACAGATCATCAGAGAAGTCTTGCAGCTGCTTCGATCGAATGCCCGTTTAAAATGGGTAGGCTTCTCACCAGTTTTTGTTGCAGCAGAAAGAGTGAAGCGGATCTCTAGAAATCATGTTGATCGACCGAATACAAATCAAACGGTTTCACCTGCATACGCCCTACGGTGTTTTGTTCTATCTAGGAATCCTTCAGTTCTACGAGATAAAAGGTTCATACAAGTTCATCACATTAAAACCAAAGTAAAGTAATTGTAATGCATAGTCCTCATAAAACATACATTAATTGAAACTAACATACAACTATCTAAATAATTTAAATCCAACACCAAATGCGATCAAAATCGCAACTAAGGTAACTACTGAACCAACAACATAATGGTACCAAGCCTCCTGACTAATGGCATATTTTCTAATCTTTTTAATCTTCAAGCGCATTGCATCCATCTTGATCTCATGGGCATGTGCGACGTCGGCAAGCTTCAACTCGTGTTCATCGATGATGTCGGCAAGCTTCAACTCCAATTTCATCTTCTCTTCTAGGCATTGCAGACGAAGATCTTCACTTCTTTCCAATTTTGCTTTCAAATCATTGTTTTCTTTTACAAAAAACTCGACAATAGGGTCGGTTGGAATTTCCGGTTCAACTACCTCCTAGATAAAAGTGTCTATGTCAAGTTGGTAGGTATAGTTGTTATAAACACGAAATGAAACAAATAGTTATGAAAATATACCACATCCGAATCATAGACCGGACGAGGGACGACGGGGGCGGATATCAAAACCATGACACTATACATATAAAAAAAACATAAGAAAATTATACAAGAAATAAATATGCTTTTAAATCATACAAATCATTTTTCTTAAAATAGAAGATAAAGAAAAAAGGCTCACCGAGGTGGTGCCGGTGACGAGACGATGCGGGCTATCGACGACGGTGAGGACGGGACGACACTAAAATCCACAAATAATAAATTAATTTGAGCTCAAAATGCATATAAAAAAATTAAACTCTCTAGCTTAGGCATTTCATCAAACACCTTGCTAGCAACACAAAAATAAAATGAGCTAAACTAGCAATGAAATGAGCTAAAGTTGCAACTTCGGAGGAAAGGATGATGTTGCTAACCCTTGAATAGATGGGGTGCCTTCAATGCTCACAAATGGAGTAGAAAAATGGGCATTTACTTGAGTGAGTGAGAGGAAATGGAGGAGAAATAAGTGATGAACTCGAGCTCAAAAAATGGTGGTGGCCTCGGGTGGAAGAAGATATATGTGCAGGGAAGACCTTTGATCCCGGTTCGGGTCACAAGCTTTTGTCGCGGCTCGTATACCAGGCCGCGACTAATGATCGCGGCAGAAATTTGGGCAGTTTTCTTTGCCGCGGCAGAGAATTCATTTTCTTTTCTTTTATTTATTTATTTTCTTCATTTCAAAATAGTTTTCGTATATTTAGACACTACCACACATACAGTACGCTTTTGCATAAATATTAATGATTAAGTAATAATAATTGTTAACAAATAATAATCGTTGATCCACTTGGGCAAATTCAACAAATTTGTAGTCATTTAAATCCTTAGAATGTGTAGAACACTTTATAATAAAAAAATTCATACGAGCACAAACTTGCTATTGCTGAATATTAGTACGGACCAGAGATAATTAACAATATAAAGGGAAAACAAGGCTAAATAAATCCAAAGATCACAGAACTTTTTATTTCAATCAAACGTCTCACATATGACAATTATTGTTGAGACGATCTAGATCGACACATTGAGACATACGATCACATAGGACTGAAATACTTCGTAGCAATCTCGTAGCCTAGGCGAGCGTCCAGAGCGGCATACTTGATGCGATAAAAGCTCAATGGAAAGTTGCCCCAACCTCTCGTGAGGTTCTCTTCTTCCTCCTTCTTCTCGTCCTCCTTCTTCCTCTTCTTCTTCTTCTCAAGCGATGTGCCAATAGTAAAATTGGCTAGAGTATAGAGACTAGGAAGATTAGGGTGCGATGGGTTAGGGCGAACGGCCCGCTGGAGGTCGACGGCGGACGGAATATGAATTCCGTAAGGCTCCAGCATACGTTGATCGTTGTTGATAGCCGCGCCGCAGAATTTGATGGTTTTGTCCATCAAGAAGTCCTTGAGGGCCTGCGGCACCCGATCAGCGTGGTAGATATGGAACACCAACGTGTCGGTCGCCACGGAGAGTTGCAGGACGGCGGCACGCTGCCTCTCCTCGGGTGCGGCGTCGGTGAACTCGCAGTCGAGGCCCACGATCTTCATCGGTGCGGCGTCGAGGTAGAGCCTCTTGACGTCGCGGATCCATCTCTCCACGGTTGATGCGCGGAGAGTGACCACGACCTTGAAGTTCATGTTGACGGCGAGGTTCTTGTAGTGGAACACCTCGGATCGAGGTGTCTCCATGGCGCGCGGCAGCGATTCGAGAGAGGAGTTTAGAGTGAGGAGATGGTGCATTTGGCAAATTGCACTGTAGCTCTCTTATATAGAGATAGCAGGGGAGATGAGGAGGCAGTGCTAATTAATCCAACCGTGTTCCCAAAATCCATTAATTTGCAACCTCTTCGTTTCCCCGTGTGATCAACCTCTTCGTTTCCCCGTGTGATCAACGACCAGCGCGGGAACTCAAAGGCCTTCGAATCACGAATCGTCACGGCCTTTACTCCCGGTTCGAGACACGAACCGGGACAAAAGGGGGGGGGGCACCTGCTCGCGGCCGCCGCAGACCCCTTTTGTCCCGGCTTGTATCTAAATCCGCGACAAAAACGTCCTAACGAACCGCGACAAATGTTCCGCCGATTTCGGGGCGACGTGGCCTGAACTTTAGTCGCGGGTTGAGACACGGCCGCGACTAAAGCCCCGGGCGAAAGGCCTGTTTTCTACTAGTGTATCTGAATCTGGACGAAAATGGAAATGAATGTGGAAATATCCGGATTCGTTTTACAAATACAATACAAATGTGATATTGAATTTTGAAGCAAACGTGGGTATGGAAATAGATACTCCCTCCGATCCGAAAAATCTGTCCGGGAGCTGCACTCTAGCTTGTACGTGGTTAGTTCATAGCTAGCAACATTTATTCCGGATCGGAGGAAGTATATCTTTGTCCAAATAAAATTATGTTAGCCAATTTAAGTAATTCCAACATGATATATCAATTACACAAGTTAAAAAGACCTAACAAAGTGGTCAAACGTATTTTTGTACTATTAATTTCGAAACTATTGTGTAACATATAAGTAAATTTATCGCTTTAGCATTATATATTTTTTTCAAAAAAATACAAGCATCTATCGAAGGTAAAGGGGAAGCAAGGAGTACAAAACACTACACTCACCATTATATGGACGAAAAGGCTCATCCCTTGCATCGGTGTGGCCATCCCCCACTAGACGTTCCCTCCACATTCACACCGACAGTCGGATTCCCATCAATTGGACAACTGATACAACAACGGAAGGAAGAACACACCGTCGATGATCCGACATCCTCCCTATCCACTCCTTTGAAACATCCTGCTGCAATTCCTTATCATCCCGCAACGTAAGCCAGAACCGTCCCGTCGGGCGCTCTCCGCCCCCACTCACCCACTCAATCCTTGGGGGTGATCACCTCTCGAGATGGATCCCCCAAATTACCACCTCCCGAAACCCTAGCTACGTTCGCCATCTCCGGATCTCCCCCATGTGGTGTTTCGGAACACCATATCATGACTAAACACCTATATTTTAACAAGAAGGAAGAATATAGCTGGCAAATATAAGGCATAGGAGACATACAACAGATGATTGTTATATCATGACTAACTACACACTTATATCTAACAAGGTAAGGCCACAGAAGACAAATAGAATGGTCAACCAAAAGAAAAGAAAAAAAAGGAGAACAAGCTTGCTATAGTTACTTGGCTATAACCTATCTACTTCTAGTTGTTCTTGGGAGGGTGGTGCCGGGGTTTAGGGTAATCAGCAGTGAAGGGTATGTGACCATCGAAGTAGACCCTTGGATGAAGTTTCCTAGTTCGAAAGTAACAGTTCATACCCAGATCCTTCCTTCCTCCATGCCCACATTTTCCAACAGAATGTTTTGCACCTGAGCCCAGTATGCTTCGACGATCATTTGCTTCTGTGATGGTTTTGTCAACAGTGAGCTCCATCGGCAACTCTGAGAACAGACAGTAAGTATGTCATTCTTTTTACATAAGAGTATATGTTAGTGTGTCACACTCGAACATGCAATTAACACTAAGAACTAAGAAGCAAATGAACAACTGAATGAAAAGCCAGAGCTCCAGTATGCACACGCAGAAGTATACCGGTGTCTACCTCTATGGGTAATGGCGACGAAGGGCCCAAAGGTGGCCGATAGGATGACAGCCCCAAGCAAGAAGCTTACACATTTTATCAGCCTCATACTAACCAACTGTGGCCCTGTTCGTTAGTATGTCTGTCATGTACAGTAACTAACTGGAAAGTGGAGGAGAAAGCAGAAGATGCAGGAAGGGTAGATTTATAGGGCAGTAGCGACATTGACACCCAATTGGTCAAAGCCCGACCTGAGGTACCTCCTGTGCATAGAATGCTGCAGCTGAGTACGTATAGTCCATACATTAATCTGAGGAACCCAGCATTTTCTTACTGTCTTGAGTATATTCATGTGCTTGGAAGTACTCAAAGTTTGTCTCTTGTCATTTGCCAAGCGGTACTTCCCAAGGATCTCACGAGCTGTGTTAAAAGTGCTCCTAAGATCTGACATTGCTTGGAGTAGAAGATTTTTTGTGCATTGAGCATTCTGCCGTGTCCATGCACATATGCATTGCAAGAAGGTTAGTAAACTAGAAAGGATAACGGTGACCAAGGCCACAACACAGGGCCCCCACATGTACCTTAAAGCCATATTTGTGCATCAGACTCCCAGATGATGCACCCAAAACTATTGGTGGTGGCGTGAATCAGACGGGCCTCGCACAAGATTATGCCACCGGTGTTGCAACCGATATTGTCGGTGACTAATCCGTGCGCGGCCGGTTGAATTTACTCTGTTTCTGTGTTAGGAGCACATGATTCCACTTTGGAACGTCAACTGCCGCAGTTGGTTGAATTTGATCGGTTTGTGATGAACACATGATTCGGCTTTAGAGCATCGACTAACTTGCCGGTTCCTCTTTTCAAGTGCTGATCATGGCCAGTGACTCTTCGGCATGTTTGGAGGTTGATATCAAGTTTCATACACCAGCAAACAGAACTAAAAGTCCAAACTCATGGAAATTACATGGGCAATCCACATATAACACCCCATCGGCCTATACTTGGACATAAAGAGGCTAATAGAATCAAAAGTCCGAACTTATGAAAACAACGTGTTCAATCCACATATAGTGTAATGCGCACTCCCATATGTTATTCAATAAGGGCTACACGTGAATAGAATCTCATATGACTCGTGAAGGTCTATACGTAGACATAAAGGTGGCATGCACATTTTTTTATATTAAATTGTGAAAGTCGAGACTTGAATCCAAAACCTCTTCTCTGATACCATGTCAAGCTTCATATACCAACAAATATAACTCAAAGTATGAACCGATAGAAACGATATGGGGATCAAGTTTCATGCACCAACAAGTATAACCAAAAGTATGAACTGACAGAAACAATATGGGCAATCCACATGTACGGTAATAGTTGCCAACCTCCAAACCATGGAACGAGCAATCAAGGCGTGCACCGCGGGAGGGCCACACTCAGTCCGACCACTGTGAAGATTTACACTAGTGCCACGAAGGAGATGTCATCGAGTTTCGAGGTAGGCATATCTTGATGAAGCCAAGCGGTCTCGATTTTTGGCAGGCCGCTGAGACAATCTCCAAGCCTCTCTAAAGAAGAAGACAAATAATTGACGAGTATACTCGCGATGCGTACCACCACCATGTTTGAAGGGAAAGGGAATAATTCAACCCCCTCGCAAGGCAAATCCAAGAAACACCGTTCGTAGAGAGGTTAACCCACCATCAATCTGTTCACGAGAGACTCCAATCCACTCTACTTCTTGGAAGTGTACACATGTTATAGGTCATGCCGGGTGCAACGATTGCACACACAAAAATTCCCTAGTGCGGCAAGTCAAGATCCAACTCTGCTGAGAGGCCATAGAGACTTACCATTAGACGCGCAGGTGCGGAAAGCTCGAGGCGGCGCTTGGGACAGTGCAGTCCTTGTATAACTCGTCTGACAGCTCCATTACTAGTACATAACGACTCTATGTACATGGGTCAAAAACCCCTTCCGCAACGAAGAAAAGCTACGTGTCCCGAGCCCGGTCAATGATGTGAAGACCTTCTTTAACAATGGATTAATTAACCGTCACCGATGAGGCCCCTTTATCGGCAACGAGTTTCCATTTACCTCTATTTCCTTATAGTTGGGCTCATCACATACAAAGTTTCTGTTTCCACTCGTTTGCACTAAGCTTTTTTTTGTATGTCTGAACATAGATGCCACTGCACATTAACATACTTTTTTCATAACATATACCAAATGTCACCATTATATTTATATCACAATATGAAGAATTGCACATTGTCATGTCAATAGCAATAATATCTATCTAAACCTATAAGCAACTACCCAGACATGTTCGGACGATGGCTTCATTCCCAAGCCTGAACATGACATAGAGCTCATGAACGAGCTCTGGTTTACCCGCTCCCATTGTCCACGTGCCTGATGTTCATGTGCCTTAATTAGGATGCCGACCCTTGGTCCGGTGTTTTGAAACTTTTATGTAGTGTGCCCAAAATAAACTCCTATGTTATAGCAAAAAATAATTAACTAAATATACGTGCCAATTTCTTTCAATACAAGCATATCAGTTTCAAGCAAGCAGATTAGTTTCGTAAGCGTGGACACGAAGAACACATAACACGGCAAATTTACATTTCTGTGGCATAATTGTTGTACACATGTGTAAACAATTATTGCGCATGACTGCATGCTATCGGGTAAGGCAATACTTTTATGTGATTTCACTTAAATATTTATGTTTTTCAAACGAGTTCAAGTTAGTCATGAGTTAATGAGATTGATAACTATACCAAATCGACAACTACTCTATAACAGAAACTACACCTTCACAAGAACATAAAGATAATAATGACAATAACCTAAAAAAAATAATGACAATAACCTTAACAGAACAAAAAAAAAATAAAAAGAACTAGACGAAGCCTAGTTCATCGACATGACGTCCGGCCACACAAAAGACTTATATCTTCCACTCGGGGGAGTAGGTCGTTGTCACCATCATCTGGTATGGCAGGTTCCGACACATCAGAACTGTCCACGGAGTACGTCTTCATCATCCTCTGGCACACACTCCTCCACTATCCAGCAACATATCTGGCTGGAGAGGAGGTAGAAAACAACAAACGGCGGCCGGATACGCCTAGCATCGGCAGACTTATCATTCGATCTCTACTCTTGGTCCACCTCCTACTCGGTGCGACCAGATCCGACCAAGATTAGAGGATGAATAGGAGCCACCGTGCCTTGACACAGCGGATGCGATCGATTTCTTGCGGTGACCTAGCTCGAGCGCCTCCGGTGTGGTGCATCTACATGTGGGACGAGATTTGACTGAAGAGGAGCGGAAGACGAGGAGGAGCTACCGTGCTTTCACACGATGCATGCGCTATCTCACCCCACACTAGGACGCGCGAGCGAGCTAGGTCACCGCGAGCGCCGTCACCGCACCTCACACAGATAGGGAGAGAGTGATGGGTACAGTTTCACCGAGGGTTACGAAACTATTTGTAAAAGCCATAGACCATTAGAAATGGACGAGCCCAAACTATGTTTGCGTATAGGCCAATATCGAAAATGAAAGTCCGTTAATCTCCTTTCGCCATATATTGCAAACGGTTCCGTAAAAACTTCCATTGTCAATGATTGTCTAGTCACGGCCGCCTGGCGAGGCGGGCCTCATTTGCCACGCACAACCTGTCTTAGTGTCGTTGCCATAGAGGGGTCCTGACAGTCGTTCTGTACTAGTGCATCTTTCTCTGATGACTTCACTCTCCTTATTTTATGAAAAATGTGGTTTTGGTTCCACTCACTAATCTTTGTTCTCCACCTCCTCCACAACCTCCTATATATAGGCATGCGGTGGGCTGGTTATTGGGCCAGTTCGGTCCACAAAACTTGTAGCCCACCCATCAAACACTAACTTTATCTGTACATGTCACGTGTTGACTCGAGTCCAACTCGACAGCTTAGTCGGAACACTTCCGGCTGGATCCTTTCCTCATAAGTGTGTGACCCCGCAAGATTACATTCAGTCAGACACAACAAGAGCTACTCTTCTGACTATCCGTCATGGCTTGGAGTCGCAAAACTCCTTTGGCCGACTCCCACCCATGCACTGCCGGTCTCAAACTGCAACAGGGGCTTCTAGTAAAGCATGCCGACTCCCAAAAGACGTAAAGTTATCCCGACTTTATATGTCCTATGTCCATGTGTCCATTCCTTTTGCGTCACAATGCACCTTCTCATAGCTATAGGCTAGAGCATATCATCCCTTTAATAGCTTAGACTCTCTACTGGACTTGTGTCATTAATTTACTGGATTAATTCTTAATCCTGCTCAACTAACTATTAGTACTGACTATTAGTCGAGCGATGGTCATACTTTCTGAATCAAGTCACCTGAGTGAGCCCAAAGAACATGGATCCATGAAACCTTGGCTGGACCCATGTGCATACTACTTTTCTTGTCCTCGATAGTGGTAAAGCTGGTTCCATGAAGCAGTTGATTTTTGGACCATATCATAATATATACTTTTCCTTGAGGGCCCTCCGTATGAAATCCATGGATTGTAGCTTCATTTTCGTTGTGTCCTACATTGGGTTTTACTACGTATTTTGACCATATCTAACGCATCATGGGTCCTTTTGGGCCCTATCTTGTTTTAAAAACAGCTGTTATATGAGAGAGGCATTTTGGCTCCCGAGCTCACATGCTCTTGGTAGATTGAAAATAAATAGTCACTAGTAGAAAAATAGCCTTTTGTCCCGGTTGGTTTGGGCCATTGGTCCCGGTTCCCCAACCGGGACTATCCAATCGGGACGAATGCTCGTCCCGGTTGGGACACCAACCGGGACGAATGGGGGGGGGCACAGGCAGCAGGGGCGGAGGCTTTCGTCCCGGTTCGTATTGTCCCGTCAGATTTTACTTTTTCCAAAAATTTCAGAAAATTGTTTAAATTTATAAAATAAATAATGCTTATTCTATAATTCATAAAAATATGAATAAAATACCAAAATGTTCAGAAAAATAAGACCTATTTGATTATGAAAAATGCATGCATGTTTAAAAAACTTAAATTAAATATTTCTTAGAACTACAAAAATGGCACTACTAGTTAAATAAGAGGAACCACTATTACACATCATCGCCACGAATATATATATTACACACATCTCATTCGTCGTCCTACATATATACATCTCTTTTACACTCTCCCTATTTAATTTCAACCTTACAGTAGTATTCTCCTTTCGGATCTAGGACCTCTGCAAGTAAGAATCCGGAAAATTCCTCTTGAATTGCTCGTATGCGATCGTGTGGTAGAAGGCCATCCCGCAACCGTTCGATCTAATTAAAAAAGGGTCAATATATATGAATGAAAGTAAACAGAATTGATGGCAATAAACTAAGATTATGAATATTGCATACGCACTTGAAGTTGTTCTAAGATTCTGCCCTTCTCACAGCACGTCTGACGAATGAACTCGCAGACGTAGTATCCACATAAATGATTCCAACTTCCCTGGCTCAAACACTTTACGGGAACAGAGTTCAATCAAAATAATAATGAAGAATGGTAATGGTATTGAACTAGAATCAAAGAGATGCGCGGATCTAGATAGTACTACTTACATTTATTGGTTTAAATGTAAGCTCCTCCGCCCATTCACCCCTAGCCCTGGCGGTGAATCGTTTCCAAGCCCTGCCCGGCAAAGAAAATGAATAAAGGAGTTATATATTAATTACTTGCTATCAGTAAATGAACGGAAAGTTACCGATAATGCCATAATGATTGAAATTACCTCTGGAGGCATTCCTGCATGTCCGCCCACTTCTCAAGGGGTTTATGTAAGGAGTCCATGACTTGTACTACTCCTTTGTCAGGCATAATGATTAGCAGAATAAAGTGTAAGCTGCGCACGCATAAGTCATCAATTATACACTTAACATCGAGAAATTAAGCGAAATAAAATATGTAGAAGACAGTAACACTTACTTGAAGTTGTAAGGAAATAATATTTCTCTTTTGATTTCGTTGAACCGTAACGCATTTACCAAGTTATTCTCGATTTGGTCGTAAAAATCAAGGAGACTTTTTTCATGAACGGTATTTGGATCAATGAACCCAATGTCATAGATTTGTCCTCTTTTGCATTCGAGAATCTTCATTCTGCATAATTAATATAGTGATAAGTAAGATAATTATAAATGCAATGAACGAGGTGAGCTAGGTAGAGACTTAACTACAGAAATAATACTTACAGACAATAGGCGCTGATGATAGCTTTGTCAAGGGCTTCTTGTTGGTATAACTGAAATAATTCACAAAATTCAATCATTACGTGGTCATCTCCATGCCCGTAATGCTCGTTCTTATATCCCACGTAGATCCAATTTTCCCCTTTCTTTGAGGCTGCCATGTACCAACTATGCAATCTTCGCATTTTTGTTGGTAGATCTTTGACTAACTGAGATTTGACGAGAGGATGCCCGTGCCGGTATTTGTATTTTGGAACTATTTCTTCGTGGAATTGTAATTGGTCTAAGTACTGAGCAATAGACAAGCCGTGAGCAGCGGCTGCTTCTCCGTACATTGCAACAAACTCAGGATCGATGCCGACCGCAGGTTTGCTCGACCCCACCTTGGTATCGGAAAACACTTTGAGCGGGGGGCACGATTGTTTTTGCTGTTCTCCTAGCTGGGCAACTGTCTTCCGGCTTGCACTAATACTCTTCGACCGCTGTTTATTTGCCCGAACCGACTTGATAATAGAGCGGTCATAGTCTGGTGTCAGCTTTGGCGGGGGTTGGGCCAGATTTTTCAGCATTTTCACGACAGCGGCATGTTCTTCTGGGGTGTCGGGGAACTCTGGCGCTTTCGCCTTCTTTACCTTCAAGTTAGCAAACCACTTATCCGTTTCCCCTTTTGCGATCGCCTTATTTTCCTCCACCGTATAGTCATAAGGTCTCTTGGCAAGATTCTTATGAGGTACTTTTGGGAGGGGTGACCTTGAACGTTTCGGTGATCGGTTTTTATCAAACCCCAGAGTACCCACACGTGGCGCCGGAGAAGACTTACGCGGCGGCGGAGATGACTGACGCGGCGGCGAAGACGGCTGCTCTGGAGACTGGTGAGGCGGCGGAGACGGCGCCTGAGGCGGCGGCGGTGGAGAGTGGTGAGGCGGCGGAGACGGCGCCTGAGGCGGTGGAGAGTGGTGAGGCGGCGGCGGTGGAGAGTGGTGAGGCGGCGGAGGCGGCCAGTTTGGAAGCACGATGAATTCCTTTGGCCATAGAATAGTCCCTTTCTTGGCTTCTCCAAGTTCAACCACCTCCCCATCTTCACCTGCAGGGTGTTCCAGCTTCAGCTCCTCAAATCCTTTACTAACTTCATCGACCCCGACAATAGCGTAGCCATGAGGAACCGGGGAGCAATGGAAAGTTGGTGTAGGTCCAATTGGTACGGCATAGCCGACCGCCACCTTCATGGTTATGTTGAACACTTTCACATGTAGCTCACAAGGTGTGCTCTCCGTGATATCATCCACTGGGTAGCGACGAAGAGCATCCGTCGTCAGTGCATCATCATCACGTGCCGGGACCATGCTCGAAGCCACGCTGCTTTTCCGATATGATGGGTCGGTAGCATCGACTGCAGCTTCTACAACGTGCTGCTGAGATAGGCCGGCAGTGCCTTGCTGGCTAAGTTCGTTAATTTGATCCTGCTGCCGCTTCATTTGATCCTGCTGCCGCTTAATTGTTTCTTCTATATTACACGCAGCCGGTCTG
This sequence comes from Puccinellia tenuiflora, assembly GCA_012064385.1. Taxonomy (NCBI): domain Eukaryota; kingdom Viridiplantae; phylum Streptophyta; class Magnoliopsida; order Poales; family Poaceae; genus Puccinellia; species Puccinellia tenuiflora. The sequence goes on from QRDG01001627.1 coordinate 91,345, forward strand.
CAGCAGCGATTGCTTCCCTTGCCTCCCTTTCCTTTCTCCTCTGATGACTTTTATCGGGAAATATTTTCTTTTCCACGGGAAACCCATGTTTCCACGGCTTGGAGCCTTTGGTGCCTCGTGTTCGTCCATCATGTTCTTTATTCCCATGGGCGCGTGAAAGCTCGTCAACCTCTCTATCGGGACGGAACCGTCCCTCTTCAACATCCTTGTATGCTTTCCTAATTTCTTCGATGGGTAGTAGGGGATTATCCTTGTGTCTTCTGGTATATATGCACTTTCCTTCTGCGTCCAATGTGCCCCCATGCCCGTAAAACCAATTTCTTGTCCGTTCGGTCCATCCTTCTTTTATAGGCTCTGGAACGATCCCTTTAGCCAGCAGGTCGGCCTCAAGTTTGTCCCACTTAGGCATGGAACAGGCGTAGCCAGCAGCCCCCATAGTATGGTGGTACTTCTTTTTAGCAGCATTTGCCTTATTTTTTGCAGACTTTGACTGAGCTTCCTCCGATTTCTTGTACGCCACAAAATCTTCCCAGTAGTCTCTTATCTTCTCATACCCGTGATCGAAATCCGGAGTTTTATCTTTCAAGATGAAGTCGGTGTACAATCTGTTCTTAAATTTGTTGAATAGCTCGGCCATCTTTTTAAGAGTCCACGCCTTGACTTTATCTACTAGAGCTTTTTTTCGGGCATCCATCTCCTCCTCATCTGGCTCCCCCTCCTCTGGATCCACCTCTGGCAACGGCAATGTGAAATTAACCATGACCTTTTGAAAAAGGCGTCTTTTGCCTTCGGGGCCGATATAGCTAACTTTAGGATCCCTTGGCTTATTCCATTCTCGGATGGTGATCGGGACGTAGTCCCTAACAATAACACCGCATTGCTTCACAAATTTTTGTCTAACATCAATTGGAGCAATGGGTTCGCCGTCTGCAGCGACTTCTTCGATCCTGTAGCGGACATTGTCCTGCAACTTTTTGGTTGGGCCTCGTTTCGTCCTCACAGAGGATTTGCTCGATCCGGATGGCTAAAAGAAGAAAGACCATTAATATGTGTATATGGACAACAGAGGCTAAATTAATTAATATAAATATATATGCACCTCGTCGGAGTTTGTAATAATCAATGTTGCACCGGAGCTGCCGGCTTCTGCCTTGTCGGCTTCTCCCTCATCGGAGATGCCGAGTTCGGCCTCTTTCCAGGCGTTGAGAGACTCATCCCCCTCACCGGAGTCGTTCAGAAAGTGACTTGTTTCATCATCGCCGCAGATTATATCCTCGAGGATATTTTCCTGAATTTCATCTCTGCCGTGTGGTTCCATAGTTTCTGCAAAATAGGAAAGTTATTTTCGGAGCCGTCTCTGCCGTGTCGTTCAGAAAACTTGTAGTAATAATATGAAGCCTAAAATCATAAATAAATATTTATTTATACAAATATGAAGCCTAAAATCATAAATAAATATTTATTTATACAAATATGAAGCCTAAAATCATAAATAAATATGAAGCCTAAGCATAGGGAACGTGGTTTTACATCTGAAGCCTCATATGTCAAAGCCATTAGTCAGCAAAAAGAGTGCCTACAAGAACGAAGTAGAAATAAATGCATTGTTCTTGCATTTACCCTTGGTTCTGTAGACAGTCTTCTTGCAAGCATAATGGACTATTCTAATCATCGCCTTGCATTAAGAATAGCCAAGAAGACAACATTATTTCTTTCGGCTCATAAAAAACAGCAAAATCAGCTACCACTAAATCATTCCAAATTGACTTAGCAAATTTTTCTAATAACATTTCTAATAAATTTCTAACACTAAATTTCCTAACACTAAATTTCTAACACTAAATTACCTACCACTAAATTTCCTACACTACAAAAACAACACAAAAATGTACCTAAACTACACACCTAATTTATACTACTAACTAATTTAAATTACTAACTAATTTAAACTACTAACTAATTTAAATTACTAACTAAAACTAACTAATTATGGAGTAACAAATAGTTCTTAACAACAATATTGCAACTAATTATGGAGTATTAATTTTGATTTCTTACTTTGCTAACACAATCATCAAATAACATTGCTTTGCTAAATTTCCAAACTTTGTTAAAGAAATTAACTTTGCTAAATTTGCTAACTCTTCTAAATTTACTACACTAATGAGTAATTTATAAAACTAACTAACTAAATCTAAAACTAACTAACTAAAATTACTAATGCACTAACTAACAAAAATTACTAACTAATAATTTAAATTACTAACTAACTAACTAAAATTACTAATGCACTAACTAACAAAAATTACTAACTAATAATTTATATTACTAACTAACTAACTAACTAAAAATGAACTAACTAACTGAATTAAAAAAACTAACTAAATTAAAAAAAACTAACTAACAGAGGTGCTCACCGGAGGCCGGAGGAGGAGGGCTCGGCGGAGGAGAGGCTCAGCGGATGAGGGCTCGGCGGAGGAGGGCGGCAGATGAGGGCTCGGCGGAGGAGGGCGGCGCAGGTTGCAGGCGACGAGTGGAGGTCGGCGGCGGCTGGCGCGTGGAGGTGGCGGGCGGTGCAGTTGGCCGGTGACGAGGAGGGATCGGCGGGGGAGGGCGGCGCAGGTTGCGGGCGGTGCAGGGGGAGTCCGACGGCGCGTGGAGGCCGGCGACGAGTGGAGGCCGGCGACGAGTGAGGGACAGGAGGGACCGGCACGCCTCCGGCGCTCAGCCTCCAGCCGGCGGGGACGCGGTAGCCGGGCGGGCAGGGATAGTTCGAGGCGGAAAGCTCCTCCGCCTGACGGTAGGTTAGTACGGTGGAAGCCATGGAAGAGTGATGAGGTTGCAGATATGAGTTTAGATGTGATATATATAGTGAGAAATTGCGGGAAGACGAAGGCGGAAAGCGGTGGAAGAAGCACACGGATCGTGTGTTTCCTTCGAGCGCTTGTGAGCCGTTGGATCAGAGTTGTGTTTCTTTCGAGTGCTTGTGAGCTGTTGGATCGTGTGCACACGGATCGTGTGTTTCTTTCAAGCGCTTGTGAGCTGTTGGATCAGGGCCTTTGGTCCCGGTTCGTGTTACCAACCGGGACTAAAGAAGCACACGGATCGTGTGTTTCCTTCGAGCGCTTGTGAGCCGTTGGATCAGAGTTGTGTTTCTTTCGAGTGCTTGTGAGCTGTTGGATCGTGTGCACACGGATCGTGTGTTTCTTTCAAGCACTTGTGAGCTGTTGGATCAGGGCCTTTTAGTACCGGTTCGTGTTACCAACCGGGACCAAAGGGTCTTTCGTCCCGGTTGGAGGCACCAACCGGGACTATAGGCCTACCCTTTCGTCCCGGTTGGGGGTACCAACCGGACCTAAAGAAGCACAAGGATCATGTGTTTCTTTCAAGCGTTTGTGAGCCATTGGATCAGGGGTGTGTTTCTTTTGAGGGCTTGTGAGCTGTTGGATCTGCACTCCCACCTCATCCACAGGTACACCTTCTAATCGCCTATAAATAGCGACGTCCCTGCAGCGAACGGCACACAACGAGCGTCTACCTTTGCCACCGAACCCAATGGTTGGATTTAGCCTACCTGCTGGCATGTTCCCTGGCATTATTGTGTTTGTCCTTGTTCACCGGCCAGCCATTGGAGCCACCTCCTGTAGGTCGGTGAATAAGGACAACACAACGACAATGTTGGAAACACAAGCCGTCAGGTAGGTTGAATCCAACCACTGGATTAGGGTCACACAATGATGAATTGCCGAGGAGGTGGGAGTGGTGGTGGTGGAAGTGGTAGCCATGCCCCTCGGTCGGGCAAAACCAGTGTTGGATCAGCCACGGATCGTGTGTTTCCTTCGAGCGCTTGTGAGCCGTTGGATCAGAGTTGTGTTTCTTTCGAGTGCTTGTGAGCTGTTGGATCGTGTGCACACGGATCGTGTGTTTCTTTCAAGCACTTGTGAGCTGTTGGATCAGGGCCTTTAGTACCGGTTCGTGTTACCAACCGGGACCAAAGAGTCTTTCGTCCCGGTTGGAGGCACCAACCGGGACTATAGGCCTACCCTTTCGTCCCGGTTCGTGTTACCAACCGGGACTAAAGAAGCACACGGATCGTGTGTTTCTTTCAAGCGCTTGTGAGCCGTTGGATCAGGGGTGTGTTTCTTTAGAGCGCTTGTGAGCTGTTGGATCTGCACTCCCACCTCATCCACAGGTACACCTTCTAATCGCCTATAAATAGCGACGTCCCTGCAGCGAACGGCACACAACGAGCGTCTACCTTTGCCAACGAACCCAATGGTTGGATTTAGCCTACCCGCTGGCATGTTCCCTAGCATTATTGTGTTTGTCCTTGTTCGTCGGCCAGCCATTGGAGCCACCTCCTGTAGGTCGGTGAATAAGGACAACACAACGACGCTGTTGGAAACACAAGCCCTCGGGTAGGTTGAATCCAACCACTGGATTAGGGTGACACAATGATGAATTGCCGAGGAGGTGGGAGTGGTGGTGGTAGAAATCATTCAGTTCATCGACCGAATACAAATCAAACGGTTTCACCTGCATACGCCCTACGGTGCATTTGATATGCGGGCACTCTCTAGCCACAGTAGGGTTGTATGCAGGTGATACCGTGTGTTTTGTTCTATCTAAAAATCCTTCAGTTCATCGACCGAATACGGTTTGTATGCAGGTGATACCGTGTGTTTTGTACACGAACTTCTCACCAGTTTTTGTCAACACTCATACATAAAAAGGTTTTGAGAACACTCATACATAAATTGTTTTATATACTATTACACTCATACTTAGATCATGATCGCTTCTTCGGCCGTAACCATGGAGTTTCTTCATTATGTAACGGGATGCTTGGGTCAATTTTCACTGTGAATGGCGGAATTTCATCAAACTTATTATAGTCTGCTGACATGTCTGTCTTGTCCTCGACTCCCACGATGTTTCTTTTTCCTGAAAGAACTATGTGACGCTTTGGCTCATCGTGTGCTGTATTTGTTTCCTTATCTTTTCTTTTTTTCGGTCTGGAGCTCATGTCCTTCACATAGAAAACCTGAGCCACATCATTGGTTAGGACGAATGGTTCGTCTCTGTACGCAAGATTCTTGAGATCCACTGTTGTCATTCCGTACAGCTGGTCTACCTTTACCCCTTCTCCATTCATGTTGACCCAACTGCACCGAAACAAAGGGACCTTAAAAGTAGGTCCATAGTCAAGTTCCCATATCTCCTCTATGTAACTATAGTATGTGTCCTTTTGTCCATTCTCGTCTGTTGCATCAAAGCGAACACCACTGTTTTGGTTGGTACTCTTTTTATCTTGGGCAATCGTGTAAAATGTATTCCCATTTATCTCGTACCCTTGGAAAGTCAATACAGTCGAAGATGGTGACGCGGCCAATAAGTAGAGTTGATCTCCAACATCGGTGTCATTCATGAGATGTAATCGCAACCAACTGCCGAAAGTCTCCATGTGTTTTTGTTTAATCCAGGAGTCAGGCTTCCCTGGGTTTTTCGAGCGTACACTATTCTTGTGTACCTCGATATACGGAGCCACGAAGGTGGAACTTTGTAGAACTGTGTAGTGTGCTTGAGTGAAAGAATGCCCGTCCCTACATATCATTGCTTTCTTTCCTAGCGTGCCTTTTCCACTAAGTCTCCCCTCATGCCGCGATTCAGGAAGACCAATCGACTTAATGTCAGGAATAAAGTCAACACAAAACTCAATGACCTCCTCTGTTCCATAGCCTTTGGAGATGCTTCCTTCTAGCCTAGCACGGTTATGAACATATTTCTTCAAGACTCCCATGAACCTCTCGAAAGGGAACATATTGTGTAGAAATACAGGACCAAGAATTGCAATCTCGTCGACTAGGTGAACTAGGAGATGCGTCATAATATTGAAAAATGATGGGGGGGGGGGAACACCAACTCAAAACTAACAAGACATTGGGCCACATCCTTCTGTAACCTTGTCAGACTTTCTGGATCGATTACCTTCTGAGATATTGCATTGAGAAATGCACATAACTTCACAATGGGTACTCAAACATTTTCCGATAGAAGCCCCCTCAATGCAATCGGAAGCAACTGCGTCATAATCACGTGGCAATCATGAGACTTCAGGTTTTGGAATTTTTTATCTGTCATATTTATTATTCCCTTTATATTTGACGAGAAGCCAGCCGGGACCTTGATACTGCTCAGGCACTCAAAAAATATTTCCTTCTCTGCTTTCGTAAGAGCGTAGCTGCTTAAGTAATGACGCCCTTTATCTGTATGCTTGTTGTTTGGGTCTTTCATACGCTGCTGGTCCTCCCTTGCTTCCGGTGTATCTTTTGTCTTCCCATACACGCCGAGGAAGCCTAGCAGGTTTACGCAAATATTCTTTGTCACGTGCATCACGTCGATTGAAGACCGGACCTCTAGAACTTTCCAATAGGGTAGCTCCCAAAATATAGATTTCTTCTTCCACATGGGCGCGTGTCCGGTAGCGACGTCTTTCGGAACAGAATGACCGCCAGGACCCTTTCCAAAGATTACTTCTATGTCCTTGACCATACCAAATATAACATCACCATCAGGGAGCTTAGGCTTCTTCCGGTGATCTGCCTCACCATTGAAATGCTTGCCTTTCTTTCTTACGGGGTGACTGCCTGGAAGAAATTGACGACACCCCAGGTACACGACCTTCTTACATTTTTCCAAATATATACCTTTAGTCTTATCTAAACAGTGCGTGCATGCGTTGTATCCCTTGTTTGACTGTCCTGAAATGTTACTAAGAGCAGGCCAATCATTGATGGTTACGAACAACAACGCTCGTAGGTCAAATTCCATCTGTTTGTGCTCATCCCACACACGTACACCTGGTATGGCCCACAACTGCAAAAGTTCATCAACTAATGGCCTTAGGTACACATCAATGTCGTTGCCGGGTTGCTTCGGGCCTTGGATGAGAACTGGCATCATTAGGAACTTCCGCTTCATGCACAACCAAGGAGAAAGGTTGTAGATACATAGAGTCACGTGCCAGGTGATGTGACTGCAGCTCTGCTCCCCAAAAGGATTCATGTCGTCTGTACTTAGACCAAACCATAAGTTTCTTGCTTCACCTGCAAAGTCCGGGAACTCTCTCTCGATTTTTCTCCATTGAGACCCATCGGCGGGGTGTCTCAACTTCCCGTCTTTCTTACGCTCTTCTTTGTGCCATCGCAACAACATGGCATGCTCTTTGTTTCTGAACAGACGTTTCAACCGTGGTATTATAGGAGCATACCACATAACCTTAGCAGGAATCTTCTTCCTGACGGGCTCGTCATCGCCCTCAACATCACCAGGATCATCTTGTCTGATCTTGTATCGCAGTGCATTGCATACCGGACATGCATCCAAATTCTCATACTCCTCACCGCGGTAAAGGATGTAGTCATTGATGCATGCATGTATCTTCTGCACATCTAATCCTAGAGGGCAGATAGCCTTCTTTGCTTCGTACGTAGTCTCGGGCAGTTCGTTATCCTTTGGAAGCTTCGGCTTCATTATTTTCAGTAACTTTTCAAATCCCTTGTCAGATAAACCAGTCTCTGCCTTCCATTTCAGCAATTCCAGTGTGGTACCGAGCTTTGTGCTGCCATCTTCGCAATTTGGGTACAACAACTTTTTGTGATCCTCTAGCATGGCCTCCAACTTCAGCTTCTCCTTTTCTGTATCGCATTCTCGTTGTACATCGGAAATGACCCGACCAAGACCATCAGCATGCTCATCTGGCGTCCGTTGTTCTTCACCACCTTCTTCTTCATTGTCTTCCATCGCAGTATCACCGTATTCTTCAGAGAACATACGATAGTTCTCATCATCATTTTCTTCTTCATCGTCTTCCATCATAACCCCTCTTTCTCCGTGCTTGGTCCAACAATTATAGCTGGGCATGAAACCTCTCCGAAGCAGGTGGCCTTGAATGGTTCTCGATGAAGAGTGCTCCTTAACGTTCCGACGTCCACACATGGACAAGGTATAAAACCATCATATTTGTTTGCCTCAGCCACATGGATAAATTTATGCAGGCCTGTAATAAAATTAGAACTGCGTCGGTCGCCGTACATCCATCGCTGCCGTTCATCCATCTGCATATCATATAATTAAGTTTATCAAATACAATTAGAATAACATATTGAATACTGAAATGACCACCGTACATCGACACATGCAATATTTCTGTATCAATTATAGATGAGAAGGATAAAGTTGCTAACCTCGGTCGAGGATATCATTTTGTGTGAACTTAAGTGTGGCTCGGGCATTTCATCGAACACATCTTGTGCGTGGCAAAGGACATAAAAACTAGCACCCACTTCCCACCAATCCGAGCAAAAAAAAATAACAGATTAGAGAAGAAGACGGGGGTGGGGTTACGTTATATAGGCAGGGGAGGGGCATTCGTCCCGGTTCGTGGCACGAACCGGGACCAAAGCTTCGGCTTTGGTCCCGGTTCGTGCCACGAACCGGGACGAATGCCCCCAACCGAACCGGGACCAATGCTCCACGGGCCCCTGGCAGCTCGAACCGGGACCAATGCCAGGCATTGGTCCCGGTTTATCAGTCAACCGGGCCGAATGCAAATTCGGCAGCGTCCGAAAGGGTGTTTTTCTACTAGTGAGTAAAACATTTCCAAAAATTCTGAACAAAATTTTCAACAAACATATACAGGTTTTCAACCTGCGTGAAAGTTCAGGGACGAAATAACATTTTTGATACTCTGTGTGAAAAAATAAAACCAGTGAAAACTTGTATATGTTTGTATTCAATTTTTTCAGATTTTTGAAATGTTTTTACTATCTTTTAATTTTTGTTAATCTACTAGGCGGCTAGGTGCATGTGATCTCGTGAGTAAACGTGAATTTCCTTATCTATATCTCCTACAAGAGAAAATCCCACTAACATTTATTAATTATAGTCTATCTCAACATTGCAAACTATCCACGTCACTCATTAGTTTAGCCATACAATAATCCATGTCATCACACTAACTTTTCACGTCATTATTTTTTTCAGCCATCCAACTGCCCATAAAACTAAATTTTAGCCGTCAAATACACAATCATTTTATGCCAATTAAATTAAGCCTCTCTACTGTTGTGGTCAACTGAATCTTGCATATTTTATATTTGCGTAACTTGGTTATTAAAAAGATTTCCGCCGAACGCGCGAGGTATCCTTCTAGCAGCTAACAAGAAGGAAGGCAGCTAACAAATAGAACAGTCAACCAAAAGACAGAAATAAAAGCTAGTTATAGTTGACTATACCCTATCTACTTCTAGTTATTCTTGGGCTGGTGGTACTTTGCTTTAGGGTAATCAGCAGTGAAGGGTATGTGACCGTCGAAGTACGCCCCTGGATGAAGTCTTGTACTTGTAAAGTAACAGTTCATACTCATATCCTTTCTTCCTCCATGCGCACATTTTTCAACAGGATGTTTTGCACCTGAACTCGGTATGCTTCGATCATCCTTTGCTTCTTCGCCTCCAGAAGCCATCTTTCCTCTTCTCACTACATTGTCTCCGATACCCACATCTATGCTGGTTTTGTCTGCAGTTGGCGGATCCTGCGTATCAGGACTAACTTTAGTAAGACATGAATCCCAGACAGTGCATTCAATAAAAATGTTTTGAAGTTTTGACAGCCCTTCGCAGTTCTTACCTTCTTAGTTTCTGCTCCTTTCTCACTGTTAGTCGCCATTAGCAACTCTGAGAACAGAACATACAGTTAGCATGTCAGTGTTTCTCTATCAGATAGTGTGTCGGTTGTGGCGCATGCAACTAACACCAAGAACTAGAGAAGAAACTGAACTTGGATGAAAAAACCTTGGCTCCAGTACAGTAGTACGCACATGGAAAATGAAAAGTAGCAGTGTCTACCTCTGTGGGCACCGGTGACCAAGGGCCCATGGGTGGCCAAAACGATGGCCGCCCCAAGCAAGAAGCTTACACAGTTTAACGACTGCATAACTAACTGCGGCGCGGTTCTTTGGTATGTATATATGTCGCGTAACTAAGAAACAAAAACACACAAGGGGTGCATTTATAGGGTCATAGACGTAGAGACATCAACGCTACATTGGTCAGGGTTCGAGTTGAAATATCCTGTGCATGGATACCTTGAATCCGTACAGTGAGTATATATTTTCGTACTCAAAGCTTGGAAGTACTCAAAGCTTGTCTCTTGTCATTTGGCAATCACCACTTGCCAAGGATCTCATGAATTGTAAAAGTCTTCCAAGGATATGATCTGCCATTGCTTGTGATGGAAGATTTCGAGTGCATTGGGCATTCTGTCCTGTGTCTCTGCCCAATGCCCAATTTCACATGCGCGCATGCAACAATGGGTAGAAGAGCCAGAGTCTAGTGGCTAAGTGGAAAGGTTTTCGGTTACCAAGCCTAGAACCATATTTATGCACCGGACTCCCAGATGATGCCCCAAAATAACTGGTGGTGGTTCTCGCACGCAGGATCGCACCGGCCGGTGTTGCACTTGCACCGCTGTTGTCGGTGACATTGAATTTTGGGAGCCTTGTTAGGAGTGAACGCCCATCGAATCCATTTGTGGTCGGCGGAATTTGGTATGTTTTCAGAGTTAGGGGCACATGATTCGACTTTGGAGCGTCAACTATTGCAGCTGGTTGATTTTCTGTGTGTCATTCGGCTGTCGAGCGTGGACTAATTAACTTGACGGTTCCTCTTCTCAGGTGCTGATCATGGCTGATGACTCTTGAGACTTGAAGCACAAGCAGGATGCCAGCTTGAGCTTCAGTAGTGCTGCTGAACCAGGCCCTACGTACGCCTCCGGCCCTGGTGACTGGTGTGAAGATCCATGGTGCACCTGGAATGTATTCTCAGAGACAGCCTACTCGGTCTTCTGGGATTTCAGGCTGCGCGAAAAAGGTTTATAGAACAGAATTGTTTCGGTTTGTCCATTACAGAACTACCAGAATACATTTATGTACATGTAAATTTCGCAAAAAAAAAAAAAAAAATCGTCATACTAGTCAAATTGAGAGGCCGTTTGCTGAAAGAACAGTGTATGCCTGACCGAATTTTGAGCTGGCGAGGTTCTTTCTTAAACATGCATAATGAAGCAGATGCAACCTTTTTACTAATAGAAGTCCATGAATCATCGCTCAAACAAGTCAGATTTACTACGGTCCAGTCTGTTGGATTCCGATGCTGGATGATTCTGTGTAGAAATGCAGGCTGAAGCTGCTGAACCAGCAGCAAAAGGTGTTTCTCGCATTTGTTCGTACTAACCAGTAGTATCGGGCTCCGGCGACGGCATCATTTGCGCGGTCTCGGAGTCCTTTTCCTGCCATCGCTTCTCACTTGTTGACTTGTTGTCGAAGCGTTCCTGGTCCCTGCAAAGGCATGTTGCACAGTTGCAGGCACCAGGCCCCACCAGCGACACATTTTCTTCTTTGCAGGAGCAGCCTAGCTACTTCGATTAACGTTTCCATTGTCTTACTATTATTGGACCTTCCGTCAAAGCTTACTTTGCTGACTACTATTGTATCCTTGTCCCGCCGCCACGGCTGTTCTCAGCTTATTTGTGTATATTTCTGTATAATCTAATGAAGTGATTTTGATATTTGTGGAGCTACCCAAGAATGGATAGTGAAAGCCAAACCATAGGAGAAAATGGTATTAGGATTTACTCACGAAATGAACTGGTTTAACTCCCTTGTGTTATCTATTAGAGCATCTCCCTTCCCCTAAGACCTAACTCCCTATTTGGACGGTAATGATCAAATATGGTCTACTTTCTAGGGAATTGTAGATGAGAAATTTTGAACCATATTATTTGTACATGCTTGATAAAAACACCCTTTTTGACATTTATAAAAATGAAAAACATTTCTTTTATAACAAAACCATGCGGTTTAGGGCTTGCTAAGTGTCCAAAAAAATAAAGTCAAACCCCGACAGGTGGGTCTGTGGGACTACACTGATTGTCCTACAAATGACTCAAGAAAAGGCTCGTAAGATGGGCCTATGGGTTAGGTTCTTTGTCGACTGTCCTACAAAAGTTCTTTCAGTTAATCCCCGACAGGTGGGCTCGTGGGTCAGCGCTTGCCAAGTGTAACACTCGGTAAAGAGATGGGAGAATTGTTTTCTTAGTTTTGCATTAATAAAAAAAACTCATAGTAAACACACAATTTAAAGTACACAAGCAATTCAGAGTATAGAAACATCACATATATATCACGCATACCATCATATCACATATATTATACACATGGCATCACACATATCATGTACATGTCATTAGAATTGTCGCAAACAACGAATACTTTTTTGACACTATTGTTTGGCACGCAAAGATACACCTCTACGGAAAAAATGGTCACATTATCATGCCATGGACACGACCCATGACATTGGTCATTTGACTTCAAAGTCCTGAATATTTCTACATGATAGGTCACTTGTGAAGGTTTTTTTTTATTAAGTTCAAAATTCAACTTTATCATCTTTGATGTCAATCAGTACACATAAGGGTTGCATTTTTTTCTTAGTTTTATATTTTTTTCTATAATGAGGTAAATCACTTAGAACATTCTTTTTGTTTTGTGAAGGATTTTGTGAATGATTGCGAAAGTTCAACTTTATCCTTTTTTCTCGCAACATAACAAAACATAGATTTTTACATTTTCTTCATTTTCATCGATTTTTTTTTAAGGTGGGCACAAAACTGTTGACACATTTATTCCTAGCAAGGATATGAATCTTTCAACACCCTATATGAGTATTGTATAGAATCCTACTTGGACATCTTAAAATTATTTTGGTGTTTTTTAGGACGAAAATATAACATACTTGTTGTTCAAATTTAAATTACATTGGGAAATTAATCTAAATTCGTATTTAAACGTGCAACTTAGGTAGAAAACTCTAAAACTTCAAATATTTGTGCATTGGCCATCCAACATGGTCTACTTTGTGTGAAAATTGGAGTGGTGCCATTTTACACCACATTCATTGCACTTACTTCACACAAAACTCTTTTTTAACAGTTATAAAATGGAAAAAAGAGCTAAAAATAAAATTCCTTTTGAGAATATTGTTTGGTATGGCAAGATGAAACTTTGTAAAATGCCAAGAAAATTTTATTAGCGGAAATAATGGTGCCGATTTTTGGGTTCTAAAATGTTTGCCCAATGCTCGTTAGGGGACAATCGGCAAACATGGTAACATTGTCCCCCTTGAAAGTGCATGGTTGCCCCCATGCATGGTTTTGATAATTAATGACAATCTCTTTGGACTAATGTTTGCATTGAGCTATATTTATAGGTGTGTCCATTTGACTTGCTTGATCTCCATTTGTTGGAATCAAGGTTAATGGAAGAGTTTGTGTTGATCAAGGCTTTGTGCGGGTTGATCATCACTCAAGGCCAAGTGAAGATATGCCGAAGAGAGCATCTCCCATCTTGGTGTATGGGGGAGCATCAAGTGAATCTTCACCGAAGCGCAATCAAGGAAGGTGGTGCGTCTTGAGGAGATGAAGATCGTCTTCATCGACCTCAAGTGGATTTATGCGCAAGGCAAAGGTATGATCTTGATAGGGTTTCTATTTTACCAGTCTCATATTGTAGTGAGAGGACCGGATTATAGGATAGATAACCGTACTATCAAGAGGGGCTCTCGACCGAATATCGTGATGTATCGCCGTAGAGAGCACAAACCTTTGCATCCATGCTATCATCTTTATGGTTCTTATTTGTCTCTTATCGTGGTGTGGTCTTGGTGCTTGTCGTGCTGTCATGACAAAGCCAAGTTCACCGAAAACGGTTTCATATGCGTCCCCTATTGCATTTTCGGTATTGGAGATTTTGCGGTTCATCCGTGCGGAAGATTTCTATCTTCCAATTCTTTGCAAAATCTCCATTGCTTGTTTGCCATTTTCAAAGTTAGCATTTGTCGTCCTCTTTCCAACAAAATTGGTTTTATTTCATTCGGACTTCATTTGCAAAAGATTCGGCATTTCCGGTTTTCAAAAAGGAGTTTTTTAACTTTTCCCATTTGGTTTTATAATATTTTCTTGGACTATGATTTTTCTATGCATAACCTTGTTGTGCCCGTTGTGACGATTCCAACGAGTCCAAGATTATCGAAAACGGAGTTCGGGGGTAAAAGTTATTGCGGTTTTATCTCGGAGCATTTTCTAAACAGAAATTTAAAAACAGAAAAGAAAGAAAAAAAAAGGAGCAGGCAGGCCGGCCGGGCCGGCCTCTGACCGGGACCTGGCCGGGAGCCTCGGGTGGCCTGCGGCCTCCCTCTCCCGATGGCTGGGCCGCGGCGGGCCTTGGCCGGCTGGCTCGGTTCGGTCCCCGGCCTCCGCCTCGCGGGCCGGCCCATGGCCGGGGGCAGGCCGGGCCTCCTGCGTACGCTGCTGCTTTGCTGTTTCCTGGATCGATCGCTGCAGCGATTCCCGGCCGGCCTGGCCGGCGTGCAGGCCGGCCCCAGGCCGGGTGTCCTGCTGCACTTTTTTCCTCCTTTTCTTCTCCAACGGCCACATTTTGTGGCCCCCTATAAAAGGGCTTTCTTCCCCATTTTTCTTGTAGATCTCATCCTTGCTCTCTCTCCTCCATTGACAAGATTATGAAGCTCGATTCCCTCTAATCCCTCCGATGATTCTTGCCCAAATTTAGGGAAACAAGAGAGGAGATCTAGATCCATCTTTCCAC
>QRDG01001627.1:106712-179308 GCA_012064385.1 Puccinellia tenuiflora
TAGCTACTGCTTGTTGCTAGTAAGCTCTCGCTTTTAGCTTTTATCTTGTTTAGAGCTGCTAGTTGTTTTGTTAGACTCTCTTATCTTCACTTATATTTGTTAGAGAGTTGTTTTGGGTGCTTGGTTGATGTGTTAGAACGGTTTAAAATGCTATGCATGTGATAGTGGTATGAAGTAGAAAAACCTTGCATAGTCTTATAAATCACTATGTGGATAGTTTGATACTCCTCAATTGTTTTGAGATATTAAAATAACCAATGGTTAAAAATTTATTGGTTAATGGTGTTAGAGCTGATTAGTGGAGATGTGCTAGTAAAGCGTGGAGCCGTACTTTTCTGAACTAAATAACCTAAGTCAACAATGCTAATGTGTCATGAATTCTACTAAGTTGAAAATAAGTTCCTAGTGGGTAGTTACTGCAACGGTCGGGGAAGCCAACGGGGCACTTGTGTCGCCGCCACGATCCCTCTCGGGGTGTCTCTAACCATTTGTGTAACATTGAAACTGCTAGTTGTTTGCAATATACGAAATGCATTGTGAGTTTTGGTTTTTGGCACTTCCACTTCCATATTTTGCTAGCCTCTTCAGTGCTTCGCATTGCCCTCTCTCACATTGAGATTGGTGCATACTTCGCGAGTACATCCAACTCCGTGGGAGGATTTTATCCTGTTCTCCTACACATAAGCCAACTATATTCCTCAAAACAGCCACCATACGTACCTATCACGGCATTTCCATAGCCGTTCCGAGATACATTGCCATGCAACATCCATCATTACATTACATGACTTGATGTCATTCTTCATTACTATATAGTTTTCTTGATCAGAGTTAGTGTGTAGCGTGGCTTGCCACATGTTCTATATTTTTTCCACATTATGCTCGATCATGCATATCTTCTTTTACACATCATGTATTAGTCTTATGAGTTATGAGTACCGCAAAGTGTGATGATCCATTTGTAATGTAGAGTGTTGCTCCTACAGTGAGGCATAAAATATAAAAAAAGAATAAAAGAGCCCAAAGGAGGCCAAATGAGAGAGCATTTAAAAGAGCCAAGGAGGCCACCCAAAATCCAAAAAAAATAGAAAAAGAGAGAGGGAGCAACACTACTATCCTTTTTTACCACACTTGTGCTAGTAGCACCTACACTTCATTAGAGAGAGTTCTCATGCTATCTTAGTAGTATAACTATGTGGTGAATTAACGTTATAGAACTTGGCTTGTATATTCCAAGGATGAGCCTCCTCAAATGAGCTCTAGGTCTTCATTAGCAAGCAAGTTGGATGCAACCCCACTAGTTCCATTGGAGAGCTTTCATACACTTATAGCTCTATGTGCATCCATTGCATGGCAATCATTACTCCTCATAGAGTGTAAACTACGAGACTTCCTTGTGTATTGTGGTTACCTTCTCCACTGTTGAGCCTTTCTTTTTGACCTTCCAAATCTCCATTATTGTTCTCTTTGCCATAACATCATGGTGCCAAAGCCACTTCTTACTTGCACTAGTTGAGTAGACTTCGAAACAGTTGATTTGTGAAGTAGATGGATTAGGATACTTGACTTGAGTTTGGCTATTTCCAAGAATAACTAATTGGATGCTTTGAAAAATGATTGATACTTTACATTGGATACATAATTTGCAAATTCTTCTTTCTAAACCTTATGTATGGTTCCATGTCTCCAACACACTTATTCATGAAAAGTTTCTATCATTTGTTAGCTAGCGTTTGTTAATCATTGTTTGCTTAATGTCAACTATAGACAATTTGTCGTGGGGCTACCTTTCGGGTACCCCACGGTGGTGGTACCTGGGTCACGCCAAGGAAGCCTATGAAGCCCATGAAGTGTACCGTGTGGCCCAAGTAGCTGGTTAGGCCGGTGATGCTTTCCTTATCCTGTAATGTGCAATCCGCACCGTCCACCCGAGACCTGGCCTGTGATATAAAGGCCAGGAGGGTGCGCCACCTAGGTCAAGAAACACACACGCAAACCCTAGCGAGACTTCCATCTCGCCATTGTAGCCACCTCAATAATACCAGACAAGCAGGAGTAGGTCTTTACCTCATCTCGAGGGGCCGAACCTGGGTAAACTCGCCCCCTGTTAGCCGTCGTGATCACCAACGTTCATACTCTCTCCCCCTCAATCAACCCGGGGTACACAACCTTGGGATTTGCCGAGTCCACACCTCGACAATTGGCGCCGTCTGTGGGAAGAACAGATCGTTGGAGTCATGGTTGCGCCGGCCTCATCTGCAATGAAGAACGGCATCAGCGCCAGGGAGTCGATCTACACCGGCTTCCTCGAGTTTGTCCAGCACTCGCCGACGGATCTCCCGGCGTACGTTGAGCTGCAGCAGAGCACGTGGATTACCTTCGGTAGTCTGCGCTATCTGGTGGACAGTCGTGGAACGCTCCGGCCCACGCTGGCCACGTTGCGCGCGACGGATGCGCCTGCATCTACATCGACTGCGCCGACCGCGGCAACACCCGCCGCGAAGATCGCATCTACTGCGGCCACGGCGATCGCGTCATCGACTGCCGTGAAGATCGCGTCCACTTCGACTGCGTCAGCACCATCTACGACCGCGTCAACGGCGACTGCGGTGACCATACCCGCGGTTACCAGAAAAATCGCATCTACTGCAACCCGGGCACGAAACAAGTCTACTCCGACCTTCTTGTCCGCGCCCCGGACGAAGCCAAAATCTACGCCGATTTCGACTACGCCAACCGCGCCTCCGCATCGCGGAGTCGCCAGTAGCAGTGACCGTGGCACCCGCCACGTTGCTGTGATCTTCGACTCTGAGCATAGCTCGGACGAAGGAAGCAGGACTGGGAGCATCAGCCCCACTCGACGGGTTTACCCCACGCAAGTTTATATGGCCAGCCCAGCACGATCCAACGGCGGGGAACCCGTATACCCGCTGGAGGTGACCATGCCGGACAGGGTGACAAGACTCACCATCACTCGGGAGATGGCGATCAAGGCCATGAAGCACGTGGACGAAGGCACGTTCCCTTCACCAGATGAACCCCGAGAAGACCAACTGGCGGTCCAGTACTTGCTTTGGAAGGAGTCCGAGCGAGTCCGCCAAGAGAAGGCCGATCTGATTCGGCGCAAAGAATTAGCCGACGCGTCGAGTGCCAGGAGGGCAGCACACTCGTTCTTGGCCGGATCGGAGGAAGTCACACAAGGAGGACGTCACAGGGCTCGCATGCCACGGGTGCCAGAGGCTGATCGCGTCCACCTCACTCGCAATCTGGAGTCGTCATTCATGACGGAGGATGCGGACGGAATCCCCGTCCCCAAGACACCCGCTTCGGCCCTCATGGCAGTCGAAACCTACCTGCGACTAACACAGCCGCCGGAGGGTGACGCCCACGCCCGCCTTCATAGGCGACAAATTCAATCCCTCAGGGAAGTCGAGGAAGTCCTGGCAAAGTCAGCACCAGCAGAAAGGGTGCACTGAGAATCGAGGCCGCCGCGATCGTGAACCCGCACCACTTGCAGACCCAGCCCCAATTCGACTGCGACAGCCGCAGCCAGGCGAAGATGTCCGTAACGTCGTCGCACAGAGAAGGGTGGACCGCAGTCGACGGATGCGAGCGGCGAGTGCACAAGCCAACGACTACGACGACGACAACTTCGAGCCACGCGGAGCCGCATGTTTCAGCTTCAACATCCGTGACACGAAGATGCCCAAAGGCTTCAAGCTAACAGCGGAGACACCCAAGTACGACGGGAAGCAAGACCCAAGGGACTGGCTGGAAGACTACCTCATCGCGTGCAGCTGTCAGGGTGGTACTTCGACTACTGCCATGCAGTACATCCAGTTGATGCTCACAGGATCTGCACGCGGGTGGCTCAACACTCAGCCCAGGGACGCTTTCAGCACCTGGGACGAGTTCAGGAACGCCTTCGTGAAGAGCTTTCTGGGGACATACGCGAGGCCAACAACCCTCATTGAGCTCCAGGCGTGCAAGCAAGGTCGAGACGAGCCACTCCGTTCGTACATCCAGCGGTGGACTTTGCTTCGCAACACCATGGACGGAGCCACCTCAGAAGACAGGGTAATGGACGCATTCATGCACGGCGTTTACCGCCGCGACCTCCGTGAAGAGTTTGGTAGGCTTAGGCCGAGGAACATGATCAAGCTCATGCAGATAGCCAACCAGTGGGCAGATGGAGAAGACTCTGTCCGTGATGCACCACGATCTCCGAGGCAAGAAGCAGGACCTAGCAACTGGCGATAAGGGCGCCTGAAGAAGAAGCCGCGTTACGTCGGCAACGACTCGATCGAGTTAGTAGCGGCGGGATTCGAAACCCCCCGTGAGAGTGAAAGACAGTACAACCAGGGCGGTGGCAGCAGGCTACCATGGAGATGGAAGTCGCAAGCGCGAGTGGCGGAGACGCCCACTGACTGAAGAAGAAGAGTTAGAGCAACCCTGCAAGCATCATATGTTTAGGGACCCAGAAACAGGCAAGTGGGGATCCCGCCACCTATTGAAGGACTGCAGAAAGGCGCGTAAGATATACAGGGCGTTTGCGCCGAATAGTCCCTCAGAACGGACAGCATGACAACCAAGCGGCACCCGTGGCACAGCCAGCCGCACAGCTGGCTCTCCAGGCGCCGCCTGCTCCTGCAGTCGCCAACCCAGCGCAGGCAGCGTGGCCTTCTACCCGCAGCAGCAACAGCAACCACAGCCACAGCCGCAGGATCCTGCTAACGTGTTCCCGGCAGCACGTGGGCAGATTAACATGATACAGAAGGGACGTCCTTCCAACAGGACCCAGAAAATCATCACCCGCCAGGTCTACCAAGCACTCACCAACCCACCTGCAGTACCCGATTACCTGAGAGGCTCAGAAACAGCGATCACTTTCTCCAGAGCGGACCACCCGCCGGCGATCCCACGACCCGGGCACGCTGCTCTGGTAGTCGAAGCTCAGATCGGGGAGTACACCTTAAAGAAGGTGTTCATGGATGGAGGCAGCGGTATCAATATCATCTTCGCCGACACACCTCAGAAGAATGAACAGGTCAACATCCAACCTGACACCATCAGCAAATACCTTCCACGGTATAGTACCAGGGCAAGCAGTCACGCCCATGGGAACAATTACACTCGAGGTTATATTCGGCACACCCGAAAACTTCCAGCGAGAGGCAATCGACTTTGAGGTAGTCGACTGGAAGTCGCAATATCACGCCATACTGGGTCGTCCGGCCTTTGCCAGGTTCATGGCAGTACCCCACTACGCCTACCTCCTGCTCAAGATGCCAGGGACCAAAGGGTGTTATCACGGTGAAAGGCGATTTCGACCGGTCTGATAGCTGCGACCGCGAGTTCAGCAGGATTTCTGAGTTCTTCGGGATGGACGAGCACCTGGAGATGATGGCAGTCGACAACGACAAGACTCTGTTTCCCGCCACGGAAGAAATCATCCAAGGACTCGGCATTCAACACAAGCGACGACACAAGGGCCCATCAGGTACACCCGACGGACGCCGATAAGACAGTCAGGGTGTCATCAAGCCTGACTAGCGCATAGGAAAGCGCGCTCATCGAGTTCCTGCGCGAGAACTGGAAGATATTCGCCTGGCAACCTTCTGACATGCCAGGTATACCAAGGGAACTCGCCGAGCACTCCTTACGCGTCCGCAAAGACGCCAGACCAGTCAAGCAGACCATGAGGCGCTTCGCGGGTCCCAAGAGAGATGCCATCAGCAAGGAGATTGACCGGCTGCTTCACGCCGGATTTATTCGAGAGATAAAGGAGTCAGAGTGGGTAGCAAACCCAGTACTTGGTGGAAAAGAAGAAGACGAAGAAACTCCGCATGTGCGTCGACTTCACCGCCATCAACAAGTGCTGCCCCAAGGATCACTTTCCGCTCCCGCGGATTGATCAGATCGTCGATTCGACTGCAGGTTGCGCACGCCTATCCTTCCTGGACGCCTACTCCGGGTACCAGCAGATCAGGATGAAAGTCGAGGATCAGGAGAAGACGGCGTTCATCACACCACACGGTGTATTCTGTTACCAGATGATGCCCTTCGGGTTGAAGAATGCTGGAGCCACATACCAGCGCACGATGCAGGCCTGCCTGAAGAAGCTCATAGGACAGATCGTCCAGGTCTACGTCGACGACATAGTCGTCACCACCCGCACAGAGGACAGCCTCATCGACGACCTCCGCAAGGTCTTCGACGCGCTCAACAAGTACCAGATCAAGTTAAACCCAGACAAGTGCGTCTTCGGCGTCCCAGCCGGAGAATTGCTGGGGTATCTTGTTTCTGCGAGAGGAATCGAAGCCAACCCTGAGAAGGTGCAGAACATACTCGACATGCCTGCACCAACCAAGCTTCATGAAGTACAACGCCTAGCCGGCAGAGTCGCAGCGCTCAGTCGGTTTATTAGTAAGTTGGGAGAAAAGGCCCTGCCCTTCTACCAACTGATGAAAAAGGCAGACAAGTTCGAGTGGACAGAGGAGCACAAGATGCATTCAACAAACTGAAGAGACCCTCACAACCCCTCCAGTGCTGGTGGCACCACATGAGAACGAGCCATTGTACCTGTATGTGACAGCCATGAACAGAGTGGTTAGTACCGTACTCGTAGTCGAGCGGGAGGAAGAAGGAAAGAGCCACCCTGTTCAGCGACCTGTGTATTACCTCAGCGAGGTGCTAACTGATTCCAAGCAACGGTACCCGCATTATCAGAAGCTAGCATACGGAGTCTTCATGACGTCCAGGAAAGTGGTACACTATTTCTCTGAGCACCCGATCACGGTGGTAAGCTCCTCTGCCCTATCCGATATTCTCACCAACCCGGCCGCGACAGGAAGAGTCGCCAAGTGGGTTGTCGAGTTAGGGCCGTGGGGGTTGAAGTATGTACACCCGAAGGCAATCAAGGCCCAGGTCCTCCCAGAGTTTACCACAGAGTGGATAGAAGCACAACTGCCTGACGAGCCCGACTTGTCCAATGCATGGACAATGTATTTCGATGGATCCAAAAAATTCAACTCAGCCGGAGCAGGAGTCGTGCTCATTTCACCTAAAGGCGACAAGCTGAAGTACATGCTGCAGATGAAATTCTCAACACCTTCCAACAACTGAAGCAGAGTACGAAGCCCTGATCCACGGCATGCGGATGGCCCAGAACTGCGGCGCCACTCGCCTCATGATCTACGGCGACTCCTACCTTGTCGTACAGCAAACCATGAAGCAGTGCGATGCCATCGCTGATACCATGATAGCCTACAGGGAGCTGTATAATCAACTGGAAGGCCTCTTCGACGGCTGCGAACTGCGGCACATTGGCCGCGAAAGCAACGAAGAAGCTGACGTCCTAGCCAACCTAGGTTCGGATCGAGCTCCGGTGCCACCCGGAGTCTTCCTTGAGTGCATCACACAGCGCTCAATCAAGGTCCGGCCCCCGCCAGGACACTCTACATCGACAACAAGCGTCGCCAATCCGCCAAGCACGGAGAAGGAGGCCATGGAGATAATGCTGGTCGAGCCCACGTGGACAAGCCCGTATCTGGCCTACATGCTGCACCAGCGGCTGCCGGAGAACCCAGTCGAAGCCAAGTGCATCGTCCGCCGTTCAAAAGGCTTCACCATCATCAATGGCGAGCTCTACAAGAGAAGCATCTCAGGAGTCCTCCAAAGGTGCATCGATCCAGCCGACGGCCAAGCTATCTTACTCGACATCCACGCCGGCATATGCGGGCACCACGCAAGCAGTTGAGCACTGGTGGCCAAGGCCTTGCGAGCAGGGTTCTACTAGCCCACCGCAATGCAAGACGCAGAAGAACTGGTAAAAAAGTGCGTTGGCTGTCAGGAGTTCGCTAACAAGCCACATGCACCAGCGTCGGCACTGAAGACAATACCACTCACATGGCCCTTCGCGCAATGGGGGCTCGACATGGTAGGTCCCTTCAAGAAATCCTCCCCAGGTGGGCACACTCACCTCCTGGTGGCAGTCGACAAGTTCACGAAGTGGATCGAGGCGGTCCCAATCACAAGCTCAACTGCAACCTCAGCGGTCAACTTTATCAGGTCGATCATCTTCAGGTTCGGTGTGCCGCACGACATCATCACCGACAATGGGACGAACTTCACATCCGAAGAATTCAGGGATTTTTGCTCTGAACAAGGCGTCAAGCTCAGTTATGCATCCGTCTCGCACCCGCAGTCCAATGGGCAAGTTGAGAAGGCCAACGGCCTAGTCAGCAAAGGCATCAAGAAGCGTCTGCGAGTACCATTGAAGCGAGCCGCAGGAGCCTGGGTGGAGGAGTTACCAAGTGTGCTGTGGAGCCTACGCACCACGCCAAACAGATCTACCCAGTATACACCATTCTTCATGGTGTACGGTGCCGAAGCAGTCCTGCCCTGCGACATCAAATTTGATGCTCCACAAGTGGTGGCATACGACGAGTCTGATGCGGAGGAAGCACTTGAAGATGATGTAGATGTCCTGGATGAAGCACGCGACATCGCCCTCAGCCGCACAGCCGTCTACCAGCAAGACCTGCGCAACTACCACGGTCGGCGACTGCGGCCTAGAGCATTCGTCCCAGGGGACCTGGTTCTCCGGCTCAAGCAGAAGAAGGTGCACAAACTCGCCTCCCCATGGGAGGGGCCATACATTGTGACAGAGGCAATCGGCAACGGAGCTTACCGCCTGAAGGACTCGAAGACAGGGACAGTCTGCAGCAATCCGTGGAACGTGGCACAGTTACGCCGCTTCTACGCCTGATCGACCCTAGCTTGTAAACTTCACCTTGTTAAGTAGCAACAGGTTTCTTACGCACTCTTTCCCTCGCCAGGGTACCTAAGGGGACTGGAAGGGTTTTAACGAGGCGGCCTGTTTGCGAGAATCAATAAAGATATTTGAAGAAAAAGACTTGTCATTTCTTCCTTTGCGAGCAATCAACTTAAATCCTAGGCCGCCACTCGAACCACTCGGGGGCTCGCGCCATACAGGTCAAAGTTCAGCCTAGGCCGCCACTCGAATCACTCGGGGGCTGCGCCGCACAGGCATAACCCGAAAATCCTAGGCCGCCACTCGAACCACTCGGGGGCTCGCGCCATACAGGTCAAAGTTCAGCCTAGGCCGCCACTCGAATCACTCGGGGCTGTGCCGCACAGGCATAACCCGAAAATCCTAGGCCGCCACTCGAACCACTCGGGGGCTCGCGCCATACAGGTCAAAGTTCAGCCTAGGCCGCCACTCGAATCACTCGGGGGCTGCGCCGCACAGGCATAACCCGAAAATCCTAGGCCGCCACTCGAACCACTCGGGGGCTCGCGCCATACAGGTCTAAGTTCAGCCTAGGCCGCCACTCGAATCACTCGGGGCTCGCGCCATACAGGCATAACCCGAAAATCCTAGGCCGCCACTCGAACCACTCGGGGGCTCGCGCCATACAGGTCTAAGTTCAGCCTAGGCCGCCACTCGAGTCACTCGGGGGCTCGCGCCATACAGGTCAAAGTTCAGCCTAGGCCGCCACTCGAATCACTCGGGGGCTGCGCCGCACAGGCATAACCCAAAAATCCTAGGCCGCCACTCGAACCACTCGGGGGCTCGCGCCATACAGGTCTAAGTTCAGCCTAGGCCGCCACTCGAATCACTCGGGGGCTGCGCCGCACAGGCATAACCCGAAAATCCTAGGCCGCCACTCGAACCACTCGGGGGCTCGCGCCATACAGGTCAAAGTTCAGCCTAGGCCGCCACTCGAATCACTCGGGGGCTGCGCCGCACAGGCATAACCCGAAAATCCTAGGCCGCCACTCGAACCACTCGGGGGCTCGCGCCATACTGGTCAAAGTTCAGCCTAGGCCGCCACTCGAATCACTCGGGGGCTGCGCCGCACAGGCATAACCCGAAAATCCTAGGCCGCCACTCGAACCACTCGGGGGCTCGCGCCATACAGGTCAAAGTTCAGCCTAGGCCGCCACTCGAATCACTCGGGGGCTGCGCCGCACAGGCATAACCCGAAAATCCTAGGCCGCCACTCGAACCACTCGGGGGCTCGCGCCATACAGGTCTAAGTTCAGCCTAGGCCGCCACTCGAATCACTCGGGGGCTCGCGCCATACAGGCATAACCCGAAAATCCTAGGCCGCCACTCGAACCACTCGGGGGCTCGCGCCATACAGGTCTAAGTTCAGCCTAGGCCGCCACTCGAGTCACTCGGGGGCTCGCGCCATACAGGTCAAAGTTCAGCCTAGGCCGCCACTCGAATCACTCGGGGGCTGCGCCGCACAGGCATAACCCAAAAATCCTAGGCCGCCACTCGAACCACTCGGGGGCTCGCGCCATACAGGTCTAAGTTCAGCCTAGGCCGCCACTCGAATCACTCGGGGGCTGCGCCGCACAGGCATAACCCGAAAATCCTAGGCCGCCACTCGAACCACTCGGGGGCTCGCGCCATACAGGTCTAAGTTCAGCCTAGGCCGCCACTCGAGTCACTCGGGGGCTCGCGCCATACAGGTCAAAGTTCAGCCTAGGCCGCCACTCGAATCACTCGGGGGCTGCGCCGCACAGGCATAACCCAAAAATCCTAGGCCGCCACTCGAACCACTCGGGGGCTCGCGCCATACAGGTCTAAGTTCAGCCTAGGCCGCCACTCGAATCACTCGGGGGCTGCGCCGCACAGGCATAACCCGAAAATCCTAGGCCGCCACTCGAACCACTCGGGGGCTCGCGCCATACAGGTCAAAGTTCAGCCTAGGCCGCCACTCGAATCACTCGGGGGCTGCGCCGCACAGGCATAACCCGAAAATCCTAGGCCGCCACTCGAACCACTCGGGGGCTCGCGCCATACTGGTCAAAGTTCAGCCTAGGCCGCCACTCGAATCACTCGGGGGCTGCGCCGCACAGGCATAACCCGAAAATCCTAGGCCGCCACTCGAACCACTCGGGGGCTCGCGCCATACAGGTCAAAGTTCAGCCTAGGCCGCCACTCGAATCACTCGGGGGCTGCGCCGCACAGGCATAACCCGAAAATCCTAGGCCGCCACTCGAACCACTCGGGGGCTCGCGCCATACAGGTCTAAGTTCAGCCTAGGCCGCCACTCGAATCACTCGGGGGCTCGCGCCATACAGGCATAACCCGAAAATCCTAGGCCGCCACTCGAACCACTCGGGGGCTCGCGCCATACAGGTCTAAGTTCAGCCTAGGCCGCCACTCGAGTCACTCGGGGGCTCGCGCCATACAGGTCAAAGTTCAGCCTAGGCCGCCACTCGAATCACTCGGGGGCTGCGCCGCACAGGCATAACCCAAAAATCCTAGGCCGCCACTCGAACCACTCGGGGGCTCGCGCCATACAGGTCTAAGTTCAGCCTAGGCCGCCACTCGAATCACTCGGGGGCTGCGCCGCACAGGCATAACCCGAAAATCCTAGGCCGCCACTCGAACCACTCGGGGGCTCGCGCCATACAGGTCTAAGTTCAGCCTAGGCCGCCACTCGAATCACTCGGGGGCTGCGCCGCACAGGCATAATCCGAAAATCCTAGGCCGCCACTCGAACCACTCGGGGGCTCGCGCCATACAGGTCTAAGTCCAGCCTAGGCCGCCACTCGAATCACTCAGGGGCCGCGCCACACAGGCATAAACTCAAGAATCCTAGGACGCTATTCGATTCACTCGAGGGCTCGCGCCATACAGGTTTACGAGTGCAAAATCACATGTTGTACATTCAGCGAATAACATCACATGGGCATACATACATGCATATTTACGCTACAAGCTAACATCATACAACAACAAACTGCTATTCTTAGTCGACAGGCTCTTCCTTCGGCGCATCCAGTGGACCTACAAGCCGCTCTGTACGATTCAAGACCTGTTGCATCGCCTGACGTGCAGCCGCAAGGGATTCAGCATAATCAGCATCTCTAGGCAAGCCATCAAGTATTCTGTCCAAGGGGACATGAGGTCGGTGCAGTCGAACATAGGCAAACGCCGTGTTGGCCCCGGCAACAAGCTGACCGAAGACGACCTCCTTCAACGCCCTGCTACTGCGGAACCTCTCCAACAGCGCGGGCAATCCAGTCGGCTGCTCACCAAGGGGGAAGAACACTCTGTTGATTTGCCAGAGTGCTTTCCTGCAACCTTCAAGAATGAACGCAGCTCGCCAGGTGCGATCCAGCATCCGCGCGAGTACACGGCCCTCTCCCTTATGTACCCAGAATTGACGAGCTTCGACCGAATTACCGGTGGCTTCCTTCTCCACGCGCTCGTCCACTCGAGTGTTCTCGGCTTGCCAGTCGGGGTTAACAACTGCAATTAACGGGTCAAGATGCAGAACAACACAAGCATGAAGAAATCAAAGCGAAGCAGCTAGAGTCCAACCTTGTAGCTGTCGACATATCAGATCAATTTGGTCAAGAAGGAACCGTTCGCGCTGATTGAACGGCCCAGCGGAACGCGCCCTGAGGCGTTCAAGCTCCACTTCAGCTATCCGCAGCTTCGACTCAAGTTCAACGATCTTGTTCCTCATATAGTTAAACACCCGCTGGTCGTTCACGCTTCGTGTGGGAGTTGGACCAGCTGGGTGATGTTGGCAAGCGGGCACAGCAGAAGAGGTACCCTCACCCTCATTTACACAGGTGGCCTCAGCGACTTCAAGAGCAGCATTTTCATCAGGCTGCCGAGTTAAGCGGTGTCAAACAGAAGCCATATTCATTCTAGCAAAAGACTCGAAGAGGTACATTCACATGGAGGAATCAGAAAATGCATTGATAAATATACTTCATTAAGTTCACTACAAAAGGCGAATCAAAGGGGAACCCTACTACAAAGACTACACTGCAGACTCCGACTGCGAGCGACTCTTCTTGGAGGCTAACTCTGCAGCCCTGGCAAGCTTCCTCTCAAAGGTATCAATTAGCTTCGCAGCTAACTGACTCGCTTTTGCCTTGACGCTGTTTAGCGACTTGGTCTTGCCATCGGGTTTTCGAGGAAAGTCGCTGACAACTGCCTCGAAGTCGCCTGCGACCTCATGACCAAGCAAAAGCCGGAAAGTGAACTCTGAGCCGCGTACCGTCTGAGCACGCGTGTAGTCCGCTAGGGTGGTCGCCTCGCCTTCAAACGGGGCCGCAAGCGCATCAACGTCGGCCGGCGACGGCTGGTTGGGGAAGATGCTCCGATGCACACTCGCCAGGGCATCTTTCGACTTCTGCAGCTCCGCCGAAGATTGCTGCAGTGCAGTCGAAGCATACGCATGGGCGCGGTCAACGAAGCCAACAGCCGTCTCCAGGTCGACATTCTCACTGGAAGTCTCTTCTGGAGGGGCGCCTCCGCACGGCTCTGAACAGCAAAGATGACCACACTTGTAACACATCAGAACTCGACACAAGACAAAGTAGGCAATGAGCCGAGATACTTACCTCCGATTAATTTGGCGAGGGCGAGCAAGCGTTCAACCTGAGTCCTCTCCAGATCACCCCGGGTTCGCTCACGCTTTTGAGCTGCACCCAGGGACTCCTCCAGCTCGGCGACCCGCTTCGCCAGACTCTCCCTTTCGCCTGTGAATCACCGGATCAAAGTTAAAAACGAAGATATTCGACACACTTCCTGAACGCACGGGTTGGTACTCACTGTTGGCTTGCTCCAGAGCAATGCGGAGTTGACCCCCCTCTTTCTCCATTCGCATGAAGGACGTGGCTCCCTCCAGCAGCTGGCGACAAAACGGCTGTGCAAAGAAGCAAAAGTGTCAATCTGTGCCCGACTATCCTAGTCACGCACATCTTCGGGGGCTACTCCCATCGGGAGCGCTGTTCGCGCACCCGACACAAGAATTTGCAGGGTTAAGACAGAATATACTTACGTGCCCAAGCAGCTCAGCATCCACGACAGTCGTATCAGCAGCTCTTTCTGGCCTCGTGGAGGTTGACGTCTTCAACGGCAAGGGATTATTGGCCTCAGGCGCCTCTTCGGGTGCCCCAGTGGTCCGCTCCGGGACAGCCGCGGACTGATGTTCCTCGTCGCGAGGTGAAGAGCCAGCACCATCAGTGTGATGGCTGTATAAAGAAGCAAAACTTCAGAAAAGCGTCCAAGGAGTCGAAAGAAGAACAAAGACAAAAAGCGTACTCGCAAAGGCTTACCTGTTGACATCTTCATCCTCGCTGCTCATGGGAGGAGATGCCATCGCCACAAACCCAGCGGGCGGCGCTGAATTCAGTGGAGGCACGGACAGAGGATCTTCCGGCTCACTCGCATCAGAGGATGAGTCGCGGGCTTCCTTGTCCTCCACAACCACTTCCTTCAAAGGTGACGACCCCGAGGTGGAGTCGACATTCTTTCGTCTTCGCTGCTTCTGCAGCGGCTCTTCGTCTTCATCATCCTCTTCCACCTCCTCGTTCGGCGAGTGGGCATAAGGGAGTTCGTCTTCATCGTCGTCCTGCTCGACGACCGTGGCCTCGTTGTGAGGTCCATTCTCCATCAGCGGAGGAAGGCTCACATAAGCCCTTCGATCCTGACGAGCAGCAAGGAGAAAAGCGAGTCAAGAAAAACATTCGACTAAAGCAAAGCAAAGAGAGTTCAAAGTGCTTACCTCAGGTATGGGGTTGTTTGGCCCGTATGGTTCGACCGGGCAATTAACGTTGCACGGATCGGCGACCCGGAGGCTGGTGATGTTCCTCACCTTAGTCGCGATCTGTGCATCATCGAGCGAGGTGTCGACTGCGAGCTCCCACATTGGTTGTTCGCGTCGACGCAGCGGCTGCACCTTCAGCTTGTGGAAAGTCGCGATAAGGTGAATGCCACCTGTCTCGCGTCCGAGCGTCGTCAGCAACCCGCAGAGCAACGCCAGCAGTGGCTTGGTCGACTCCTTGTCCTCCTTTGACAGAGGGTGCGACCAGGCATTGGTCCTTCGCAGAGGTCGATCAGCGGCGAACTCGGGAAGGCCTTCTTGGTCCCATCTGATGTAGAACCATTTCTTCCGCCAGTTCTGGACGGAGTCAGATTTCTTCAGCTGGAAGAAGGACGTGTCGCCGCGCAGCTGGATTCCGAAGCCGCCTACAGGGAACGTCTGCTTCGACCGCCCCACCATCCGTCGCACCATGAAGAGCGACTTCCAGAGGTTCCAGTTGGGTGCGATCCCCAGAAAGCACTCGCATAACACAATAAAACTCGCGATGCTCAAGACGCTGTTGGGATTCAGATCATGGATCTGAATCCCATAGGCGAAAAGAAGACCACGAACAAAATCGTGGATGGGGAACCCGAAGCCCCGTGGAAGGAATTCCACGAAGCACACGCGCTCCCCATCGCGAGGAGAGGGGATCACATCCTTACCGGGGGCGCGCGTCGTCGCCGTGCTCGTCGGCGGCAGCAATCCCTGTTCGCGGAGGTTGTCCAGCTCCGCCGCCTTCATTGACGACTTCCCCCAGTCGCCCTCCAACTTCTTCATGCCGGCGTCGTCGCCGTCGGCGGAGCTTTCCGCTCCCTTCGCCCTCTTCTGGCCCATGGTGCTAGTAGAGGAGGAGAGAGTCTCTGGAGATCTCGGTGCAAATGGCAATGGAGATGAGGCAGCGGAGAAGACGGGAATGAAGGCGCGGTGAACTGTTCCCACGCCGCGGTGAAAATTATATACCGCGGGGGCAGTTCATCCTAGCCGTCATCCACGGAACCGTAACCCAAAGCAACCATCCGGCCATCCACGTGTCGCGCGGAGAGGGCAACTGTCATCCTCCACTACGCACGGGAACCAAGGCGTCATCATCACTTCGCGAAAGTTTCGCGCCCAACGGTCCAAATTCAACGGCGGCCGCTGCGACAGTGGGCCCACCTCGTCACGTCCCGTCGGGCGCAGAGTGTGCCAGGAAGCGTCATCTTTGATGTCATCCCTGACGTCACTATGGATTCGTATCAAGTAAGCCAACGATCTGGCAGAGCACTCGACAATCCATTCGAGTGAGACAAGTACATAGTAAGCTTTACAAAGCTGATGACACCCGAATTCATCATTCGAGTGGATGAACAACCAGTAAGCTTTCAGAGCTGAGTTTAAGTCAATTCAGTAGGCCATCAAGGCTGAGTACAAAGTAAGTCGAGCAAGGCCAGTTTTGACTCGGGCGTTTCGAGTCATCTTTTTACTCCCATCGGGAGCGGACTTTGCGACTGATGAAAAATTGAGTTTAACCTCAATCGCAAGCGATTCAGCTTAATCTCGGGGGCTACTCCCATCGGGAGCGCTGTTCGCGCACCCGATGACTAAGGACAACGACAGTCGAAATTTGGCGAATCAAGAAGATCATGAGGAGCACCCGATTATTCAAGACAATTGCAGCCGAAGGTTGACTAGTAAGGGAACCAGGTGGCGTGCCCGGAGGAAGGAGTCCTTTACTCGACTCTGCGATTCGACTAAGCACTCGGGGGCTACTGTCGTGGGGCTACCTTTCGGGTATCCCACGGTGGTGGTACCTGGGTCACGCCAAGGGAAGCCTATTGAAGCCCATGAAGTGTACCGTGTGGCCCAAGTAGCTGGTTAGGCCGGTGATGGCTTTCCTTATCCTGTAATGTGCAATCCGCACCGTCCACCCGAGACCTGGCCTGTGATATAAAGGCCAGGAGGGTGCGCCACCTAGGTCAAGAAACACACACGCAAACCCTAGCGAGACTTCCATCTCGCCATTGTAGCCACCTCAATAATACCAGACAAGCAGGAGTAGGTCTTTACCTCATCTCGAGGGGCCGAACCTGGGTAAACTCGCCCCCTGTTAGCCGTCGTGATCACCAGCGTTCCTACTCTCTCCCCCTCAATCAACCCGGGGTATACAACCTTGGGATTTGCCGAGTCCACACCTCGACACAATTGTTTTGGATTACCTTATTCACATCATGTGCTTTGCATTACTATCTTGACCAAGATTATGTTGGTTGCATGTCTCATAAAAAAATATTTGTTATCACTTACCTACTCGAGGACGAGCAGGAGTTAAGCTTGGGGATGCTGATACGTCTCAAACGTATCTATAATTTTTTAGTGATCCATGCTAGTTTTGTGATATTGTCACATGTTTTTATTACCAATTATATCATTTTTATGCATTTTGTCGGACTAACCTATTGACAAGATGCCTAGTGCCAGTTCCCTGTTTTTGCTATCTTTTTATTTCAGAAATTTACTTCTGGAAATATTCTCAGAATTGGACCAAAATTTACGGGATTATTTTTACGCCAAGACGAAGACGGAGTCCGAAGGGCAGCCTCGGAGGCGACCCACAGGGCAGAGGCGCCCCCCTGCCGCGGACCTAGGTGGACCCGCGGGTGGGACCCGCCCCTGCCCGTGGGGCACCTCATTGGCCCCCTCCGACGCCTATAAAATCACAATTGACCTAAAAATATCGAGTCGGCCATTATTTTCCAGAAACTCGACCCCGACGCGTCGTCACCGAAAACCCTAGTTCGGGGTCCAATCTGAAGCTGATCCCGGCCCTCTGCCGGAGGGGAGATCGATCCCGGAGGGCTCTTCATCGCCATGCCTTCCTCCGGGATGAGCTGTGAGTAGTCTTACCTTGGACTACGGGTCCATGACAGTAGCTAATTGGTAGTCTCTCTCTCTTGTGCTTCATGTCTTATGATCTTATGAGCTGGCTAACATGATCAAGATCGATTATTGTAATGCTATGTGATGTGTTTGCTGGGATCCGATGGATTATGAAGTTATGTTCAGATTGTGCATGATTTTTATATGTTGATTTATGTTCTTGCATGTTCTCCGATGTGCGTAGTTACTTTGGCCAAGTGATTATGTGATTATGTGTATCTCCAAGAGAGGGTATTTATGCTAGATAGTGGGTTCATGCCCCCTTTTGTTACTGGGCACGAGTGACCGAAACGTCTAAGGGCGAGGGTGTGTTGTTGCTACTAAGGGTAAAACAGCAGTGTTAATGTCTCTTTTGATATTAGTATTGCTTACTTCATGCGTTTTACTTAATGCAAATGTCTGTTGCTTGCAACTTAATACCGTTGGGTGACAGGCTGGATAGCGATCCCACGGTGGACTTTTTAGACAAAGACGTAGTTGGAGTCAACGGTCTTTGTTCCTTGTCGTGATGCCTCCATAAATATTATCATGTCCTTTTTGTCATAGCTAAATTGGGTTTGTGTCATGATCTTGTCAATTGGCTAGCTGTAATTTGTTCACCCATCACATGCATATTTTATTTACTCGAGAGACTCCACTAGTGAACCCATGACCCCCGGTCCATCTTTTTACATTGTTTACAACCTTATTTACTTGTTTTTCATCATCATTACTCCACTGGTCACTTTTCATTATTTCATCTATTTCATCATACAATTAGCCGCTTTGTTTTCTGCGAGACCGGAAAGATTGACAACCTTTCCGCCGTTGGGGGCAACGTATTTGGTTGAGTGTGTGCAGGTCCACGTCTGTTGAAGGTTAAGCGTCAGAGATCTTCAACATTCACCTCGTTGTTGATTTCAAAGTCCTACTGGTTCGATAAACCTCGGTTCGTTAACGAGGGAAAACTGCTACTTGCTACATCCACGCCTTCGTTTGGGGCACAACCCAACATCGCCATCAACAAGTTTTCTGGAACCGTAGCCGGGGAACACACTAAAGCTCCATAAGAAGATTATTCTCCGCCAACTCTTTTATCACCAATCACATGTTCCGATAACTCAATGGTTCTACCAGTACTAACGCGCGCATAACAGACTCCACCTAGCGGCGAATTGGCCCTGTTCATTCAACCAGATTGCCCTCCTTCCGCGGTTTTCCCTCCCCCCTTACCAATTTTTTTTTCCGAGAAAACCCGATTTGGCCTTCGAGATTGTGCCCCAACACGATGTTGGTCCATGGTGGCACCTCCCTTCTTGTACGTGCACCCGGCTCTTACACGCCTCCCATGTGTCACCCCTCTCCCCAGACGGTCCGGACGCGAGGTCGCGTACCCGCGTGACCGCACCGCCTTCCTACCCATGCTGAGTATCCACGCCGCACCACTCACAAGTCGGCAGGTTTGTCCTAACCCTAGTAATCGCGGCGGACGCGGCTTGCCTGCGCCCGGCCTGTGCGCCCGACGCACTTGACATCCATCTGACGGTTCCGCGGCTTTCGACTACCGTTCTATCTTTTCGGCTTAAAAATAACTCTTGAAATACGGAGAAGCTCACCCCGTAATACTCGAAGCCCAACTGATATGAACGCCATAGTAGTTCTTGTGATCGTGCAGCCTTGTCGATGCCTTGTGGTACGCCGGCTTGGACCTGACGACCGTCTTCACCAAGGGAAAAGTTAGAACGCCATCGAGACGAGCGGGTCGGACGAGCCTGGGCGACCTCCTATCGGCCTGCCGCAGTGCCGCTCCGCCGGTAGTGACATCCTGGGCGGTGGATTTTCAGTCAAAATGAGGAGTGGAAAGGGATCCTGCAAACGTTCGTATACTCCATTGCAGGACAAATTTAGCTGCATCGCCGCTACTAGCAAAATCAATATGTAGGGCGGCTGCCGGCGAAGATGAAGAAGGTACCGGGGACAGCAATTTTGTTGCATAATCCTGAAATTGATAGAGGGGAATAGATCCTAGGAGACGAAGCAATCCATCACGATGGGTAATTGAAAAACTGGACACTGCTTGCAGAAATTTGGTGCAACGAGCGGACAATCATATTCTGAATCGAGGAGAAGGTCAGGCGAAGAGTGTTTGCCGTCGACTCATGCAGGCGGTGAGAACTGACAACACGGCTGTGCTGGCATCGTCCTAAACTCCGAGACGGGAAATCGTGGAGCATGAAGACATTGCGACTGTCCAAACCCAATACGCAATGTATTTTTACTTTTTATTTGCAACCGAAAATCTCGCGCGGACGGAAACCAGCAAAGAAGTGTTGGATGGATGCCATGTGCCCTGGGCGCACGGATGGGCACACGGGCTGGGCGCAGGCAAGCCCCGTCTGTAATCGCGAGGGGAGATGGAATTGTTTTAGCATTTGGGTTGAAATTTTGCCTCAGCCGATTATTGTCAACGAAAATATTTACTCCTTTCCCTGTCCAAAGCAATTCCAATCCCCACATATCCACATCTCTCTCTCTCTCTCTGACTGACTTGTCACCCATCGCGCGCCTGCGCTCGACGCTCCCACTCCTCTCCACCCGTCCACTCCACCGCCCGCCCGTCCCTGTTTTCCCCAACACCCCACGCCACCACCGCCGTCAACCAAAGCAGCAGCAGTCCGGTCTCCCCGCTCCCATTCCATTCTTCCCACACACAGCCCGCGACCGCTTCCGCTCCCCAATCCCAAACGCGGGCAAAGCCGACGAGGGAGACACCGGAGAGCGGGGGCCGTTCGTCGGAGCCTGTTCCTTTTCTTGGTCCATGGCGGGGCGTGGGGCTGTGCGGAGCTGCGTGCAGACGGCGCTCAAGGCGGCCATCTCCGTCGTGGGGCTGGCCGGCATGGCCGTCATCCTCTACGCGCTCTGGGTGCTCCGGGCCTGGGCCACGCAGGCCGCCGAGCTCCACCGACACCTCCCCGTCCCCTGGTACCGTACCGCACACCTCCTTCCCAGTTCCCTCCCCTCACCCTCCATGAGCAGGCAGATAGATCTCTCCTGGTGTGCCTTGAGAGAAGCGTAGCTCTGTGCCCGTGCGCGCGCGCTAGATTTGCAGGTCTCTGAATTCCCCCCTTTTGCTTCCTGTCGATTCCTGCCGCTAATCCGTTCGTCAGTTGCGCGGCTCATCTAGCTCTCAGCGAATTCGCGACCAAAATGTATCCACGCGTCTACTGTAGTACTGTTTCATAGGAGCAGGCGTCCTGTTCGGAGGAATCAATGGAGGATTCCGTGCAAGAACGATAGAGACTGGGAAGTGGCGTAGGAACCGAACGAAAGGGCGAAAGCGCCTCCTTTTTTTTTTCCTGATTGCTGACGGGCAGGATACTCAGCCACCACCGCGGTGACGAGACGCACAGGAGGAAAAAGCAGTGGGTGCAATGCAAGTCCCATTCGGTGGTTACGGTGAGCTTTCCGGGTGGCGGTGCTTTGTGGAATTCCGGTCTACAAAATTTAGGTGGCGGCTGCTGCGATGTGGCGTCATGCTGGATCACGATGTGATGCAAACGGATGGCCCCAGATGGATGAAAACGATGTATATGTGCAGTTGATTGGTGGGAGTAGTAGGCCACTTGCGATGGATGGATAAAGGAAGACCAGCGATTGTGCTCAACAGTCGCTTTCCTCAACTTAACCACGTCTCTAGTGATTTATACTACTCCCTCCGGACCGAAATGAGTGTCGCACCCTCTGTACAAATTTGTGAGCAATTAGGCTACAGGTTGCGTCACTTAATTAGGATTGGAGGTAGTATCATGTTTGATGTTGAGGCCCTTTTTAACTTTTGTAAGTGGTTTGGGTATGTGTGATATGGGTTGGCTGTTTTGATTGAAAAAAAATACCACTTGTTGTGCAGGTTTATCTACACTCTTCTCGGCCTCGGAGTCGTCATGTGCTTGCTCACTTGCTCTGGTCATATCGCTGCCGAAACCGCAAATGGGCCCTGCCTGTCCTGTGTATCCTTGAAACTGTATGATACATGGAGTTGCATTAGTGTGTTTAAAATATATTGCAATGACAGCTCTACTGGTTTATCAGAATGCCTCATTGCTAAATAAAAGGTGAAGGTTTCATTTTTGTGTGGATATCTCCATATTAAAACATTATTATAGAAAAGGAAATTGCTACAGCTTAGTCTCTAGCAGATAAGTTTTGTAATGGGAGCGCAGCCTCCTAATGTTAGCTAACTGAAACATCCAAGTCTCCAAGTCGCAGTTATGAGTTATGTTCTTGGAGCTCTGTTACCTGATGATGTGAACTATTTTCCCTTAACCTGACATGTAGCACATGATCTTCGTGTTTTTGCTCGTTATACTGGAAGGTGCAATCACCGCTGATGTGTTTCTGAATAGCAACTGGGAGGAGGTAAGGACCACTTCAGTGGCTATACTTTATTTTCCCCCATTTATCCGCTAATTGATTTGTGATGGTTTTCCAAACCTTCAGGATTTCCCAGATGATCCATCCGGGAAGTTTGCTGAATTCAAGCAATTTGTCAGATCAAAATTTGATATATGTGAATGGGTAGGCCTCTCTGTGGTGGGTGCTCAGGTGAGAGATTCTGTGGACTGAACGTTCTTGCTTTTTTTTTGCTTCTTACACTTCTAGCCCATCAGTTGTGATTCACTCAAAAAACAGTAGCACATGAACAGGTTTCAATATTTCACTATGCTTGAAATTAGTCGTCGCCATACGGTGTAAAATTCCATCATGTATAACAGTTCAGCTAAGGTAGAATTAGAGTAACTCTTACCTGTTTATTAGCATGGTAGCCGCCTGTTGTAGATTTTCTCTTAGTTGGAATGCTGACTGCTTTGTGCAAGCAGGACTTCAGATGATATCATCTAATTACTTTTCACATTTCTGCACTTGACCAACTGCCACTATACTTTTCAGAGTGATTTATAGTTTTGGGCATCACTACTTTTATCTGTAATATAAACTACTTGATTATTGGCAGACACTATCAATCATTCTCGCAATGGTACTTCGGGCCCTTGGTCCTGAACGCGAAATTGACTATGACAGCGATGATGATACAATCCCTGCAAGGTTGCCTCTCCTAAGAAGCCAGGCCCAGAATGGTCCAAACTATGTTGAAACTAACTTACCTCGCAGGAGTGATTCATGGACTCTGAGAATCTTAGATAAGGTGAGATGTTTACCACCATGCATTTCTTCCCTTTTTACATTCATTTGCTGTCAATCTGTATACAGTTAATGAACCCTTTCAACTCTTTCTTTTCAGGCTAACAGATAAAGTTTTTTCTGACCCTACATGGCGAACCCTCCGGAAGGAGCACCAACATGTTCCGCTCTGACCCTGAGGGTATACAGCCAATATGAGGATATGATGGTACTTTCTCTGAAGTAGTGAGGACTCATATGATGGTCTGGTACCAATTACCAAATGGCTAGTTTTATTGCCTCTCGACATGCGCAAATATTTGAGTAGCATGTGACTAATCTTACAGCCCCTTGATGTATGGGAAGAGTACTGTAAAAATGTGTAACAGAGAAATGATGGCTTGGCACGTACTACCGGAGACTGAAAAAAGAAATCACCTGATTTGTTCGATGCCATGCATTCTCCGTTTCTATTTATGTGTTCGGAAAGTGGGAATATCTCCTGATTCCTGTGGGAATTGAACAGTTTTGCGCAAAATTTCTAGGTTAGATGAGCACTTCATTCTAGGCTTTCCATTGATGTCTGGATTAGCACGGTGTTGCCTGGATCTGTTGGTGGTACGATGTCCAATTTATTATAGATCACTCACCTGCTATGTCTGGTCCATAAAATCCAGCCACCGTGTTATTAAACAAGTGTACTCTGCAGTCTGTAGCAATCGTAGTAAGGTACAGGTCTGGTAGTTGTTGGTTGCTTAGACAGTACCCTTTATCAGTATACCTATGTAGTACCACTGAAAAAAAAAATCTTGATATAATAATAATCTCCAGATAAGTTTATTTACCATAGGCAGTAATTTGTGCATAGTATTTTTAATGGCGTCATCTGACAGACTAGAATAAGCTAGAATTTGACTGGCAGTAATCACAGGACAGGGAGAAAGAAGAGAGCTAAAATTTGACTCGCAGCAATTTATTCAGTTGAATCTTCAAATCACATTGGCACTAAAACAACCACATAAACAGTAAGCACTAAACATTTCCACCCGAATGACAACTATGTACAAGCATGCTGTAGAACACACCGGTTTGACTTCCCATGAACACTTTCAAGCAAACTATAAATCTGTACAAGAATTTACATAACTCTAGGGCACCTCGGTCAGGGCTCTCACGAGGTTTCTCTGTCAAAGTTCACAAGCTGTTCCATGGTCAGCCACATCCTAGGACGATGAACATCCTCTGGATGAATCAATAAGCTATGCGTCAACAATCCTAGAAAAACAAATTGCGAGCGAGTCATTATCAACGGCTGAGGTTATTTTACATGAGAATCATAGGCGTCAAAGATGTTATCCAGCGTGACGAGAGGCAGCTTCTCGATGTAGGTGAACAAGCGCCTGATGTTCTCCCTCGTCACCGTCGCCATGTCGACCGCGTCGCAGTGATCAGTGAGCATCCACAGGTCACCGGAGTTGACTCTTTTGAGGCTGTCACGGCAGAAGGGGCAGGATTGAGATCTTGTGCGCCTGCAATCAGAGGATAATACATTGTTCAATCATGGCATCAATATAATTCTTCAGGTAGTTGATATAAGGAGTTCCCTATAATCATTTTCTTTCTGTAGACATCTAATGTAAGACAGAGTTTCCATGCTCTTCCACCATTAGCTAAACACGTCTTATTTTTACAGCTAAGAAAATATCATGAAAGTAACTACGTGTACGTGGGAACCTCTAAGTTTTAGATTACCCATCTAAATTTCCGATACTCAATAACATCAAGTGATAAGAAAGATCAGGCCATGTGACAATCAGGCACAAACTTGGCAAGCAAATGCAGAGATTCCTGCATATTTGCAGAACCTCGCTGTATTGATCAGGTACAATCCATAAATGAGGTGGCATTAGCTTGCTTAGCGCACAGCCCTTTGTACAAAAACGATCAGCATTGGCGACCGGCGAGCACTTAATAACCACCAAAATGGAGTCTCCACAAAGCTAACTTTGAGTTCGCATTAATGATTAATCAAAACTTATCTTCCTCTGGTCGAGCACGGCATGAAGAATTAAAATTATACGACAAAGAGGATCAGGTTTCTGGTAGTTCTCACCACTGACGGTAGCACTTGATGCACATGGCGTGGCTGCAGTTGGGCAGCACGACCTTGCCGTTGAGCTCCATGCATATCCCGCACTCGTCGTCGATCTCAGCGTCGACCGGCCTCTTGCTGTCGTGCTCGTCTCTCCTCCTGTACCTCTCGGAGCAGACCGCCTTCTGCCTCCGGTCGTCGTCGTCGCTGATCCCGTCGTGCAGCTGCATGAGGGAGGGGAATATCACCGCTGCAGTAGTAAACAATGTTCGTCAGTCAGTATCTTTAGCAATTTCTCAAGTCCAAACACTGAACATTCCTAAGCAAACAATCCATGGTTCAATCCAGCTCCAGCTCTGTAAGAGAAGACACGAGACTTTACCGTAGAATTCCCTGATGCTGGCCTTCCTTTCGTGGGTGGACATGGTGGTGGTTCCGTCCACATAAACCTGCACACCAAAACAGAGAGTTTCAGGCTGGATTCCTAGAGGCTGGATTCTGAAACGACACCGCAGCAGAGTCGCAGACGAGCGAGAGGACCTTGTAGATGAGGACCCTGAGGAGGCCGAGCGCGCCGGCGAGGCTGCAGTCGGTCCACTGGACGAGGAAGAGGAGGAAGCTGGCGGCGGGGCTGTAGGACACGCGCATCTGCAGGCACGCCCCATCGTAGTCCCTCGAGCAGTCCGACGCCCTGCGGGAAGAATCACGGCACGGCGCCGTCAGCAGAGCAACAACACCACGCACCGCGGCCGCGGCCGCCGGTGAAGAAGTTATCGATTGGGGGAAGGGGATTCTTGCACTGCAGA
The DNA here is from genome assembly GCA_012064385.1 of Puccinellia tenuiflora. Classification (NCBI taxonomy): domain Eukaryota; kingdom Viridiplantae; phylum Streptophyta; class Magnoliopsida; order Poales; family Poaceae; genus Puccinellia; species Puccinellia tenuiflora. The sequence continues at coordinate 132,338 of QRDG01001627.1, forward strand.
GTGCAGAGGGGAGGAGGAGGAGGACTCACAGGGTGTTGGCGTGCTGGATGTCTGCCTGGAGCACCTTGAGCGAGTCCCTGAAGGACCTGCGCACGGAGCACGCCGCCGCCGCCACCATATCTCTCGTATTCCACCGCCGGTAGACAGAAGTCCGCCGCCGCGATCCTCACCTCGGCGCCGGTGCCACCATCGAACAGAGAACAGACCTGCCTACCAGCCGAGCGGAGCCAAAACCCACGAGAACCCTGGACCGCTCCACTCCACCGCACCGAAAGCCGGGTCGCCTCCACTCGAACTCGGGCGTCGTTTTCTCCTTTTCCGCCGCCCGCCCGCCCGCTTCTTCTGCTGTTTCTACTCGTTGCGTGGGCGGAGGGAGACCCGGGAGAGAAACAGGGGAAAAGCAAGGCGCGGGTCCACGGGAAATCTCGGTAGCTGACATGTGGGTCAGGAGAAACAGGTGGGTTTATGCTGGGTCCCGCTGCTCTGTTCAGGCGGCCGCGCACGAATTCCTCTGCTTTCGTTACATGGACCGGGTGCACGCCGACTGGGTGGTGGAGTGGACGGGGCTCCTCACGCACTACTCGCGCGGAATCTGTACTAGAGTGGTTATTATGAGCCTATCTGATAGACCGCAAACTACTGGATTTAGGGGACGTTTTGCAAACATCGTTTTTTTTTTTTAGAACTAGCTAATATGACCGTGCGTTGCTACGGGTGAAAAAAAATGTGTTGTTAAGACTTAAAGTAAGTTCTCGTTGGTATATATGCAACGTGTCGTAGAAACCGGTCAATCTCACCCCACTTCGTGAAGCCATTCATCTCCCTCCGGGGTCTGTTCGATATATTCCTAATTGGAGACATTACAAAAAATAGTAAGTGCATGGTATTATTGAGGACATCTTACAAGCATATGATTCCAATGTAAATGTTTCCTTGAGCATACACATCTAAGAGAAATTCTTTCCCTTGTTGATTGAATCACTCCTGCTCGTCCTTGCTGCCTAAAATCCTAATGTGACAGACGTTCCGATCTCTCTTCGCGGCTCTAACACTCCTGCTTGTCCTTGCCTCCTCCAGCATGTTGGCGGGCTCGACACGATGTCGTCCGAGCACTTGCATCCAAAACTATCATTGAAGAACCCCGCTCTATTCTTCCTTAAACATCTTATAATTCGAAACTGAGTGAGTAATAACTACGGACCAGTGTAATAAAGGATGATAGGTATAAACAAAATCGAAGCCTAAGAAACTGAGAAAAAGGTAACAAACCTAGGATATTTTGGATAGATCGTTGACGACAAACTGGAGCTGAGATCTAAGATCAATAAAGCAAGTTAGAGGTTATGATGTACTACATAAGAAAAAATAACCAAAGTATGAACAAATATCATCACGTGCATGGAAGTCGTTAGAGGCACTAAGGCGCAGTTATTTGTCCTCTGATAAACAAACAAACGTGTCTTAGTGATACATATTTAGCACATCAGTAACAAATATGTTTGCAATTAATATAGCTAACCGGCAGCCAACTTTAAATTGAAAAAATATGAAGTCTATTATATTTGAATAATATGAAAAAATTGATATGAGGATGTAAATATGACTATCTGAGGCCTAAATAGTTATAATATATTGCAACGAATTATTAAAATATGAAGTCCGAGATTTTTGGAAAAATAAGCCCGTATATTTTTCACATACATCTAGAAGTGAAGAATATGAGCACAATTTCCTCATTTTGCATCCTCTTACTCCATGTTTGACTCCAGTTCAACTTCAATCCTCTGTTTCAGCATAATAAAGCCTTCTCCGCGGTGGCAGGCACACGACCCTTAGTCTTGGTTTCTCTGTGGTGGCAGTCGGGTGCTCCTCGATCTTAGGTACGCCCAGCTGCACTCGATCTGCCGCCTCAGGTCAGGTGGTCATCTGATCTACACACTCTGTTGTGTACTGTTTCTTCAAGCCATGAAACCTTGGTGCACATTCCTTGGCACACTTAGGCACCAGCTGCTTGTACTTCTCCATCAGGTTGGTATACTTGTCCCCTACAAGTAAAGCAAGCAAGACCAAATATCAATAATTCTGCAAGCAACGAAACAAATAGGCTGTTACATACATCCGTATGCGCATGCTTGTCTGTATACCTAGAGACCAAAGAGCAGTAGGGCGTTAGGACTTGTGTTCCCCTTCAGTCTCGGCAACCGGATAAGGTAATCATTTGCTTGATCTCCACACTCCTGCAAGAACAAGAAATATAGACAGTGTTGTTCAAGTTCAGACAAAAAGTTGTGTAATATAAATGAGCACTTATATGAACATCACCCATACGTCGGAGCTCATGTACTACCAGTATTTCTTAAAATATTATGGGACAAACAGCTAAGCAAGAGTTCTCTACACATGATATTCAGAAGAACATGCTCCATTGCATTTACCTTTGTAACCTCAACTCCTGCAGATTTTTCTTGCTCAAGTTGTGCTTGCTTAGCAGCTTTGTTATTCTGCTACAAGGAAAAGTATTGATAAATGCATACAGAGTTCATTTAACCAAAAGGAAGATGATAAATGCATTTACAGCTCCGGTGTAACAGCCCCGGATTAGTACCCTAAATATGGGCCAATTTTTCACTTTTTGTTTTGCATTGCATCATGGCATAATTATTCTAAATTGCTAATTTTAAGTAAAGCAACACCTGGAAACAAAGCAACACCTTAAAATAAAGGAAGCAAAGCCCTTCCTCAAATTTCCAAAACCAAATGCAAAGCTCAAGTTGGCCAAATACTTTATTCTTGAACTTCCAAATTGTTTAGGAAGTTCTCAATTTTCTTCTTAACCCCAATTCTCAATTTCCAAGTTTTGTCAAATGAGAAATGAATATGAGGACTTAAATTGGCTTAATTCAATTTCTAATTTTGGAACCAAGTTGAACTTTCCAAAAATTTAAAATAAAAATATGGGGTGATTCATTGTTATAACATGAGCCTCCATAAATATTTTCATAATTTATTGAGTTGCTTAAGCCCTCCAAATAAATGAATTGGGGAAATTATTAAAATTGCCTTATTCAAACCCTATGAACAATTGGTGTTCAAAACTTTTTATTTGGCAACACAAATTTTTGTAGAGTTAATACATGTTATGGGGAGACTACCTAAATTTTGTCATAATTTACAAAAATGTTTCAGGGCCCCAACTAAATTGCAAAAAGGGCTGCTGGACTCTTTTGTAATTTCAGAAAACTGGAGCCAGGGGGGTTTGTGCGAAATTTCTTTTCTCTCCTTCCTCCACTGGGCCGACCATGGCCACTGGCGCCATGCCGTGGCCATGCCGCCGATGCTGGCCTCCTCCCCTACCGCGATGGAGGTCAAGACGACTCCAAGACGACCTGGACGCTCACCTGCTCCCTTTCCCTCCCCTGCTCTCCCCGTTCCCTTTCTCTCTTCTTCACGAGACCGAGCTCTCCATCGCCGCTGTTGCCGAGTGCGCCGTCGTCGTTCGAGGGATGGAAGCATAGATCGAAGCGCGCAGTCTTCTCCGCCGCATCCTCCTCTCACTTCTGGTGCAAGTAATCGAGCCGGGGTGACCCGGGATCGACGAATTCATCATCGACTCCCCGCCTCGGCCGCGCCGTTCGTCGACCTTGAATTCCGGCGATTCCCGCACTCTGGACGTCCCCGGGACCAGCCGTCGCCGTCCACCGCTCCGCCACTTCCTCCTCTCCCTCCTGGCGCCTGGAATCGAGCCAGGACCGGCCGGATTGACACCGGCATCCTCAACACCGCCCGACCGCGGCCGTCGCCCGCCGGCCACCATTCCGACGTCTCCGGCCTCTCCCCGCCGACACCAACCCCTCCACCAGTTTCCTGGTGAGGCCCTCTCCCTCCCTAGCCTTTTCTCGCGCCTTTTTCCCCTCTCTCGCGTCGTCGACCGCCGCCGGTCGTCGTCGGTCACCGCCGCGTCATCGCCACCGTGCGCCCCAGCCACGCGCGCCCGGCCTGGTCTCCCCCCGGCCTGACCGGCCACGAGGCCGGGGCCTCTCGGGTCCTTGCCCGGCCATATGGGCCGGCCCGGTGGCCGGGGCCTCTCGGGCTGTGGCCCGGCCAATATGGCCGGCCTGCGCCCGGCCTGGCCGGCCCGCCTGGGAAACGGATTTTCCCTTTTGCAGAAAATAAAACAATTTGAAAATCGATAACTAATTGAAAAATGCTTCAAATTCGACGATTCAAATTTCAAAATGTTTAGTAAAAAAAAATCTACCAATTGGAATCGTTGTAAACTCCTTTTGGAACTATATTCTTTGGGTTAACTAAGAATTTCCAAAATAGGTTAAATCATGCCTAATTTGAGAAATCCATAACTTATTCAATAATTGTCCAAAAATTATGAATTAAATATTGAAGTGATCACCATGTCAAATGCTATTAAATCATGCACTTATCACATCATGATCACCAACTTTTATTTGATGTTGTCCATAATTTGATTAATTGAAGTAAATTCATTTATTTATTTAATATGCTACTTATTCATCGGTGCTCCGAAAATTACAAATAAATTACCGAAACGATCGGAAGAACGAAACCTATCCATTCATGTCATGTTCATGCATATTTGACCACTTCTCTAATAATTCAATAATTTATGAAGAATGTGGCCACTAAGATAAATATGGGGTTGGTTCCAAATAATTGAACTAATTATTTGGCTCCTCATTTAAATTTGCTTTTAATTTATATAATAATATGGTTGCATCAATTGGACATGTCATCATGTGATTGAGCATTGCATTTTTGAGTTCGTGTGATTTATGTGTGCTTTGTATTTCTTTTGGGTATCGATAGAATCCGGAGTCGAGGGTTCCCTCTCCTACCCCGACGAGCAATACTACGCTACCCGGCAGCAAGGCAAGAGATAACCTAACCTTCTTGGCATCTAGCATCCTATGTTTTTATCAAATTATTTTATCCACCATAATATTGCATGCGATTCAAATGTCTCTTTTGGTAAATATATAGAATCCTATGAATGCATGTCTCTTCCCCGAGCCAATCACATGTATCCTTACCTATGAACCCTAGTGTTGATGTGTTGGCCGGATACGAATTATAATTGTTGGTTATATGCTTATCCATGCTTAGACATGCTTAGTTGCAATACTAGTTGTGTCCGTTGTTTATTTCCATAATTGTTGTTGAAGATGGAATGATGCGGACTTGGTGGATATGTGTGGTGCTTAATTAAAATGCTAAGTAGGCTTGGGTGAGTTGCCATCGGGGATGGTGTTTTGCCTCACTCTAGCCCCTAGGTGCGAGTTCTTTACCTCTTGAACCAAGACGAGCGTGCTGCCATTGGTGGGTGTATGGGCGCCTTACTAACTGAATAACTTGTGCGGGCGTATCCAAGGGTCCTCTAGTTCGGTTTTCCATTTGCGTGTGAGTGGAAAGATGATGTTGATGAGGATTTGTGTTTAGGACGTGGCGATGGGGCAGGGCGCTGGGAGCGTTGAACCTGTCCTGTGGCCACAGATGACTCTTGGATATTCTCACGTGAGGTAAAGGTTTAACCGCGCCCGCTTGCCGGCCTTCCCCGGAAGAGGGCCACTCAGGTGAGCCGGACGGTACCAATGGGTAAAGTAGTACACCCCTGCAGGGATAATCTTTTCGAAAAGCCGTGTCCACGGTTATGGACAATCTTGGTATCGGATATAAGATCATAGACAACGTTAACCTAATTGATATGGCAGCTAGAGGTTGCATAACAAACTTGAGATAAAGGTTCATTTCCTCGAGGGTGAGTCGAGGGAGTGCCTTTGTGTGAGATGAGTGGTGATGGTTGCAAGTAGGTTCGCCGAGAACCGAAGATGATAATGATACTCTCTTACCCCCTTTATAAAAATATTCTGAGTAGACGAATGCCATGTGTCTTTTTAAGTTTTGGTTTATGAAAGTTAGCTTTATGCAAAAGAACTACACATACAGCTTTAGAGCCTCCGTCAGTCATTGGGCCTATATCGCCCTACTAAACTTGCGAGTACATCGTACTCAGTCTCTCTTTGCTGCCTCTATGATTTTGTATTTCAGAGGAGGACGACACTGAGCCGCTAGGTGGTTTCTTCGTTGACGTCGACTACTAGTCTGGGGTTCCCAGGTGGCAGCTTGGGACCGTGGAACAAGCTGGCTTGGGTGATATTTTATTGTAGGCCTCTTAGGCCCTATTTTGCTTCTTGTTGTTAGACAACACTACCCGCTTCCGCTTGTTGAATTGTTGGATCTGTGATCCTTTTGCTTGTAATATTCGTATTCTTCTCGTTATATGAGTTGCTATATGATTTGTGTCGTAGAGTCATGCTTTGAGCCAGTTCTGTTCCACAAGTCTCGATCTTTGTGTTATACATTGATGGTTGTGCCAACTACATAGCCTCTCTGTATAATTCCGGAGTCGGGGCGTTACATCCGGAACAACTCCTTTGTTCAGCCAGTCCCTCACGTGCTCTTCATGGTAATTCTCTTCATGAAATAATTACTCAATAGAAAAGCATCAGCATTAGTTGAGCCCAGGATAACAATCCATGCTAAAGTAGCATAAGCTCTATTCTCATTTTCCGGTGTTCTTCAACAGTTTTCATCCTATCAACAAAACCCAATATTTTTATTCGAAACTTTGCATGGTGCATTTTATAGGAAGCATGTTCAACCGAGCTGCCTTTTGCATTGAAAATCACTGGCTGACGCCCTCATTACATAAGCGCTATACCTTCTTGATTTTTTTGTCCCCTCTTTTCAAAATGTTGCCCCCTTGTTCGATACAACATCAAGCAACACAAAAAAAAAGTTCTTACATTTTAGAATGGAGGGAGTAGTATATATAAAGTAATCCAAGACAGTGTAACCATTTGGCATTACCATTTCGGCTGCATCAGTACTGAGTGAAGAAATGTATTGCATTTTGACCAGCCAAGACATCCTTTTGTCGGTTGGCCTCTCCTTTTCCTTATGCCTTCTGGAGCCATGGGCAGCTGAACAACAGGAGGATAAATGCATTTTCGGCACTGAAGTTAGTGATGCTATAAAGGATCATCAAAGAGATGGTTCTTGTGGAAACATATTGCTGGCTTAATTCTTACTTGTATACTGTCATATCAAGTAGGCCAAGAGATATCCCGAGTTCCTCAGGGACAATGGTATATCTGTGAAAGGGTAATATAGAGAAAAATAAAAAGTGAGTACTCCTGCCCCAAAATAACTGCAACATGCAGAGTGAAGTAAATCTGAGAGAAACAAAAATAAATAACAGGTGTAACAAGAAAGCAAGGTAGTGCAAATCTCATGCCTCCCCATGTCTACAGTTCCGCCAGATATAGCAATCACGAAGAGGAAAAATAGTACAAATCGATCATTAGAACATAATCCATTTTATCAATCCACACCAAAGGAACCAACATTTGTGTTCGCTGCCTGAAGCATTTAATCAAACACCTATTAGACTTGCTGGGAAGGCCATCAGATCGGACGTAAATTACGCGAGAGAGGATTGATTGCGAGACAAAAACGGGCCTGCGATGGAGGAAATGATGAACGGCGAAAAGAAACGCTGGAGCGGGCGTGTGATGGTCGACGAACGACAGACGAGGTTGGACAAAACCAAAGGGTGAAAACGTGGAACCAAATTTTCTTTTTAGGTAGGAAAGAAAAGATAACACCATGCAAAGGACATTCTCATATAATGGGAAACATAATACAAATACGAGCAATGGAGAACAAGACACAAAACGACCTACACAAATAAAATCACATCGAAACCATACAAGCCGTCGTCCTCCTTCACCGTTGGAGGTTAAAAAAATACATAAATAGAAACCCTCAAATACACTAGCTATACAAGGCTTTGAAGACCCATAATAATCGATTGTCGCGAACAATGATCTAGTAGGCGTCAAACAAACATCGATTGAGTAAGCACCTTAGGCAACACATGCTTGGAATTTTTTTTACCACCAATCACATAGGGATGTAAGAAACCGGACCAAGCCGCCGAACACAAAGAGAGAAGATGTTGAGACCACCGCATCAAGAACAAGTCAACTACACTCCTTGATAAACACACCAACTCGAAAATGAATCGCCACGCCTACCCTCATAGGTCAATCGTTGACACTGAATCTAACACCCTCAGAGTAGGGAGGGGTCAGAGAGACCATGTTTCAATGCACCATCGTCATCTCCACTTCGCTCATGCCGATAGGGAGACATAACCAAAGATAAACATGACCTAAAATAGAAAATTAGCAAAGAGGATGGCTCCCAACTCGAAAGACCATCAAACAGAGGAGAGAATTAATGGGGGGCGGGAAGGCCAGAAGGAAAGGTTAGGGAGACATTTTTTTTTTTTGATAAAGAGGTTAGGGAGACATGAAACATGATAACAGTGTAGTTGCAAATGTCATCCTATTAGCCATGCGGGAACCTCTATTCTGTCCATTGGCCCGTCAAATGTACCAGCACCGTCTAATTAGCTAGAGTGGAGTAACACCTAACCCATTAAACGTCTTCCCGTTTTAAAGGTAAGACTAGGCCAAGCGTGCATTCTTTGATCAGTTCGTACAAAAACAGCAGCAGTACTTATTTTTGCGACAAAAAAAAAAAAGCAGTGGTAGTTAGTAGTCGATCAGAGGCCCAGGAAGTCAGATCAGCCCGTACATGCAGCCGGTTTAGCTTAGAGGCAACGGAGGAAAAGACAGGATGCCACGCAGTGCTCCTTGGCCCATTCCGTGATCTGCCACCAGGCTGGGCTGGGCTTACATACACGACGGAGAAGTTTCATGGCCATTATGGCCCGAGTTTTCAGCAATAGCAGCAGTTGAGCAGTGAAGTTCCCAAAATTTTTTTTGAGCAGTGAACTTTTGAACCCGTGGAAAAACAGTGAACTTTTGAAAGAGGAGCCAGTGTACTTTCCTCAACATTAATTACTCTAAGTAGAGATGTGAAATTGTAGAACGACAACTATTTCTAGTTCTAAATTAGTAGGATAATTACTAGTTTTTTTTTGTCATGTGCTCTCATGTTGGAACACTTACAATGAGTTAAACTTTTTAAACAAGCTAATCGTGAACTTATCGAGTCGAGCCGAGTTTCATATGTAAACTTGTTGTGTTAACGAGGCGAGCCAATCTACTCGTTGTTTTAACAAGCTCGAACTCGACTTGAATTCTAGCCCTACCACCGACTCCATCATCCAGCCTTTGGTCGGCTCGTGTACTACTTCCTTCTTGTCCATCCACGTCGTACATGGCTGGGGATCTGATGTCCAAACATTTTTTTGGAAGACTTAGGATCCTTCGAGATGTCGCTTCTTTGCTTGGTTGGTTGTTCGGACTCGGTCTTTGGACATCATATCGTTAGATCGTTCATGGGTTGCTCATTGTTCAACATGCTAGTCGTGCAAATGTCAGGGGCGGACCGAGGGGAAAAAATCAGTGGGGGAAATTCAGATGACGGGGGCAACTCTAGTGCACATTCGAAATTTTCTGAAACCTTTTCCTTCAAGTGTGAAAAAATTACACTAAATTTTAAAAAACTGAGTGGGGGGCGCTGCTCCCACTCAGCTGTATGTAGGTCCGCCCCTGCTCCTTGAAAATTTGGTCAGTTACGGCCTCAGGTACTCTTTCTCATCCCCCTTTAAAACCTTGGGTCGTTGACGTCAAACTCTCGTGCAATATTGTCCCGCCATCTCAAGGACGCCGACTACCTCTCCGAAAGGGCTTCAAACTGCCACCACACTATCGTGTGGGAAATTTTTGAAGGGGAAACACCAAGATCTTCAATAACATAAAATCAATGCCAATGATGCTTACGTAGGAGATTAATAGGAGATTAAGGGGGATTAAGAATGAGGACAAAGACTGGATTATGGCTGGGGTGAAGCATTTTGCCAAAATTTCAAGCTAATATATTCTTCGTTTTTTCTTTTCTTTTTTTGGATGGCTTAGGCCTCTCTATGTTTGGTCCTCTTTTATCAATACAGAAAGGCAAAACAAAAAAATACGGCGTTTCAGAAAGAAGTTTAATCTGAGATGGTTTAATTGATTGTACTACGTAGCTTGGTTTGATTGCCCGCACGTACGCCAAGTAGTAGACTGGATTATGGCGGGGGCGAAGCATTTCACGAAAATTACAAGCTAATATACTTTTCACTGTTTTTTCTTTTTTCTCGTTGGCTTAGGCCTATCTATGTTTGGTCCTCCTTATCAATATGTAGAAAGGTAAATCTTTTGACGCGTTTTAAAAAGAAATTTACCCTGCGAGATGGTTTAATTGATTGTACCACGTAGCTTGGTTTGATTGCCCACACGTACACCAAGTACTCTACATTACAGTTAATCAGTACAGTTTAGTACCATGGAACACACTCAGACTGAAGTAGATTTTGACATACACGTACTATGCAGCTTGGCTTGATTGCCCACAAATACGCCAAGTGTACATTACAGTTAATTCGTACAGTTTAGTACCGTGAAACACACTACAGACTGAAGTACATTTTGACATACACGTATGATGTAATAATGTAATAACAGGCATGATCTATCAGTCAGTTGTGGCGCCTGCAGTTGGCTCTGACCTCGCCGCTGGGCTGGTTGAGCGCGCTCATCCTCAGCATGGAGCTGACGAAGGCCTGGAAGAATGCCCCCTGCGACGCCGCGTACAGGCCGACGAGCCGGCGCGTCTTGGGATGCGTGAGCAGCGCCTCGTCGGACGCCAGCAGGCCCCTCCCGGTCAGCAGCATCTTGAAGTACGCGTTGTCGAACGCCGCCGACGTCGGGTCCATCCCCGCCCCGGCGCCCCTCACCGTGTTGTTGGCCGGGCACGTCCTCCGCAGCTGCGCCGCGAACGACGGCCGCAGGGCCGGGTCCGTCACCGCGTCGGCGCCGCCGCGGAATCCGCGGATGCGGGCCTGGAAGGAGGAGCAGTGCGCGAAGCCGAGCGTGTGCGCGCCGGAGAGCACGACGAGGTCCTTGGTGGAGAGCCCCGCGGCGTGGAAGCTCTGCTTGAGCTGGTCGAAGGTTGCCCCCGGACCCGGCAGCGAGGAGGTGGTGTCGCTGGCGAGGGACACCCTGCCGTCGGCGCGGCCGAGCGGGAGCGCCCAGGACGGGCCGCCCGAGAGCGCGACGGCGTCCCGGGCGGCGAGCGCGAGGACGTCGGCGCAGGAGACGACGCCCGGGCAGAGCGCCTCGACGGCCGCCTTGGCGTTGTCGACGACGAAGAAGGCGTGGAGGGAGGCGTTGGGGGCGCCGTCCTTCTCGGCCGTGTTGTTGGCTGTCGAGTCGAGGAGCACGGAGGCGTCGCAGCCCCTGACGAAGCAGTCGTGGAAGTGCAGGCGGAGCAGGCCCGCCGGGACGGTGCGGTCCTTGGCCATGGCCTGCTTCACCGCCGCCGTGACCGCCGCCTCCGCCCTCGGGCAGCTCTGGCGGTAGTGGCCCAGGCTCAGGGCGTCGCCGCCGCCCACCACAAATGCCAGTACGAGTAATATCCCCCAGCAGGACCAGCAATGCGGCTGTGGCGCCATTAACTCTGCTGGGAACAGAGTACAGTGAGAGTGAGCTAGCTAGTGCAGTGAGGGGAGCGAGTGAGAGTAGTGTATATCCGATCACCGCTGTCCACCGCAGCTCTCGCTATGGCTTAATCAAACTGAATGAATCCAAAGCCATGCATGCCTGCCGATGGCGCCAAGCTATACCAATGCAGCAGGACAAGTGGTATCTACCTACACATGGATCAGGTCTCGTCCTGTGTGCTCGGGATATATATATACTCTTTCCTCCAAGTGCGTGTCTAGCTGGTGATGCACGGAAAATATTCCCTCTGTTTCACGGCATGGGGTTACCCAAAATAGGATAAAGAAATGAGCAGGAAACAAAAACATGTGAACGATATTCAGTTAAATTTAACATCTCTGCTTTTTTTTCCTAAATGACTTTTTTTATCTGTCAAACTTTGGGGGACGATGTTTTGACACCCGAACATATGCTTATAGTTTTTAAATTGCATTTGTCAACGAATTTAAGATGTTAAAAAAAATCGGATAAAAACTTCTCAAGTACTGTACATCTATGACATGCTACGGGTTTAGGAAGTCGTTTCACTGAAAATCGATATTTTTTGGGTTGTTTTCACACAGTATTTTGTCTTTTTCACACAGAACATAAAAAATATCTGTTTTGCGTGGAAATTGGCATTCGAACATAAAAATATATTTTTGTGTGGCAGGAGCATATACTCCCATGTGCCAAAATGAATGTCCCTCAAACTTTGTACTCCCTCTGATCCGATCCCATAAGAATGTCGCTGGTTGTACTCACAATCTATACATACACAGTTCATTTCGGATCGGAGGGAGTATTATTAATGGACTCTCAGAAAACTTTCAACCAAATCTTTTCTCACCAAAAAACGTCATTAAGAATAGGAAGACACTCCAATTTTGTTGGTGTTCTTGAAACTAAAAAAATAAAAAAGGGATAAGTTATTTGAAACACTTCATCCATGTTGACATTTTTGCATTTTCAGATCCTCTAAGATTCCCGTCAGGCACATAATAGTCATTCACGTTGGCATTTTTTATATTCTCAGCCCGCTATCGTAAGTGTCGTTTTTAAAAAGGGGTAAGATCTCGCTGAAAATTTTCTAATGAGCCATTGGTAGCTGAAAGTATATGGTAAAGGTCTCGTTTCAAAAAAATAAAAAAAAATGGTAAGAACAATTTAGGACAAACTGCACCATATTTGCTACATGTGATGGACCTACTATTACTAATTCTGATGAAAACTTTGATTTTTTTGTTGCACACACGCATGTGACTGATCTGTTGCAAGTGTGTGTGCATGCATGTAGACGGCAGACGGCAGCCGGGGCCGGCCGGGCCGGAAGAGAGGAGTGGACAGATCTAGGTCGAGATGCCTGACACAACACCTACCATGCATGCGTACAAGCACAACCGTGCTTGCATGAAGACACATGCATGTTACCTCCACTGTCTTCTTGCGCTCGATCGCTGCGTCGCAGTGCGCGCGTTTGGTGCACGGGAGTCTGGACCAAGCCCGCCCATGCATCACTCACATCCATCGTGTTCGCGTGCATGCCTTTCGCATCATTAATCCACGAACTTTTTCAATCATGCTGCTAGCTGGTGCACCATCTAGCCGTCCCTGGTAATCCACGCTCAAACAAGTCGACTAGAATTTGCTAATTCTAAAAGTCGCCTGAATTTTTGTTAATTGACGTCCTAAGCCGTTGAATGTATTCTTGTTAAGATCCAAGCATGAGTGGTTGAATATCAAAATTAGATCAGATGCCTAGCACCGTCGACTATGACAAAAAAAAGATCTAACCCGACTTATTTGTAATCGCTTATGAAAATGTAGATATAAAAATAGAAAACAAAAGTTGGTGGACCAAAGAAAACATGCAAAACCAGCTAGAAAGCTATATCATCACGATCCACCTTGATGTCTACCAATTTGTCTTACTTTTTTCTTCAATTATGTTTTGAATTTGGATTTGAAACTTCGTATGAAGTTTCATACATGTTGTGTTTGTGTACTCTTTTTTCTTTGAAACATTTGGGTGCCTCGGTAGGACCACAACCACCGGTGCACCGAGTATGTCCACACCAGCGCCGACCAAAGCAGGTGTGAGGTGAGCATATATATGTAATGCCACAACTCATATAGGTCCTATTGGATTCCTGGTCAATCTCGATCGATAGATTGAAAAGAGATGGAATGATCAATTCATAGCCGACACATTTACAAAGAGTTTTTTTTGGTATAGCCAGTACATTGGCAAAAGAGTTTGGTATTTTACCGACTCCCTTGAGGTTCTTGCCGACTCCCTTGAGGTTCACATCATTTTTCTACTGTTCTTTCTTGCGCGCCAGCCGGTCATTGTCCCAGCTCCTCCTCCTTGTTCTGCTCATCTACCCATCACGCCGGCTCTCCCTTGTTCCCTGTAACCCTTGAAAACTATCGAATAGGCCGGTTATAGAGAGAGGGGGGGGGGGGGGGGGGGGGGTAATAGCTAACTATAATTTTTTAGTATTTTCTTTAACAATTTAGAGATTAATAAGAATATAGTTTCTCTATATTATGCAACTAAGTGGGCAACATATATGACGATAAGATACAATATAAACAAGGACATAAATTATGTACTAGTAAAGAGTTTATAAATAACTAGACAATGGGCGCAAGTATTTGTTCTAAGTTGACGTCCAAAGGAAATATTTGTTGGAGAGCATGGATACACGATGGATGAATTGGTTAGGTGCATAAAACATGCAACCAAAAGTTTATGGTAGGGTTCAATACCCAAGTAGAACAACAAATATAGTGTGAAATGCCCTGTTTTTGGTGCGCACGTTTAAGAAATAAAATAGGCTAGACATGAGAGAGAGAGAGAGAGAGAGAGAGAGAGAGAGAGAGAGAGAGAGAGAGAGAGAGAGAGAGAGAGAGAGAGAGAGAGAGAGAGAGAGAGAGAGAGAGTATAATGGTTGACTTGGTCGATGCATAAATTCTATAAATACCTCTGAGCATCTTACCGTATATATGTACTACATATGTAAAAATACGTGTATGTCACATCACATACCTTTTGGTCAATATCTTCCACACAATTTGCCACCAATAGAAGAATGTTTTCTTAATAATAGAATGGGTAAATGCACCCTTCTCATTACAGGCTGACAAGTTAAATTGCATTCGTCTATCCCATGTACACAGGTGCAACAACAGATTTTGGAATCATAGTGTTGGGGTTATGCCGAACAGGTATCCTCACAGAGAAGACTAAAAGCCAACATACCAGGGTAGCCCATAGTGGTGGTAAGCCGGGCGGCCCAGTATGATGAAGCGCAGGAGGCCCATCCGGCTAAGGGAAGGTTCCAGAAACCGTCCTGCATTGCGGAAGACTTAGCCCACAAAGCAAGGCCCAAACCGGATTAGAGTAGAACTCTGTACTTAGTCGGTTAGGTTGCCTCCTGTAAGCCCTAGGTCCGGACGCCTTTATAAGCCGGCCTACGGGACGCCTTAGGGCACGATCTCGATCTACAACTCATACTTTCATTGTAATCGGAGATATCGCCTTATAGTGAATTATAGCAGCACGTAGGGTTTCGCCACCGTTGCGAGATCCAAAGCTGGGTAAACCCTTTGTCATCCCGTCCCCGGAACACCCCATGTCTCCAAAACCCCTCTCTCTACCTAGCTCGATGGCACCCCTGCCGCGGCTAGATTCTACAATACCATGACAGTTGGCGCCCACCGTGGGGCAAGAGATGTCCGGGGTTTCGTTCCGTCCGGGAAATATGGGCGGAGTCGGCGACACCATCGCGGTCGGCTTGGTGAGCTACTTCGACGAGACAGGAGCCGGCCATGTCTTCAACGACGGCTTTTGGACGCCGGCAAAGGAGGATCCCGCCGGCTGGTCCACGGTCTCTGTCGGCGGTTTCAACATCTTCGTCAGCTTCACCGCCCAGGCTTTGGAAGATCTCGGCTTCACCTCGAGCATGCCCGCCACCCACCCAAGCAACTTCGACAAGGGATCGGATCTGGACTCTGAGGAGATTGCCGATCTGGATCTGGCTTTCGACGCTGACGATGAAGATTCGGAAGACGACGCTAGTTCCAACATGGTGGTGCCGGACTTCCACTTTGTTGGCATCTTAGGAGAATCCGGCTCTAATGAGTCGATGACAGAACCTGAGTCTATCCTTCTTTCTTTGCAAGCCGGGGCTGACTCAGAAGCCGGATCAGGGGACACTGCCCATATGGAGCAGGACCTCGAATCTGAAGGAGAATCATTGAAGTTGCATCCTTCTTAGGACGCCCTGCCGAGGTCTTGATGGGTGACGTTTCTGGTCCTAGGGACGACCCCAATACCTCGAGAACCGCCAATGGTGAAGAAAGAACTCCAGAAGCCGGAAATCGAAAGGTGGACTTTGTGCCACCACTGGCTCCAATGAAGGAAACTGGTAGATTGCCGGTTGCAGGAGAAGACATTGACGCTACGACCGACGAAGCAGCAGAAAAGGAGCACGAAGAAAGGATGGCAAAATACAAGCAACTGCTAACTCCACTCCCTCGTGACGCATCGCTAGCCGACATGGAAAAGCGCCGCGCCGAGCTGGAAGAGCATGCAGCCCTGATAGCAGAGCGCGAAGTTGAGATCATGAACAAGGAAACGGAGTTCATCCGGAAGCAGAGAGAAAAGAGGGCTGACGATGTTTTCCGTCCGGCTCGCGACAAGAATCTGCACAAGAGGTTGGATTTCCGCAGCAAGTGGGAAGCCGAGCATGTTAATTCAGTCTGAAGAAAGTACCACCACCGATGTGATCCGGTGACTAATTTGTGTTACTTCAACACCCCAGCCAAAAACATGGAGGCGGCTCAGGAGGTCATGTTCGACAAATCGTTGGACCGTGACGCTTGCCTCAAATATTCGGCTTATCTACTGGAGGTTGCACAACAGCAACAAAACGACTCGCAAGTAAATTCTGGATGGCTTATTGACGACTCTCGTCTTTGCAACTCGACGGCCAAGAAGCCAATGGCTGCTGCACCTGCAGACCCCGACGATGACCCAGCCGGCTCAAGCAGCCACTACAAAGGCGGCGACAAGGACCCGAAGGACAAACAGCCTAGAGGCACGGAATCCCGGACAGGTTCTTCACGCCATCGTGAGGCTGGTAGAAGCCGGGAAGAGCATCGAAGCCGGGAGCGAAAGGAGGACCCTCGCAAGGAAAAGATGGCACCGTCCCGTCAGGAGCGACGATGTGAGGGGGAAAATCCACCCCGAAAAGAGGGTAACAGAGATAATATGCCACCTCCACCGCCGCCTCCACCGCGCAAAGAGGGAGATAATCCCTCCAAATACATACCCCCTCCACGACGGCAAAGGACTCCAAGCCCCCCGCGTAACGCGAGTCAGGTGAGCCAAAGCCGTCACAAGAAAGAACCAATGCAAGGAAAGTCGGTTGAAAAACCGCCATCAGCCAATGATGTTCGAAGCCTAATCGAGGAGAGGAAGTCGGCCAGAGATGCCCAATACCTCGGCCCCAAGTGTTTTGGCAGAACAATCAGAGAGCAAATATTACCTCCCACTTTATCGAACGTAACAAAGATGGTGGAGAAGTACAGTGGTACGGCTAATCCTGAGACCTGGCTCTCAGATTACGTCAGTGCCTGCGACATATATCAAGGCAGCGCCGACTCCGCAGTGCGATGTTTGCCCCTGATGTTAACCGGGACGACACGTATGTGGATTGAAGGTTTGTCGGAAAGGATAGTTCATACCTGGAGTGACATGAAGCGCGTCTTTATTCAGCACTTCCAGGGCACATATAAGTGCCCAAAGTCGATTTTCGACTTACAGCGTTGTGTGCAGCAAAAGAATGAGTCTAGCCGTGAGTTCGTCTCACGATGGAGTGAAATAAAAACGCTTGCGAAGGCGTCTCAGAAACTCAGGCGATCCATGCCTTCAAGCAATCTCTTAGGAAAGGGACAACTTTTCGCTTCATGATCTATAGCGACGAGTCGGAAACTTCGGGGGGCTTGCTTGATTGTGCCAACAAGTACGCCGCTGCTGACGATGACAACAGGGAAGACGGTGAAACCCACCGACGCGAGTCCGGGAAAAAGAAAGTTGAAGACCAAGCCGACCCTTCTCACGAGGTTGCTGCCGCCTTTGGTAAGGGCGGCTCAAGCAATAGCAAGTGGCAGGGCAAGAAGCCAGCAAACAACCAATCATCCCGACCGCCAGCGGTGAAGTATGACGACATCAAGCACAACCCTTGTGTTTATCATCTGAGGCTAGATGGATCGAGCTCCCACACGATCCAGCAATGTCACATCAATTGGGACATTGCCAAGGATCCCAAAGCCGTCAAGTCAAGGAACAAGCGCAAGTACAGGAAGGACGACAAAGAGAAAGAGGAAGCTGCTTCAGAATCTGATGGTGCAATCTCCAAAGAAGGAAAAGGCAGCAAGTTCCCTAAGCATGCTGAGAGCCTCATAATCAACCTGGCAACAGATTCGTCTCGCAAGGAAAAGGCGGCTTGGCGAGAACTTAATGCTACGGTGTCTGCAGTACCACAATATTTGGATTGGTCCGACACACCCATCACATGGGACCGCAGCGATCATCCGGACAGAGTTCCTGCAAAGCGCACCTACGCTTTAGTCGTCAGCCCTATAGTCGACAAATACAAGTTGACAAAGGTGCTCATGGATGGTGGAAGCAGTATCAACATACTCTATGCCGCAACATTGATGAGGATGCGTCTCTCCGAGTCACAACTCACCCACAGCACTGTGAAGTTTCATGGGATTGTGCCGGGACGACAAGCCTCTTCGATGGGACAAATCACCCTGAAGGTCACCTTTGGCGGAGCTGATAATTTTCGGACTGAGGATGTCTCCTTTGAGGTGGTACCATTTAAAAGTGCATATCATACAATCTTTGGACGTCCGGCTTTCACCAAATTGATGGCTCGACCCTGCTACATATATAGGAAGCTGAAGATGCCGGGACCCAATGGGATCATCATAGTCAAGGGAGACTTCAAGAAAGCAAAGGAATGTGAAGCCACCAATGCCGTCCATGCTGAAGAACATATCTGCAAGGAAGAATTGGAGGATCTCAAGAAGACAATGAGCCCTAATGAGATGCCGGCAACTGAAAAGCCGTCCTCTAAAGTCGACTCAAGCTTCAAACCGAAGGATGACACCAAAAAAATCAAGCTTTCAAAAGATGATCCGACAAAGGAGGCCATCATCGGTGCTGGCCTTGATGACAAATAGGAAGGCGAGCTCGTCAAGTTTCTCTATGAGAACCGGGATATTTTTGCTTGGTCACCATCTGACATGCCAGATGTCCCGAGGAAACTTGCCGATCACTCCTTGAAGGTCAATAAGGACGCAAAGCCGGTCAAACAAGGCCTCCGACGGCTTGGAAATGAGAAGCGTAAGGCAGTTGGAAAGGAGATCCTAAGGCACACTGCCGCCAAATTCATCTGCGAAGTTGTCCACACTGATTGGTTGGCAAATCCCGTGCTTGTCCCTAAGAAAAACACCTCTGAGCTACGTATGTGCATTGATTTCACTGGCTTAAATAAAGCATGGCCTAAGGATCCGTTCGCTTTACCGCGTATCGATTAGGTCAATAATTCAACTGCCGGCTCTGAGATGCTATGTTTTCTGGACGCTTATTCGGGTTACTATCAGATAAAGATTAAGGAGTCAGATCAAATCAAGAAATCCTTCACCACGCCATATGGCAATTACTGCTATGTCACAATGCCTTTCGGCTTAAAGAACGCCGGTGCTACTTACCAAAGGTGTGTGCAGCGGTGTTTGGACAAGCAAATTGGCCGCAATGTTCACGTCTACGTTGACGACATAGCGATCATGTCGAAAAAGCGTGGCGATCTTATCGCCGATATGTCGGAAACCTTTGCAAATCTAAGGGAGTACCAGATGAAGCTTAATCCGGCAAAATGCGTCTTCGGAGTACCCGCAGGCAAGCTTCTGGGCTTCATTGTTTCCCAAAGAGGAATTGAAGTTAACCCGGAAAAGATAAAGGCGATTCAGAACATCGAGAGGCCGACTTGTCTGAAGGACATACAACGGCTTATGGGTTCCGTCGCGGCTGTAAGCCGATTCATTAGCCGGCTTGGTGACAAAGCATTGCCATTATACAAGCTCCTCAAGAAGTCGGACAGTTTTGTTTGGACCGAGGAAGCAGAGGCAGCTTTGACGCAGCTAAAGTATACATTGACACATGCTCCAATATTGGCAGCTCCAAAGGAAAAAGAGCCGCTTCTCCTCTACATGTCGGCCACGAATTTCGTGATAAGTGCCGTCATTGTAGTAGAGCGCCTAGAGGAAGGGAAGCAATGGTCGGATCAACGCCCTGTCTATTTCATTAGCGAGGTATTCTCAGATTCAAAGCAGCGCTACCCTCACTACGAGAAGTTAGCCTATGGTGTATTCTTTGCCGCCAGAAAGCTACGGCATTACTTTCAGGATCACACAATCACGGTGGTCAGCAAAGCTCCATTAAAGGACATCATCAACAATGCCGACGCAACGGGCCAAGTCGCCAAATGGGGCATCAAGTTAGCAGCCTTTGACATCCAATATAAGCCGAGGACCGCCATCAAATCTCAAGTTCTAGCCGACTTTGTTGCAGACTGGACAGAGCCGATGGAGAGCACACCTTTGCCGGATTCTCAATACTGGATAATGCACTTTGATGGCTCGAAGATGAAAGAAGGCTCGGGGGATGGAGTAGTGCTAAAATCGCCTAAGGGTGACAAGCTCAGTTATGTCCTCCGAATCCACTTCAACACCACCAACAATGTAGCAGAGTATGAGGCTCTCCTCCATGGCCTTCATATGGCTAAGGAGTTGGGAGTAAAACGCATCCTCTGCTATGACGACTCGGATCTTGTTGTACAACAACTAGATGGGTGCTGGGACACGAAAAGTCCCACAATGGCGGAGTACAGGAGAACAGTCGATGAATTCGGCAGATGCTTTGCCGGCTTAGAAATCCGACATATCTCCCGAGATGACAATGAAGCTGCTGACGCCTTGGCCAGAATAGGCTCCAGGCAGAAGGCAGTGCCCCCAGATGTATTTCTCCACCATCTACATAAGCCGTCCATCAAAGGCGGCGACGAAGATTATCCCTCGTCGGAAGAATCAGTTCAAGTGTGCTTGGTAACCCTAGATTGTACCACGCCTGTCGGGGGGAAGCCCCCGAGTGGGGTCAATATGGTCAAATAAGGTTGACTCGGAGTTGACCGAGTCAATGGAAACCGACATACCATACTGGCTAATCTGGATTCATCCGAGTCAGGTCAAACCGACATAGCCTTATGTCGGATCGTGCTTATTATATGTCGGACTGTCCTTCGTTGTTCTTATGTGCAGGAGGGAGTAAACCGAGTTATCCGCTTAGGGCATACTTATGCCGGATGGGGTCATCTCGGACGGCGGTCCAAGCTCCTTGAGACACGGAGCGAAACAAGGGCGGCGGCGTGCTGCAAGTGGACGGCGTGCCAAGCCTCGGCCACGCCTCTGACGCGGGCGGCGCGGCACAGTGGCGCTAAGCCTAGGCTTGGGCGTGCTGTCGGGTGCAGCGGCGACCGTGGCGACCAGCGCTGCCACGGTCTGGACATGGCGCAGCGGCGCCCGTGCCGGCCGGAGACCAAGGGGTATGGCGCCAGTAGCATTGTTTTACACTGTAACCCTGGGTTTCCCTATATAAGGGGTACCAGGGGCTCCTCTTACAAGGACGATTCCCAGGCGATAGGCAGAGACGCTGAGCAAGTACTTAGCATTTCCTGGGAGCTAGAGGAGAGCCAGAGAGCTGTTCTGAGACTCGGTTGAGGCATAGATAGCGCAGTTCTTCGCATACAGCTCGAGGAGCAATCTTGTAAC
Organism: Puccinellia tenuiflora; assembly: GCA_012064385.1. Taxonomy (NCBI): domain Eukaryota; kingdom Viridiplantae; phylum Streptophyta; class Magnoliopsida; order Poales; family Poaceae; genus Puccinellia; species Puccinellia tenuiflora. The sequence goes on from QRDG01001627.1 coordinate 153,835, forward strand.
TAGTTGTAATCCACATCTAAATCAAGCAGCAAGCAGGAGTAGGGGTGTTATCTCCTCACGAGAGCCCCGAACCTGGGTAAATCGCGTGTGTGTGTGTGAGTGTGTGTGTGTTCGTGTCTGTACGCCGTGCGTGCAAGCCCTCCCCGGTACCTCCAGCGTCCAATCGGCCCCACATCAAGCCTATATGGCATCTGCCGTGACTCCACCACGACAGTTGGCGCCCACCGTGGGGCCAGCAGCGGCGCTGGCTGGTGTGTTCATCCGGACGGGTTCCTTCATCGAGTCGGGTGAGCGCGTTCTCTGTGGCCTCGTCCACAGATTCGGCTCGCTCAACGTCGTCAGCGACAACGCCGGCTGTTTCGGCAGCAGGCCGCTACCCCGGAACGGCTGCCTCATCGAGTTCGGCTCCCTCACCGTCTACGTCGCCACCGAGGTTCCCTGCCTGTTTCCCGAAGGGGTGCAGGTTGCAGCGGATCCCCCCGCTGTGTGCGCAGCTCGCGGCCGACGTATCGCTCGTCCCGCTGCTAGCTGTGCAGAGGTCATGATGACCGCCCCAGTTGTTGATGCCGAGGTCAGCACCAGAACTACCAGGACGGCGCGCCCGCCGCTGGAGAGGCCGGAGAATCGTCCGGAGCAGGCCGGTACATCTGCTGTGCCGGTGACGCCGAGTCCTCTTCAGGGCGCGATCGAGAAGCTGACGACTCCAGTGGCTCCAAGCGCAGATGTTGTTCTAACTCAGGCGGAGTTGGAGCAGCAGCGCCAGGAGATACTCCGAGAGGCCCAGGAGGTGGCCCGAGTTAAGCAGGACTTCGACATATCTCTCCGTGAGTACAATATCGCTCATGGTTTTACGCCGGTAGCCAACCCGGTTAGTCGCATAAATGAAGTACATGCTAGAGGTAGAGACCTCAATGCCGAGATAGCTAGAGACGGTAGGGCTAGATCCGGTAAAACTGCTAGTCATGTGTCGGCAGGCCGGCCGAAATATAGTACCCCGGGCAAGAATCTTAGAGCTGCTGAGGCCGCTATAGCTGAGTTACCTAACTTATCCGGCGACGCTCGGTAGTAGGCAGCAGGACCGAGTTAATGAGTTGGTAGCTGTAGCCAACAGGCAGAATGAGGCATACCGGAATGCGAATCCGGGTTTAGGAGGATCCGGGTACCTTTACTCGGGTGGAAATGCTGGAGGAGCGTCCAAGGGACAGGCCTCTTCGCCATATGTCGGCCCAAGCCGTGGCCAGAGTGTGAATTCTGGCAAGAACAAACAGCTGCAGGCGTATGATCCAGTATATGCCGGAAAGCAGAAGGCTGCCCAAGGCAATGTCGGCCAGGGAGGCACAGGACCCGTTCAGGGCAGACAAGAGGCCAACCGGGTCAATCCGGTGAATCCGGGTCAGCCACCTCGGTATCCGGCACCCATTCCACCTCGTCATCAAGCGGGTGCCGGGTATGCCGAGCCGGCAGCTGACCGGTACGACGACGGTTACTCGGCCATGGAGCGTGCCGGGTACACAAGATACAGAGATCTGGCGACCGAGGGTGCACTCGGTGCTAGGCTGGGAGCTCGCCAGTTACCGGCTCATGATGTACGCAACAAGCTGGACAGAATCTATCTGTCTGAACTGCTGGAGGAGCAAGGCCCACCGGGTCCTGCATGCTTTGGACCCCGGATCATGAAGCAGGCACCGGTGCCGAATTTCCAGCTCCCCCGGGGTGCAAAGACCTATGACGGCAGCACCAAGCCAGAGGACTGGCTGACAGACTATGTCACCGCTGTGCACATTGCCGGCGGAAGTCGCAGATGGGCAGTGCGGTATGTGCCGCAGATGCTAGAGGGGCCAGCCCGAATCTGGCTGAACAATCTGGAGGAGAACAGCATTGACTGCTGGCTCGATTTCTCTGACGCTTTCGTCAGCAACTTCTCCAGCACTTACAAGAGGCCGAATCGACCTCAGCAGCTGTCCATGTGTCGGCAGCGAGAAGACGAGACAGACCGGGAGTACCTGACCCGGTGGAGCACGATCCGGAACTCCTGTGAAGGAGTGATTGAATCACAAGCCATTGCCTGGTTCGCGCAAGGATGCCGACATGGCTCCATGCTTTGGCAGAGACTCCAGAGGGAGATGCCGGCCACCTTGGCCGAGACAATGTCAATTGCTGACAGCTATGCACTCGGTGACCCGACACAGCCATTGCTGACCCAGGTTGATGTGGGCAGGAGGTATCCTGCTCAGGACCGAGATAGATCGAGCCGGCGTAGCGATCGCCCGGACAACCGAAACAAGAGAAGAGACGACCGACCGGATTACCGGTACGGGTCGGACCAGGTCGCAGCCGTCGACCAAGATCAAGCGGGTGCCGGCAGCAGCCAGCGCCAGAAGAATGAGGGTCCCGCTTGGGGCCAGAACTCGGAAGGAAGGAAGCCGTGGAACGGCGAGAGGAAGCCGTGGAACGGCGAGAGAAAGCCGTGGAACGGAGAAAGGAAGCCATGGAGTGGCAACAAGAAACAGTTGGATGATCAGGAGAGGTACATATATGAGAGGATGCTGGATGGCCCTTGCTGCTTTCACACCCGACACCCCGGCAAACCGGCTCAACACTCGACTCGCGATTGTGACCGGCACAAGAATCAGTCAGCAGCTACTGGTCCGACACCGAGACCCGCACCTCTGACAGGTGCAAATGCTCAACCCCTGAATGCACAGCCGAGGCAGGAGGATGTCAACCAGGTAGCAAACAACAACAATAATTACAACGGCAATGCTGGCCCGAGTAGACAGAATTAGTACCGAGAGCCTCACCAGAGTTACATGGTCTTTGTGACCGAACCCAATGACAAGCAGAGTCAGCACAGGCGTGCGATGGAGGTAAATGCTGTTATGCCGGCGGTGCCGAAATTCATGTACTGGTCTGAGGATCAGATCAGTTGGAGTGTCAAGGACCATCCCAAGGTCATGCCGAATCCCGGAGGTTATGCTCTGGTTGTGGATCCGACATTCGTCGGACCCAGCATTAATGTCAGGTTCACCCGGGTCCTTGTGGACAACGGAAGCAGCATCAATATTATGTACCGAGATACCATGGTTAAGCTCGGTATAACCGAGAACATGATGCAGCCAAGCAGAACTACCTTTCATGGTATTGTGCCGGGTGTCTCGCATGCACCTATGGGCACTGTGTGGGTTGACGTTGCCTTCGGCGACAAAAGCAATAGCAGAACCGAGAGTCTGCTGTTCGAGGTTGTGGACCTCGAAAGCCCGTATCATGCCTTACTCGGTAGGCCAGCACTCGCCAAGTTCATGGCGTCCACTCATGTGGCTTACTTGAAAATGAAGATGCCGGGTCCGAATGGTGTCATCACTATCTCGGGTGACTACAAGCGCTCCATGGAGTGTGCCTCTGCCGGATCTATGATGGCCGAGTCGCTGGTGATTGCTGCCGAGAAGAAGAGAATCCATGAGGTGGTAGCTCTGGCCCAATCTGCTCAACTCGGTATACCGAGTCCGGCCAACCGCAGCAGACTGCAACCTTCCAGGCAGCGAAGGAGTCCAAGAAAGTGGGCATCGACGAGTCTAACCCGGACCATACCGTCATCATCGGTGCCGGGCTGGACAGCAAATAGGAAAGCGAGCTCATCCACTTCCTCCGTGAGAATCGGGATATCTTCGCATGGTCCAGTCAGGACTTGCTGGGTGTCCGAGGGAGTTGGCTGAGCATTCTCTGCATGTCAGGCCAGATGCTAGGCCTGTGAAGCAACCGACACGGCGTCTGGCTGAAGGAAGAAGGAAGGCTGTGGGTGACGAGTTAGCCAAGTACTCGCAGCAAATGCTGTCGTCGAGGTGAAATACCCGGATTGGTTGGCTAACCCAGTCCTGGTAGAAAAGAAGAAAGAGGAACTGGATGCTGCCACTGTCTGGCGCATGTGTGTCGACTACACACACCTGAACAAGGCATGTCCTAAAGATCCATTCCCGCTGCCATCGGATCGATCAAGTGATCGACTCCACAGCCGGGTGTGAGCTGTTATCATTTGTAGATGCGTACTCTGGTTTCCATCAGATACCACTCAATCCTGATGATCAAATAAAGACTGCTTTTATCACCCCGTACGGGGCTTATTGCTATCGTGTCATGTGTTTCGGTTTTAAGAAATGCTGGTGCCACTTATCAGCGCTGTATGCAAAAATGTTTGCATGATCAGATAGGTAAAATGTGCAGGTGTATGTCGATGACATAGTTATTAAAACTAAAGAAAAAACGCACTCTGCTGGATGATCTCAAAGAGACATTCGCGAACCTAAGAAAATTCCGACTTAAACTTAATCCGGATAAGTGTACATTCGGCGTACCCGCAGGAAAGTTACTCGGTTTCCTCGTATCTAGCCGGGGGTATCGAGGCGAACCCGACTAAGATCCGGGCGATAGAAAAAATGAAGTTGCCAAGATGCCTCCGAGATGTCCAGAAAATTCACCGGATGCCTAGCATCTCTGAGCCGTTTCTTAGGNCACAACCACCATCGTCGGCGCCACGCGGAGTGCGCATCGTCGGCGCGGGCCCACGTCGTGCCGGTCCGCAGGCCGGCGGGCCGGCCGCCAAGAAGAAGCGCTACCGCCGGTACGTCCGGGGGAGGAGGCGCAGTGGCAACGGGAGAACGCATCCCGGTGCGCTGGTCGGACGTCCACCTCCCGGACAACTGGCACCTGAATCCGCAACGGTCCGGTGCCGCCGATCCCGACCGACCCCACGGCCAGAGCGGTGGAGATCGCACGCCGGCGCAGCCTCCTCCCTACGGGGACCAATGGTTCCGGGAGGAGCACGACGAGCGCCGCCGGAGCTACTTCGCGCCGGCCCCGGTGCCGCCGGTGGAGCGCACGGAGTACCCGGCGCTCCCGGAGGGGATGGACGACCTCGACCAATGGTTGGAGGTCGACTCCGACGGCGAGGCCGCCCCCATGGACGAGGACGACGACGACGACATGAAGGCAGCCATGGCGGCGTCCCGGCAGGCCTTCGTCGACGACGAGCGCCGCCGCTGGGAGATGGTGGTGCAGGACGCACTGCCGCCGCGCCGCCGCACGGTCTGCCGCCGCAGGGACCGCCTCCACCCCCGCCTCCGCCACAGGGACAGCCGGGGCTGGCCTGGGTGCAGGCCCTCGCCCAGGAGGAGGAGGCCTACGACCCGCCGGAGGAGGAGTACGAGGAGCCGGTGAGATTCCCACCGGAGCTGTTCGGGCAGTCGTGGGTATTCACGACTGTGCCCCAGCTGCCGCCGGAGGAGCCCCAGGACGCCATCCTGGAGGAGCCAGGGACGCCGCCGCGGGACGTCCCCATGGAGCAGCAGCAGCAGCCGCCGGCGCAGCCGCCTGCGCATCTGTGGGAGGCACCACCGTACGTCGTCCTCTCCGACGAGGAGGGCGACGAGGACTAGCTAGGACCTCCCCCTCCCCCCAAGTAAATGTAATGAAGTTTATTTCCTATCTACGAACTGTCCCCGCCGCCGATTTAAGGTCACCGGACCACCGCCGCCGCCGATTCTACTAGGGTTCGTGCCATCGGACCACCGCCGCGCCGATCTAGAGTTTGAGAGGGCCGTACCTTAGGCGGAGCGCGAGGAAGAGGGACGCGAGCGACGTCGGCGAGGAAGAGGATGCGAGCGACGGCGGCGGCGGCGGCGGCGGCCAGATTTTGGCAGCCTGGCGGCGTCGTCGCGTGAGAGGAGGCCCGGAGGCGTCTGCGTCTTGGGCCGGGCGGCAAAAATGAGGAAGAAATCCCGGAGAGGGACCAAGTAGGCTCAAAATCGGCCTTTAGTCCCGGTCCGTGACACCAACCGGGACTAAAGACCCCTATAGTCCCGGTTGGTGTCACGGACCGGGACTAAAGGTGGGCTTTTTGGCGCGCTAAGTTTCGCAGCGGCCCGAAAATGCCTTTAGTCCCGGTTGTAGCCACGGACCGGGACTAAACGGCCGTTTGTATTTTTTTCTTCATTTTATGAATGTTTTCAAATGTTTATATTTTATAAACTTTACATGTTTCCAAATGTAAATATGAATATGTTATATATATTGAACATTTAAATAGATGAGTTGAGTAAAACCGTTGTACTAATAAAATCCGAGGTTAGGATAAATATATTCAACATTTTAAATATTTAATGAAAAACCCTCAACTTTTTAACAGTCAAAACAAAATTCTACCAACTATTACACATATGTATAGAACAAGTTAGGATAAATAAATATCTCATACATTATTACAAATGACCACAATACATCAACATCATTCAACACTTCTTCGTGTCTGTCATTTTTTCTTCTTATCGCGTCGTATCCATGGACAATCTTCATCATTCAACGCGATGGTTGGGTCAATTTTCACTGTGAAGGGGGGAATTTCATCAAACTTATTGTAATCTTCTGACATGTCTGTCTTGTCCTCCACTCCCACGATGCTTCTTTTCCCTGAAAGAACTATGTGGCGCTTTGACTCGACGTCATACGATGCATTCACTGCTTGCTTATCTTTTCTTTTCTTCGGTCTGCTAGACATGTCCTTCACATAGAAAACCTGAGCCACTTCACTGGCTAGGACGAATGGTTCGGTGTCGTATCCAAGATTCTGCATATCCACTGTAGTTATTCCGTACTTCGGGTCTACATGTACCCCGCCTGTCAGGTTGAACCATTTGCCCTTGAACAAAGGGACTTTAAAAAATGGTCCATATTCAAGTTCCCATATCTCCTCTATGTAACCATAATATGTGTCCTTTTGCCCATTGCTGTTTGTTGCATCAAAGCGGATACCACTGTTTTGGTTGGTGCTCTTTTTATCTTGATTGGCCGTGTAAAATGTATTTCCATTTATCTCATACCCTTGATAAGTCAATATAGTCGAAGATGGTGCATTGGCCAACAAGTATAGCTGTTCTCCAACAGTGCTGTCATTAAAGAGACGTGTTCGCAACCAACCTCCGAAATTCTTCACGTGTTCTTCATCAATCCAATATTTAGATTGCTCTGGGAAGTTCAAACGTAGAATATTCTTATGTTCCTCGATATACGGAGCCACCAAGCTGGAATTATGTAGAACCGTGTAGTGTGCTTGACTATAAGAATGCCCGTCCATACATATTATTGCTTTCTTTCCCAGCGTGCCTTTTCCCCGCAGTCTCCCCTCATAGCGTGATTGAGGAACCCCGATTGCCTTGAGGTCAGGAATAAAATCAACACAAAACTCAATGACCTCCTCTGTTCCATAGCCCTTGGATATGCTTCCTTCTGGCCTAGCACTGTTATGAACGTACTTCTTTAGGACTCCCATGAACCTCTCAAAGGGGAACATGTTGTGTAGAAATACGGGACCGAGAACGAAAATCTCTTCGACTAGATGAACTATGAGGTGCGTCATAATATTGAAGAAGGAGGGTGGGAACACCAACTCGAAGCTGACAAGACATAGGACCACTTCCTTCTGTAAATCCGGCAGAGTTACTGGATTGATGACCTTCTGAGAAATTGCATTGAGGAATGCACATAGCTTAACAATGGGTACTCGAACATTTTCCGGCAGGAGCCCCCTCAGTGCAATCGGAAGTAATTGTGTCATAATCACGTGGCAGTCATGAGACTTTAGGTTCTGAAACTTCAACTCTGTCATGTTAATTATTCCCTTTATATTCGACGAGAAGCCTGACGGGACCTTGATACTATTTAGTACTTCAAAAAAGATCTTCTTCTCTTCTTTGGTAAGAGCGTAGCTGGCAGGACCTTGATACTTCTCTGCATTCAGGTTGTCTCGTTCGTGCATATGTTGCTGGTCCAGCCGTGATTCCGGTGTATTTTTCGTCTTCCCATACACGCCCAAGAAGTTTAGTAGGTTCACGCAGAGATTTTTCGTCACGTGCATCACGTCGATTGCAGACTGAACCTCTAGGATTTTCCAATAGGGTAACTCCCAGAATATAGATTTCTTCTTCCACATCGGCACGTGTCCGTCAGCATCATTTGGAACAGATTGTCCGCCAAGACCCTTTCCAAAGATTACTTTTAAATCCTTTACCATATCATATATAACATCCCCAGTAGGCCGTCTAGGCTTTGGCCGGTGATCTGGCAAACCTTTGAAATGCTTGCCTTTCCTTCTTACGATGTGCCTTTCCGTAAGAAACCGACGATGCCCCAGGTACACATTCTTGTTTCCCAGATATATACTTTCAGTATCACCTAAACAGTGTGTGCATGCATTGTATCCCTTGTTTGACTGTCCTGATATGTTACTAAGAGCTGGCCAATCATTGATGGTCACGAACAGCAATGCTCGTAGGTCAAATTCATCTTGTTTGTGCTCATCCCAAACACGTATACCTTCTTCGCGCCACAATTGTAAAAGTTCTTCAACTAATGGCCTCAGGTACACATCAATGTCGTTGCCGGGTTGCTTCGGGCCTTGGATGAGTACTGGCATCATAATGAACTTCCGCTTCATGCACAACCAAGGAGGAAGGTTATAGATGCATAGAGTCACAGGCCAGGTGCTATGACTGGAGCTCTGCTCTCCAAAGGGATTAAAGCCATCTGTACTTAGACCAAATCTTAAGTTCCTTGCGTCATCTGCAAATGTCGGAAACTCTCTGTCAATTTTTCTCCACTGCGACCCATCAGCAGGGTGTCTGAGCATCACGTCTTTCTTACGGTCTTCCTTGTGCCATCGCAACAACTTGGCATGCTCTTTGTTTTGGAACAAACGTTTCAACCGTGGTATTATAGGAGCATACCACATCACCTTCGCAGGAACTCTCTTCCTGGGGCGCGCCTCGTCCTCAACTTCACCAGGGTCATCTCGCCTGATCTTATACCTCAATGCACCGCATACCGGACATGCATTCAAATTCTCGTACTCCTCGCCGCGGTAGAGGATACAGTCATTGATGCACGCATGTATCTTCTGCACCTCTAATCCTAGTGGGCAGACAACCTTCTTTGCTTCGTACGTACTGGGGGGCAATACGTTATCTTTTGGAAGTATCTTCTTTATTATTTTCAGCAATTTTTCAAATCCCTTGTCAGAAGTACCTTCCTCTGCCTTCCATTGCAGCAATTCCAGTGTGGTGCCCAGCTTTTTCTGCCCATCTTCACAATTTGGGTACAACAATTTGTTGTGATCCTCTAACATTCTCTCCAACTTCAACCTCTCGTTTTGACTTCCACAGTTTATCTTCGCATCAAGAATGGCCCGACGAAGATCGTCATCGGGCTCATCAACAATGGGCTCTTTTTCAGCTTCATCTTCCCCCATTGATGTACCACCGTGATCAGTGAACATAGGATAGTTGTCATTATCCTCTTCTTCCTCATTGTCTTCCATTATAACTCCTCTTTCTCCATGCTTGGTCCAACAATTATAACCGGCCATGAAACCGGACTTCAACAGGTGGACGTGAATGGTTTGTGAGGTAGAGTAGTCCTGAGTATTCTTGCAGACACTACATGGACATGAAATAAAACCATTTGGCGGCTTGTTTTTCTCAGCCACTTGGAGAAAATAATGCATGCCATTAATAAAGTCGGGATAACGTCAGTCACTGTACATCCATTGCCGACTCATCTGACTCATCTGCATTATATAAATAAAATATAAAAAACCATTAACACTATTTCTTCAATATATAACAGTGATAAAGTGAATTAAAATATAAGTTCATCACATTCAAACCAAAGTAGAGCAAATAACCAAATGTAATACATATAGTCTCACAAACATACATTGGTTCAAACTAACATACAACTATCTAAAGAATTTAAGCCCAACAACAAATGCGATAAAAATCACAACTATGGTAACTATCAAACGAACACCATAATAATACCAAGCCTCTTTATGAATGGCATAATTTCTAATTTTTCTAATCTTCAAGCGCATTGCATCCATCTTGATCTTGTGCTCATCGACGATGTCGGCAATATGGAGCTCCAATTTCATCTTCTCTTCTAGGGTTTGGAGACGGAGATTTTCACTTCTTTCCAGTTTTGCTTTCAAATCATTAATTTCATTTTCAAAAAACTCGATGATAGGGTCGGTTGGAATTTCCGGTTCAACAACGACATCCGGATCGTTATAGATCGGACGAGGACCGACGGGGACGGATATCAAAACCATGACACACTATACATATAAAAAAAGTAAGATAATATACATGCATCTAAAGTATATCAATAAGTTAAAAAGGGATAAAAACAAGACTCACCGAGGAGGTGCCGGCGACGGGATGGCGCGGGCGATCGACGATGGTAAAGATGGTCACCGGACAACTGTAAACCCAATACATTATACTTTAATTTGAGCTAAAATTGCATGTAAAAAAAATGAAATCTCTTACTTAGGCATTTTATCAAACACCTTGCTAGCACTAAAAAAATAAAATTTGCTAAGTAGCACCAAAATGAGCTAAAAAAGGAACACCGGAGTGCTAACCGTCGGGTAGATGAGGTGCCGCCAAACTTGACAAATGGTGGAGAAAATAGGGGCCGAACTCGTGGTTGGGAGGAGCAAGGGTTAAGAAAATGGAGATGAACCCGGAGCTCAAAAATGGCCACGGCCTGGCCACGGCCGGGTCGGGGGGTGGAACATGATATAGAATATATTTAGTCCCGGTCCGTAACAAGGACCGGTACTAAAGTCCCTCCATTAGTCCCGGTCTGTAAATAGAACCGGGACAGTGCATTGTCCGGGCTGGTCCCACCTCTGTCGCCTCCTCCCGCATCCCTTTGTCACCGGTTCGTAACACAAACCGGGACGGTAGGTCCCCTACGAACCGGGACTGGTCCTGGCGGGCGCCCTGGGACCAATGACCGGGACTAGTGCCACGATTGGTACCGGTCCGTAAGGGAACCGGGACGGAAGGGCCAAACCGAAGCCCCTGTTTCCACTAGTGAACACGTCAAAATGATCTGCAAGGACTCAAGCTAGCTGACATGCAAGTTGGCTAGTTAGCTGGGTATGAATTGGTTGATTGTGATCCTGGTAGGTGCGCACACTTGTTGTATGTCATCATGATGCTAATGCAAGTGAACTAACAATTACAAAATTTGTAACTAATAACAAAGCTCGTAATAATGCAAACCTGAATGAGTTAGTTGTTGAATCAACTATACCATTTTCCACTAAGCTCCTCACTTGCCAGATGCGTGTGCTTATGCATTTGGAGTTTGCCTTTCTCCAGCTCCATATCTAACTTTTCTCTACTTCTAAATCTTCTTTGTTTGCTGCTCTGCTTCTTCCTTGATGTTACCTACCTCAAAGGGAAATACCCAGTGTTACTGTTAAGAAATCTTACTTCCGTAAGGAATGCATCAACACCAAAACAAAAGTAGATAACTCACATGATTCTCCATGGCACACATGGTTCTTTCGAGCTCCTCACATGATCACGACTAGGGACGGCTGCATCATATATACTATATTGTTCAGTTATTAATTAGATCTATATGGCGCAAAGAAAATAGCAATACTAAAATGCTAAAATTGTGGATTTCACTTTCAGAATTCAGAGCAGTATTGGTATTGCTAACCTCAAGGATCCTGACACGATCACACGAGCAGCGACAAGTCTGCTCAAACCAAGCCCAGGATGTCTGCTCCCTCTCATCATTTCCTCCACGCGGCCACGGCAATAAAGGGCTCGATGAACTCGGACGCGGCGCATGAGAAGAAGGGCACCCCGGACTCCCCAGCAACGGTACGGACGAACAATGTCGTTATGGTCTTGGGCGTGCCGACGAGAGCGGTATAATTTCGGGGATCTTGAGGAAGTCGACGACTTCAGCAGCTCGATCTTGGCTTGGTCGGCGCAGGCGACGACCGGGAAGCTGACGACCGTCTCTCGCACAGGGCTGGGCGTGCTAGGGCATAGCAGCAACACAAGCAATCACGAAGCAGCAAAAGGCGGAGAGGCAGAACAATACAAATCAGGCGGAGGCAGAGAGAGAAGTCACCTAACCGCGATCAGCAAAGACGACGAGTCGAGGTTCGAGGAGGAGATCGAGGCCACGGGGAGACACGAGGGGGAGGAGCCCGTAGCCTGGCGGCCGGAGGCGTGACGAGGAGGACTTCCAGATCGGGCCTAGGGGTGCAGGTCGAGTCGATCGGGACGACAGGAACTCCCCGCCGCCATCGATGCTCGGGGCAGGCCGGCCTTATCAGGCCTCCGCCGTCGACCTTGACGCATGGGCCGACCGGACGCTAGTAGGCCTCCCCGCCGCCCTTGGTGCTCGGGCCTCGCCGCCAACCTCGATGCCCCGAGATCGCCGGTGCACAACAGACCTAGGGCATGCATCAGGATTCAGGCCGTGAGAACGGGAGTAAGTTTTAGATTAGATCTGTAGTATTGTCCCAGTATATCGTGCGTTAGTGGGGCGTTAAGGTTTTGACTCTATCGTTGTTTCTGCTGGGAAATTCTAGTGGGCGGAAATATTTGGTGGGAAACCAAAATTCCAAAACTTTTAAGAGGGAATGACCCCACGTTTTTTGGTGGGAAATGAAGAATCACTACAATATAGGAGTACTATATTCTCAATTTTTTTGGTGGACCGCGCAATGAGCTGAGCGCGTCTAATTTTTCGGATGCGGCGGCATAAGTTCGGTGGTAACAAAGTAATTTTGGGAGAAAGTAAAATCGGAAGCAAATATAATTCATGTGTGTCGATTAATCAATATTTCAAAGTATAGCAGTTTAAAAATCATGTATGTCATGTGAGTTATTCTAACACTGTTGCAATATCATATTCTATTTTGCAACGGCAAAGCGTAGTGGAAATATTGGATCGCCACCCTCCAGTCAAAGAAAAAACATTTTTCCTGCTTACCGGTGACAGATATTTATAGATGCCCATCGCTAATAAATTTTCTCTTTCAGCCGATTTCCGCCAAAAAAAAACTAGTGACAGCCACTTTTATGAACCCGTCATTGATCATATCATTACCAGTGACATGCATTTATATATGTCCGTCACTAAAGCATTTTCCTATTTATCCAGCCTCCGCAAAAAATACTAGTGACAGCCACTTTTATTAGCCCGTCACTAGTGTTTTGTACTAGTGACAGGCTTATTCCTGCCTGTCGCTGATACTACTTACTAGTGACAGGCACAATTTTGCCTGTCACTAACCACGTGGTGGCTATAAGCCTTTCTGCAGTAGTGATCATTCGCCGCAGCTTTTCAGACAAGGTTTTGAGCCCATTGACACTACCTTTTGTGGGGATCCCGGACTAGCCGTCCGAAATACCCTTGTGCCTACATCAGCGATCCCATGATCAGTGTGTCGCTGAGCACAATCAAACTGGTAATCGAGGAACATCCATAAATACCGAAGGAGTTTACTTACTTTGAGTGAAGTTATAATCTTCAATAGGTACTTGCAGCGGAATTCACCAAACAACGTGGAGCCCAAGTCATTCGCCTTAACCCTACAGGCAACTGACTGGGAAGCGCCCTAGTTCGCATTGACGTCATTTCCGTCTCCTTCTTCAAGCTGCTCTTCTTTAAAATCTGGCTAAGACAATAGCCAGGGACGAAACCAATATGAGTACGTTTGATTGTACTCGCAAACTACTCCCCTCGAATGAGCATGCACTACACTTTTTATAGTTTGAGTAAAACTTTGTTTGCTTTGAAAACTCTATCCTTATTGAAAAGAGAAGGATAGACTTTTGTTTAATAAAACTTTGTTTGAACAACTCTAGAACTTTCGCTGAAGAAAATGAGGAAGATTTTATAACTTTTCATAACCCTGGTATATTTTCGAAAACATCTATAGCCTTTGTGAAAAGAAAAGAAGGCTTTTAGATCTCTTTTCCATAAATCGGTTTTTGTAAGAAATCTCTTTTAAGAATGTTTTTCCCAAAAATAGATGTTTGTTGAAAAAGGTAAGAAGTCCCTTTTTAAAAACGTTTTTCCCGGAAAATCACCATTTTGTTTATTTCTCCAAAACTCCTCCTTTTTCCCGACCATGTCTCATCATGGTCCAAATACCTCCACAACTCATACCACTCCATTTGGTATAGTTGGGTAACAACATTTCCACTTTTCCACATCTTGCACATTTTAACAAAACTTTTGCACATGGTCTAGTACAGCCTCCCAACTGTCCATATCCGAGGACTCGGCTATTCGAATAGTTTTACCCTCTGCAGAGGTAGCACGCTTTTCCCACACCCATCCGGTAACTCATCGTGTCAGCCACGTCCCGCCATACAAGGTGTATGCGAAGTTGAGCCACCGGCCATAGCCTTTCCTTTGCTCATGCTAGTATAGGACCCTACCGCTACGAAATTCACCATTCACTCGACACCTAGTACAGGATCCTCCGTCAAGGAACCTAGATGTGAGGACTCGTAGTTCTATCCGGCAGCCCAAAGGTAGACCTTCAATCCCTCAATCCATCAGATTGCCGAGACCCGGGTCAGGGGGTAGAGAACGCAATGCTCATCCCCTCATGGAACGAGGTCATCCTCGTTGTTGAGGCATCCCATACTAATATGAGCAAACTATATGACTACGCCCGTTCCCATATTTGGGTAGATGTGGTCGCACAGGTTATTGGCTGGTCGTCATGGTACTAGGACACAATGTGCATTTTTCATAAACATCACCATGCACCATTTCACCACTTCAACACTTGACATTTCAGCATGTCACATTCATCCTGGTACTTTAAAAAAAGGAGTTTGGAATAAACCATATTTTTCTCATCCTATAATTTGAAAAAGGATTTTTTTCCATCCAATACCTCCATATAGGGTGTCAAAGTAATATACTTGTATTTTGGAAAAGGGTTTTCAAAATCATAGCTTTAGTGGCAAAACCCACTTAAGTCATTTATGCTCATATTAGGTAAAACATGTAAATCAAAATAGACGTATGTAAATGCAAGCTCAGCAAAGTAGCTTGCCTGTTTTCAGCATAATGTCCCTGGACTTCTCCTCACTGATCAAAGAAATAAACTCTGATTCTTCTCCAATAAATCCTTCCCAAGGATCACTCCGGTAGCGTTTATATCTAGCGTCGCAAAAAGGAAAGAACGCAATTCAACATACAGTAGGACACTCTAACAACAAACATCAAGCAACACTTCAAACAACAATCATGAGAGAAGATTATTATTTAACAAACAAGTTTGGCAATCACTAACACTACTCATGTTTCTAAAACTTATGATTCAAGTGGTGATTAAGCATCTTTATTTAAACAGGAAATACTTCAGACAAAAGTTAAGTTACCAACTCTTTTCTCTAATTCACAACATCCTACCAAGCTAAGGTAGAGACATTAACATGATACTCAAGCTAGTATTCAACTTGAATATATCCAAGTTTAACAAGCAAGGCAATTATATTAATCACACAAAGTAATCTAATCATCAAAATAAACAAGCAATATATACCATTTCTAAATTACTCAATCAAGCATCACAACAACTCTCAAGCATCACACACTAGAGACATTAACTAGATACTCACAAAGCCACCCAATTTGAATTCAATTTGATTTAATTACCCATTATTTAATGGTGTCACAAATAAGGCAGAAGTTAGGGTTTTGTGTATAATTGCATAACTTAAGTTCTGTTCATCACAACAATGTGAACTAAAATTCTACAGATACCTACTGATGTGTAGAAGACAACCCAATTGGATTTAATTCAATTGAGGTTATTAAACTCCCTAGATAAATGTTTTTATTCAGAAGCTTAGTTTTCTTGTTTTTACTACAACTCAAGGTAATATTGTTCAAAAATTAAATCCTCTTAGGGGTAACTAGTATTGCTTAAATGTGAGCTAACAAAATTGGTTTGACCTCATTTGGGTTAATAGAGTATTAGAAACAAACAAGTTTAGATTTTATACCTCCTGTGGTATTTTTAATATTATTACTTATTTATTAATGTAAATGGGGTGAAACCACTTTAGTGAGTTAGATAATTTAATAAGCTTTCCAGAACATTTTCATTTGCTATTTTTAGATTCCTAGATCTCGAGATATTAATTTTCAAAGTATTGATAATTTTTAGGGCAGAGAAACTTCCGGTTTTAGCCTAACAACTTACTGATTTGTCATTTTTATTTTGAATTGGAGAGATGCCCAAAATGAATGTGATCTGCAGCTATGTGAAGATGGCATGCTATACTAGCTACAGCATTTTAGTTTGCTATTTTTAGGTCTCTTGATAAAATAGAAACTTGAATGGGAAGAGGCTATCCCTGTTATTTCATGTGGTGGAACACACTGGTTAGCTATCTTCCCTAGATGCTATCCTTTACACAGAATTTATTTTTGGGTTCACAACACTTGGTCATGACAGTACTCTAACCATACTAACATATCATACCAAGGTAAATTTCTAGATAAATTTAGGTTAAATATTATTAACAGTTCAAAACAGAATCTTTTAACAGATTTCAGGAAATCCTGGAAACAGATATAACTTAGCAAATTTGCTTAGACCTTACATATAGAAAATCTATTCCCATTTGAGCAAAACAAGTTTCCCTGCTATCTAGACAGTCTATAGATTCTAACACGATTTATTTCACTAATTTTGGATAAGGGAATCGAGCAGATGATGCATGCAAACATAGTACCAGAGCAATACTGTCCAGGACTTAGCAGATTTCAGTTTTCGCAAAACTGGGCGGGAAACAACCTCGGCTGTTGATCTGGAATCTGACGGCCCACGGCCATCTTCCCCACCCCGACAGAGAGAGGGAGCAGGGGCAAAGGGGGACGGCCGGGGAGGCACCTGCCGGCGGCGATCGTCGGCGGCGAGGCCTGGGGTCGACGGAGGAGGTCTGGGGCAGCAGCTGGGCGGCGGTGGCATCACCGGAGGGAGACCACAGCGGCGGCACGGCGGCGGCGGCCGTGCAGCTCGGAGGGGAGCTCCGGCTCCTCCTCTGCTGCCCTGCGGCTTCTAGGTGAGGGAGAGGGAGTGGTGGAGGTGGTGTGGTGCTGGGTAGAGGCCCGGGGTGGCATTTTATAGCCGGGAGCGGCTCGGGGCAGTGGGGGGGCACGGGGTGGTCCTGGCTTGCCACGGGCGGCACGGGGACGTGCGGGGCGGCGTCGTGCTGGGCAGGGGAGGCACGGGGCCGTGTCTGGGGCGTGCAAGGGGTGGAGTGGCGCACGCCGGGGCGGTCGGGCGGCTCGGGAGGATGCTGGTCGGCCGGGGTGGCCACGGTGTGGGCATGCCCGCCAGGTGCTCGACCGGTTGTCGGCCGGCAGGGCACCGGCAAATGCGGGCAGGGGGGAGGGCCAGGCGTGAAGTGGTCGACATGGGGAGGTTCAGGGGGACAGGGTCCAACTCCTGGACATGCTGGTTCATTGTTTGGCTGCTGGTTGGGCAAGTGACCGTGGTGGAGTGGCATGTCCATGCCATGGCTAGTCAGGGCTAGGATTTAGGGCATGGGATTGCTTGGGGATTGTCCAGGACGTGCAGGGGGGTGCTGGGAGGGTGCTGGACATGAGGGAGACAAGGTTAGGGCAAGTGTGGGGCTTCCATGCCATGTAGGGTTTAGGGAACACATTTGCACTATTTGCAACTATTTGCAACTATTTGTATTTTTAAATGCTAGAATAAAGAGAGAGGTGCAGATTGCTGTGAGAAAAAGGTGTAGGTGTTGGTGATTAACTTTTTTAAAGTTGATACCAAAAATGGAGATTCCATTTTAGGTAAAAGAATTTGTGGAAATGAAATAATATTTATTATTTCATGTGACCTTTTTATTTTAGGTCTTATTAGTTCATGTGACACTTAATTGTCTTCTTATTTTTATTTCGCAAGCAAACACACAACAATGAATAAAACTCAAGCATTATTCTCATCACAACCATGACCACACAATTCAAACCACAAGAATTAATCACAACACCATTTCCATAATTGACAATACTATCCTATGAAAATGAACACACTCAATTATGACAAGATGATGTTTAAGAATTGTCTCAACTCATAACTTATTTGTTTTCAGAAGGGTTTGAGAAAGGAAATAGGTGGGGCAATATATTTCCCACTAGTGTTGGGTTCAAATGGAGTGGAAATCAGAGGTTATAAAATAGGAGTTGCATATACCTGCAAAATATCATGGTTGGCAATAGATAGGAGATAACATATAGATCTCCATGTTTTTGGGAACACATAATTTTGGAAATACTTTTACCTTTCCAACTAAAGGGTATTTTATTTGCTGAAATCAAACATCATTGAGATAGACTTTGGCCAAAATAAGATTGGAAAAGATATATGGAATATATTCTTGTCATAACATGATCACCAAGTTGAATATATTTTTACTTGGGCTGGGTTCTTGGATTAATATTTACTAACCAAACAACATAAACAACAAGTCACACAAGGTCAAACAGAACAATATAAAGGAAAACACAATCATTTGTGAAGTATTTCAAAAAATTTTTGTTGGTTCTGAATTTTGGGTCTTGTTAATTCTTATTATAAATTTGGGATGTTACAAATCCTTCCCCCCTTAAAATAAATCTCGTCCCGAGATTTGCCCGGGGGTACAGGGGAGTACGAGGGCACGGGTTTTGGGCTGGCTATACTTCCGAGGTCGTGGCTTCTTCAGTGAGGTCGCCAGGTGAGGTCTTGACAAATTGATGTTGCGAGGTCGTTCCTTGTCGATAATTTTCCCTGATGGGTTCAGACCCTGGATGATAGGGTTGACTTGACGATTGATGCTGATGGATAGTCTTGGTTGGCTGTTTCCAGATTCTACGAGGCTGAGGCACAAGAAACTACTTATTACCACGTTCTTGTATACCTATTGCAGGTCTTCTCCCCTTAAAAGGGGTTTTTAATCGGTCTTGCTGAAGTTTGCAGCTGGAGTTGACTTGGAGGCATTGTTCTTCTTGACGATCTTCATCTCGGTTGTCACTCCTTGGTGCTTGGGGTTGGTGCAGACATCACTTCCTGATATTGTCGCCTTACGAGGGTTGCAGGAGGGGGCGCGTGGTTTTCAGGGTGTGTCGAGTCTACGTACTCGATTCTCTCCGGTTTTCCAGTTCGAAAAAGGATGTTATAAACATCTAAGTCCGTCTGGACTTGGTTGGTAGTTGATGTTGTCCCCAGCAGGCGCTTACGTCGTTTGATTATTCTGAGTATTCCATTGGTTATCTGTCTTCATGCTTGTCCTTCTTTAGCTGAGTAAAGGAGGAACTTCATTGCCGACTTCCTTGGTTCTTGAGCTTCATGAAGCGTTGGTAAGAATCTTAAGAAGTACAGTCTAGATTATCGAGCTTCCAGAGGAATCTAAAAGTCAGTTCGAGTGTCCTGAATAGGTGGTTTGGTCTCCTGTTTTGCGAGGGTGCAAGGGTCGCGTTCTCAGTTAACCTTAAGAAGTTAGAGAAAGAGCTTCACGTCAACAGTCGTTGTTCGTGCTTTCTTGAATCCTCCTTCGGTGTGATTGGTTGAGCCAAGTTGAAAAGGATGATTGCTCGATAGGTAACGTTGATGGCGCTAGCTTCCGGGTTCAATTCCGCGCAGATGGTCTTCAGTGTTGATCGACTTCAGCCTTTGATGATGGCGACCTTCTCACTACCAACTATATGTGATTCTTTCTATATCACCTCTCTTTTTGTGAAAACTTGTGGTCAGATAAGGGCCAATTAGTACCGTCACAAACTAGGGTTAGATGTTAATCTAGAATTTGGTAAGTTGGTTCAAAAAGTCACTGCTTAATGGACCTTAGAAAAAGTTAGTGAAGAATCTTCACGCCAGTTGTTTTCCAACAGGTACCTTTGCCTTCCTTGTTTCGATTAGTTGAGCCGGGTTGAACTAGGATTGTTGTTCGGCAGATGGCGTCGATGGTGTCCTTTTTCCTGGGGTAACTCCATGTTGACGATCTTTAAAGTTGATTTCCTTCGGGTTTGTTGGTGGCGATCTCCCTTGGATGAGTCTTGTGCTTGAGGCTTCATATAATCTTCAGAAAATCAGCGACAGGCTAGGGTTCTCATCCATCTTGCCCAAGTTTGCAGTGATAGGCAGGAGTTAGTCGAGGTTTTCTTTGGTTTTATTTCACGGGACAAATTTGGGTGGGTCAAACCTATCAAGGTTAGCGCAAGGGATTAAGGTGCCACTAACTGCTCGTCAAATGGGTAGGTACATGATCCTCTTTGAAACCCATCATTACCGTAGGTCTCTGAGCTCAAATCTTCATAACAACTCTCATGCACTCCTTGAGTTCCTCTAGTTACCCATTCTAAATGAGTATCTTTATGTCCTCGTTTCACGTCAAGGTTGGTGGTCCTAGAAGATTTGTTAGTACTATCGTGGACTCGAGTCAGTTGTTAACCTAAGGTTAGATACGATAGGTTGGTGTGGTATTCTTGTAATTTCACAAGTCAACTTTTGGCGAAGTGAGTCTCGTGTCTTCACGCGGTTGACGTACAATTGCGGCTTCCTTCAAGATCTTGACGCACTTGCTCCAGATGGTGCCTGAGGTCCATTGTCTGACTTGCCGGTTAGGCTACAAAAATTTCCGGCTATTTGGCTAAGGTTCGGGGGTCTTTTGTATCTTGCGGAACTGTCAGATCTTAACGGGAGGTGGTTTAGATGAGAGGGAAAATATATTAGAAAGCTTTTCCTTGGCGGGTTTACATCCGCAACAAGGTACAACTATGGAGAAGAGGTCAAAATTGGTTTTTGGTAGGTGGCAAAAGGAAACTAAACTTTTTTTTTTTTTTATGAAAATCCTTTTTCCATCTCACAAACAACACACAAGCAGGGTACACACAAGCAAGGTGCACACAAGGTACGTCTAATACCAACGGACGCCTAATACTCGTGGTAGTCGGGGTAACCAAAGTTCCTATCATAAGTTTTCCTATGGGTCGTTATCAAACATGGTTGGTGAAGTCTTCATTTTATCGCCATAGTCTTCAGCTGGAGAATTTGAGATTGTCGAACTTGCAACTTGAGTAGAATGGTTGATGTTGATCTTAGGTCTTCGGAGGTCTCTTTCTTTGTTGACATTGACGATCTTGGCATTTGCAAATCAATCGCCTTGATGTTAATTGTTGAGGATTTGTGATGGAAGCTTCTTCTTGTGGGTGCTAACTAATTAGGCCTCACCTGGGGTTCATCGTCAAGTATACTCTTGGTTTTGAACAGGTAAGAGATAACAGAAGATTCCTTGGAAAGTCTTAAAATAGAGGGGTAAGACGTTGAAATATTTGAGGAGATGAGAAGAGCGAAGCCATTTTCGGACTTCTCTAGATAAAATATATTTTAGTGGTAATATATCTTTATCAAAAATATTTGCCTTCCTAACTAACGTCCATGCTAACTAAGGTCTCCTACAGTCAGGAATGCTCTGATACCAAGTCTGTGGGGACCCCGGACTAGCCGTCCGAAATACCCTTGTGCCTACATCAGCGATCCCATGATCAGTGTGTCGCTGAGCACAATCAAACTGGTAATCGAGGAACATCCATAAATACCGAAGGAGTTTACTTACTTTGAGTGAAGTTATAATCTTCAATAGGTACTTGCAGCGGAATTCACCAAACAACGTGGAGCCCAAGTCATTCGCCTTAACCCTACAGGCAACTGACTGGGAAGCGCCCTAGTTCGCATTGACGTCATTTCCGTCTCCTTCTTCAAGCTGCTCTTCTTTAAAATCTGGCTAAGACAATAGCCAGGGACGAAACCAATATGAGTACGTTTGATTGTACTCGCAAACTACTCCCCTCGAATGAGCATGCACTACACTTTTTATAGTTTGAGTAAAACTTTGTTTGCTTTGAAAACTCTATCCTTATTGAAAAGAGAAGGATAGACTTTTGTTTAATAAAACTTTGTTTGAACAACTCTAGAACTTTCGCTGAAGAAAATGAGGAAGATTTTATAACTTTTCATAACCCTGGTATATTTTCGAAAACATCTATAGCCTTTGTGAAAAGAAAAGAAGGCTTTTAGATCTCTTTTCCATAAATCGGTTTTTGTAAGAAATCTCTTTTAAGAATGTTTTTCCCAAAAATAGATGTTTGTTGAAAAAGGTAAGAAGTCCCTTTTTAAAAACGTTTTTCCCGGAAAATCACCATTTTGTTTATTTCTCCAAAACTCCTCCTTTTTCCCGACCATGTCTCATCATGGTCCAAATACCTCCACAACTCATACCACTCCATTTGGTATAGTTGGGTAACAACATTTCCACTTTTCCACATCTTGCACATTTTAACAAAACTTTTGCACATGGTCTAGTACAGCCTCCCAACTGTCCATATCCGAGGACTCGGCTATTCGAATAGTTTTACCCTCTGCAGAGGTAGCACGCTTTTCCCGACACCCATCCGGTAACTCATCGTGTCAGCCACGTCCCGCCATACAAGGTGTATGCGAAGTTGAGCCACCGGCCATAGCCTTTCCTTTGCTCATGCTAGTATAGGACCCTACCGCTACGAAATTCACCATTCACTCGACACCTAGTACAGGATCCTCCGTCAAGGAACCTAGATGTGAGGACTCGTAGTTCTATCCGGCAGCCCAAGGTAGACCTTCAATCCCTCAATCCATCAGATTGCCGAGACCCGGGTCAGGGGGTAGAGAACGCAATGCTCATCCCCTCATGGAACGAGGTCATCCTCGTTGTTGAGGCATCCCATACTAATATGAGCAAATATGACTACGCCCGTTCCCATATTTGGGTAGATGTGGTCGCACAGGTTATTGGCTGGTCGTCATGGTACTAGGACACAATGTGCATTTTTCATAAACATCACCATGCACCATTTCACCACTTCAACACTTGACATTTCAGCATGTCACATTCATCCTGGTACTTTAAAAAAAGGAGTTTGGAATAAACCATATTTTTCTCATCCTATAATTTGAAAAAGGATTTTTTTCCATCCAATACCTCCATATAGGGTGTCAAAGTAATATACTTGTATTTTGGAAAAGGGTTTTCAAAATCATAGCTTTAGTGGCAAAACCCACTTAAGTCATTTATGCTCATATTAGGTAAAACATGTAATCAAAATAGACGTATGTAAATGCAAGCTCAGCAAAGTAGCTTGCCTGTTTTCAGCATAATGTCCCTGGACTTCTCCTCACTGATCAAAGAAATAAACTCTGATTCTTCTCCAATAAATCCTTCCCAAGGATCACTCCGGTAGCGTTTATATCTAGCGTCGCAAAAAGGAAAGAACGCAATTCAACATACAGTAGGACACTCTAACAACAAACATCAAGCAACACTTCAACAACAATCATGAGAGAAGATTATTATTTAACAAACAAGTTTGGCAATCACTAACACTACTCATGTTTCTAAAACTTATGATTCAAGTGGTGATTAAGCATCTTTATTTAAACAGGAAATACTTCAGACAAAAGTTAAGTTACCAACTCTTTTCTCTAATTCACAACATCCTACCAAGCTAAGGTAGAGACATTAACATGATACTCAAGCTAGTATTCAACTTGAATATATCCAAGTTTAACAAGCAAGGCAATTATATTAATCACACAAAGTAATCTAATCATCAAAATAAACAAGCAATATATACCATTTCTAAATTACTCAATCAAGCATCACAACAACTCTCAAGCATCACACACTAGAGACATTAACTAGATACTCACAAAGCCACCCAATTTGAATTCAATTTGATTTAATTACCCATTATTTAATGGTGTCACAAATAAGGCAGAAGTTAGGGTTTTGTGTATAATTGCATAACTTAAGTTCTGTTCATCACAACAATGTGAACTAAAATTCTACAGATACCTACTGATGTGTAGAAGACAACCCAATTGGATTTAATTCAATTGAGGTTATTAAACTCCCTAGATAAATGTTTTTATTTAGAAGCTTAGTTTTCTTGTTTTTACTACAACTCAAGGTAATATTGTTCAAAAATTAAATCCTCTTAGGGGTAACTAGTATTGCTTAAATGTGAGCTAACAAAATTGGTTTGACCTCATTTGGGTTAATAGAGTATTAGAAACAAACAAGTTTAGATTTTATACCTCCCGTGGTATTTTTAATATTATTACTTATTTATTAATGTAAATGGGGTGAAACCACTTTAGTGAGTTAGATAATTTAATAAGCTTTCCAGAACATTTTCATTTGCTATTTTTAGATTCCTAGATCTCGAGATATTAATTTTCAAAGTATTGATAATTTTTAGGGCAGAGAAACTTCCGGTTTTAGCCTAACAACTTACTGATTTTTCATTTTTATTTTGAATTGGAGAGATGCCCAAAATGAATGTGATCTGCAGCTATGTGAAGATGGCATGTTATACTAGCTACAGCATTTTAGTTTGCTATTTTTAGGTCTCTTGATAAAATAGAAACTTGAATGGGAAGAGGCTATCCCTGTTATTTCATGTGGTGGAACACACTGGTTAGCTATCTTCCCTAGATGCTATCCTTTACACAGAATTTATTTTTGGGTTCACAACACTTGGTAATGACAGTACTCTAACCATACTAACATATCATACCAAGGTAAATTTCTAGATAAATTTAGGTTAAATATTATTAACAGTTCAAAACAGAATCTTTTAACAGATTTCAGGAAATCCTGGAAACAGATATAACTTAGCAAATTTGCTTAGACCTTACATATAGAAAATCTATTCCCATTTGAGCAAAACAAGTTTCCCTGCTATCTAGACAGTCTATAGATTCTAACACGATTTATTTCACTAATTTTGGATAAGGGAATCGAGCAGATGATGCATGCAAACATAGTACCAGAGCAATACTGTCCAGGACTTAGCAGATTTCAGTTTTCGCAAAACTGGGCGGGAACAACCTCGGCTGTTGATCTGGAATCTGACGGCCCACGGCCATCTTCCCCACCCCGACAGAGAGAGGGAGCAGGGGCAAAGGGGGACGGCCGGGGAGGCACCTGCCGGCGGCGATCGTCGGCGGCGAGGCCTGGGGTCGACGGAGGAGGTCTGGGGCCAGCAGCTGGGCGGCGGTGGCATCACCGGAGGGAGACCACAGCGGCGGCACGGGCGGCGGCGGCCGTGCAGCTCGGAGGGGAGCTCCGGCTCCGCCTTGCTGCCCTGCGGCTTCTAAGTGAGGGAGAGGGAGTGGTGGAGGTGGTGTGGTGCTGGGTAGAGGCACGGGTGGCATTTTATAGCCGGGAGCGGCCGGGGCAGTGGGGGGGCACGGGGTGGTCCTGGCTTGCCACGGGCGGCACGGGGACGTGCGGGGCGGCGTCGTGCTGGGCAGGGGAGGCACGGGGCCGTGTCTTGGGGCGTGCAAGGGGTGAGTGGAGTGGCGCACGCCGGGGCGGTCGGGCGGCGCGGAGGATGCTGGTCGGCCGGGGGTGGCCACGGTGTGGGCATTGCCCGCCAGGTGCTCGACCGGTTGGTCGGCCGGCAGGGCACCGGCAAATGCGGGCAGGGGGGAGGGCCAGCGGCGGGAAGTGGTCGACATGGGAGGTTCAGG